>VXAU01001968.1:178087-307653 GCA_013399695.1 Formicarius rufipectus | reverse complement strand
TCCTTTTTTTTTTTTTTTTTTTGTGAACACTGCTGAGTGCAGGTCAGTACCATACACTGTTTGTATGATGGAGTAGAACAGCTGGAGAGCAGCTTTCTCATATTACATGAAGAAGGATGGTCAGAATACCCTGAGGGTTAAACATGTCCTGTTCCCTCCCTACCTCTTTCTGTAATTCAGGGCAAAGGACAATTAGCAATTTCCTACAAGTCCATCAATGAGAAAGCATACAAGACCTTGTTTAGCTTTTATGTTTGTGCTTGTTAAAAAATGCTGGTAAACTCTTACATATAAGAAGAAAGCCTTGAAATAGTATGGGATGTAAATTTTGCCAACTTTGAGTGTAAACTTTGGAAAAAAGTCAGTTGTCTAGAAAGTACAAAGTAGTACTTATATATAACTTTCCTTTTTCATTAAAGAATCAGTTGTGCTTTTATGTAAATACAGATACATGAGAACAACCACCAATTGTGAGTAATCCCTCTGTCAATCCTATAAATGAGGTTCAGCTTTTGTGAAAAGCAGAGCATGTGTTGAGGGTACCTTAGTGATGTCTCCCATGGAGTTTTTGTATTGCTTGATGCCTCTAGTTAGATAATGAGAATTGACACATTAAACACATAAATTTGTTTTATTCAGAACAGGTGGATTATTCAATGGTTGAAGTTGACTTTTGGTTTGCTTTAAAAAGGAAAAAAAAGGTAGTAGCCAGTTTTATGATGATGTCGCCTCTTTGAAGAATTAGCCATTCTAAACCCTTAGTGGTCTTACCTGCATTCCTTGCCATAGTTAGTCAATTATTTATTATATCAGTATTCATCTGGGAGTAGCTCATGTGTTTCCTTCCAATTACATTCCAAAGATATTCTTGATGGTTAACACAAACCAGTTTGCTATTCAGTTGAGAATTTTCCTAAAATTTTAGAGAGAACTACTGCAGAAAACCATTGTTGTGATTGGAACAAGCCATCAAAAATCATGTATGATAGAACTTTAGTGATGTAGAGCAATCAACTGATGAAGAGGAATAAAACCAATAGAGGACCATGCAGTTTTTCTTCTGAATAACTCTTACAAGGGCATCTTCATGTGATAAATTACTAGGTCTGTTTGGCTTATTTATTTGCTGACTTCAAAACAGGATATTGGAATTTACCACTGAAATGAGCACAAAACAACCAACTTTTTAGTCCTGTTTTGCTTCGATAAAAGCCTTTACTGTATTTTCATCTCTCTACTTCTGCATTTTGTCTTGTATATTTTACATCTGTTTATTAATTTTGCTGCCATCACACAACAATTGCTTAAGCTGAGGAGTGAATATAAAGTATAAACAACGCTTTGGTGCTGCCAGTGGGTGTATTTTGGCCTTTTCAGAGATCATCAGGAAGGTTGTACCAGGTGGTATTTAATAGTATTAACTACCTAGAACTCCACTGTAGACCCTAGGAATCAAAAGTTGTGAGTGATTGTGAAAACTGAGGACTATGGGAGTTAAAAACAGCAACAGTTGAGTGGATCCCTGTGCTAAGTAATGCAGTCCCTGCTATCAGTAGTGCTGAGCATGCTGGCAAGGCAGGAGGGGTTTTTTTTGTCTTTAAAGAGAATGTGAACAGAGCCAAAGAGAAACATGAAGTGTGTTGTGCTGTAGGCTGTCTCTGCTTTGTTAGTGCAGAGATGTATGTTCCTATCATATAGTTAAAATTACACCAACTGTTGTATTTCAGGAAGAATGGAAAACCATCTTTTTTATTATCGTGAGAATTACCTATGGGTCCTCAGACTCTGGAAGGGTATCACCTAGCCCTGAACACAATAAGCTTGTAAAGGTGCAATACAATATAACTTGTTAATCCACCATCTCTAGTCAACCTATCTCAGATCAAGCTGATTTGAAAATGACATAGTTGGGGAAATGGGCACTTTAATTGTGCATGTAGGTAATAACTGTCAGTAAAAATATAAATACATATGTGTATATAATGAAATTTTATATCTAATATGGGACTAAAATAAGCGTGATTATCAGAAGTGGTTGCTGAATAAAAATGAGCAAACAAATTTTGATTGCTGCTACTTTTTTAGATATGTTTCATTTTTTGGTGTGACAATTGTTATGTTCAGAAAGACTTTCTCAGGATACAGTGATTACCCTGACCTGTTATAATTTAGTAGAGCTGATACCCAAACTGTGCTGCACAGCATGATGTGGACATTTTGATATCTGCCCCAACCTCTGAATTATATTTGATTCCTTATAGACTCCATTTACTTCCAGTAGAGGAGGACTCCACTTTGCCAAAAGCAATAAGAAGTTGCTTCATGTTCAGTACCCAAACAAGACCAGTTAACCTCTGAACTGTGAAAATTAGTTCTCAAAAAATGTGAAAGGTACTAATAAAGATGGATTTGATGGATAAAAATGCATAGAATATGGGCTGAGGTTCATTTATTAAATATTCATAATAACGATTAAGAGAGAGCAGTCTGGTTTTCAGTCTGTTCCTCTGCATCAACTTGCCACTATATGTAACAGCCAAAGAATCTGCAAATACCAAAGAAATCAGACATAGTTTTTAAATGTGTATTGGCATGCAAAGTGTATGAAGGAGAGGATCTACTCAAAGGCTTTTCCAAGGAGAGCATGATATAGAATAGTTCATCTGAATAATGCTATGTCAGAAAAGTAAGTTTAAGTTTTGCTCCCAGTTAAGAGTGAAGATGCTACAGATGTACCATATGATAAATAAAGCCTTGATTTATATTCCTAAAAGAAGGAAGGGGGGTGGAATTGTGAGAGGTTTTTTTTCTGCAACATGCTACTGAACCCCACTTGTTAAAGGTGTTTCAGTTGGCTATGGATCGAGTAAGCCATGGTTCTCTGTTTCTTGATGAACAGCCGTTAACATCTTTGCAATTAACACAGTCTGAAACCAGAGAATAGGTGCTTTGTTTAAGTGAGATCAAACTCTTTGGGGTCTACATAAATTAAATGTTCATTTTCAGAGTCTTTTCTAAAAGTACCTTGCAGTAAACAGTGTAGTAACTATTTAGTTGTCTTTGAGAATGAAGATGTGAATGAACTCTCACCTAGTGTTCAACATAACCCAGTGAAAGCAGCAGTTATATCTAATCTGATATTTTGACATATATAACATCTGCATTGAAGCTGAAAATTTTGTTATCACCTATATATCTTTTTGCCTGGAGAACAATTATTCTTCCAAATTAATCTCCCCTACCTAAGTTCAAATGATAATATCACTTAGGATGGCTCCAATGGATGCATGACAATCAATGCATTTGATTTTGTCCCTAAACACCATAGAAGGTCTAACAGAATAGGGTATTTGGGATCTGTCTTAACAACTGAAGCACACACTCCTGAATGTCAATTTTAACTACATAACAAATGTGTTTCTTCTAAGATTTTAAACAGTGAATAGAGGAAGCTAAGATAACCTTTTTTATCCATGCCAGCCAGAAGGGAAAACTTTGACAAAAGACAGGAGCAGACAACAGAATGGTAACAAAGGTGTCTGTTAAGCTACCAAAGCTAATTCTATTTTTGTGTGGGCTAGAATTACTGTCTTAATTATTTTATCCTGCATTTTTGTCAAGGTACTTTCAGTTTTGCAGGCATCAGTTTTTACCATGTCCAAAATAAACTTTGTTCATCATGAACTGAGAACAACTTGGACGCTGAAGACTGAAAAACAGTCCTCTTACAGAGGATTGCATTTAAATATTTTTGAATCTTCCCTGCCTTAAAACCCCTCAAACCATTCTTCTTTTTTTTAATCTCTTAGAAAGCCAACCACTAAAAACTTCTGATAGTCTTGATTAAGATTTGAAAGTAATTTCTTCCCTGAGGATCGTAGCATTCATTTTTATTCAAATATGTTCTTGGTCCAGTCAGGGAGTAAAAAACAGTTACTTCATACTTGAAGGAGTTCCTAATTCTACCTGTACTCCCATGATGTTCTGCTGCAATATTGCAGAAATTTTAAAGAATCTTAGAAAGATAGCCTAGTTGTGAAAACTTGGCAGTGATACATGAATGCTAGAAAAACTGTCCTAGTCACTGAAAGTCGGACAAAACCATTTACTGTCTCTCCCTCAGTTTTTGGTGTTTTTTTTTTCTCTTTAGGAGAGATAGGATTTTTTTTTCTTCCTGTCTATGCAGCTGTGTGTGAAGGTGAGGGTGGATGTGGGGTAGGGTGTGGTTTCACTGTAGAGCTGTTTTGATCCACTTAAAAGGACATTTCCCCCATCTACAACTTTCCTCTGATCTTCATCAGGATCTGTTTTGGGGTGATTCTAATGGCACTAATTAGGTGATCACATTGTAATCTTGTTAAAAGTGTTAAAATTTTCTTTAGTGCTTGTAGATTGACGGTTAATGGCCTCTGATGGGCTGTTTAAGTGGAAGTTTCCCCACAATGTGATACGAAAATGAAGGTTTTGAGGGAAGCTTTTATCGCTTTTTCACCAGCCTCATCAAGAACTCCCCTTTCTTCGCTGGAAATGGAATTCCGTGCTGTGTATTTCTAATCCAAGCATTCCATCAATCAGCAGTCTGGTAGAAGTTTGTGGTTCTAATTAGAAGAGCATTTTACACGCAGTGAAGTGTTGTCCTAGTCTGGCATGTCTATCCCAGACCCTATGGAAACTGCCTAAACTGGAACTTACCTTCAATTTACTATGCTCAGTTTTTATAACTTGCTATCAGACACAGTTTCACAGCTGGTTCTCAATGCCTTTCCTGTAATTCGAGGGATTGTATGCAGGATGTGTTTGACAAGTGGTCAGTGTCCAAAGTCCGTTTTCCTTGTGGAGCACTAAAACGCCAGGGTAAACAAATCAGCAATGAGTTCAATTACAAGCTCCAGGAGAAAGGAATACATGCTTGTTTTGCAGCACATTTCTGTTGTCAGCAAATCTCAGTCTGCTTGGCAAGGAAGTCGATGCCCAGTTCAAAATGAGGTACTAAGAGGTGAATTGTCTTAACATAAAAGACTACAATTACAATCCAGTCTCCTGTGTTTGGAGTAGCATTAAACATTACCTCTCTTTTTAAAAGAAGCAAAAACCCCACAGAACCCAAATCCAAACCAGTTATATATGGTAGTAGTTTCTTCACAAGTGGAAGAAAATGCTATAGCCTTAAGATATTTTTGTGAACTTGCATATTATTATTTGGACATTGGAACTATGGAAAAAGTGGGACACTTCAGAGAGTGGTACTGACATGTAAGGGATGTTGGTTTGTTTGCTCTTGGGACAGCACTCCAGAGTGTAGGTAGGGAGCATCACCACTGTTTCAATACCATATTATACCGAAGTTCTGACTAGGTAAATGGTCCCTCTTGTAGTTTGTAACAAAGTAGTAAGTACTAATTATTATGACAATTCTGTGAAAAAACACTTAGGCAAATTCTAATTCTTAGCCAAATTCAAAGTTTGATAATCACTTCCTACTTGAAGTGAGAAGTGGACACTGAGAAGTGACAGCTGCCATTCAGCAATGGCCCAAGAAATTGGAGTTTAGCTGAGACATCAAAGCAAATCTGATCTGCCTTGCTGGTAGACCAAAAACTGTGTTAATAAATTTATTTTGCAATTATTCTTGAATTGATTTGTTGGTAAGAATTTTGAAAACGTAGCAGAGAAGAAGGGTTTTGTGACATACTCATTGTATACTCCACCTTTTTTTTTTTTTTTAAAGATCCTCCTTGTCTAGTTTGATGTTTTAAGTGACATTTTAAGACGTTGCAATTATTCAGAAAGGCAAATTTTGCAGGATTATGGCTGTTTATTATTTCTATAAGGAAAATAGTCACATGTAGAAGTCTTACTCAGGATTCAACCATTACTTTGGTACTGTAGGATAAGAGTATGTGTCAGTTAAAGGTTAATTTGTTACACTTGATGTATTAGCTCATGCACGCAGTTTCTAATCCAGTGAGGTGATCAGCATTTATAATGCCAGTGTGAGTTGTAATTTTGTTCAGGATCACGTCACAGGTTTATCAGTGTTTGCTACAGTCATTGCTACAGTTTCAAGAGGTGATGAGAAAGAAAACTTTATAAAAAATATTGTGAAGTTTTGCCACAAGTAGAAAGCAAAGTTTTGGACAACTTTTTCTTTCTCATTAAGCTTTTAGTAACCCCTACCTCACATGCTGACAGGGACATCAGTGCTGTCTTTTTTTTTTTTTCCCCTTCAAAAATTTTCTCTCTCCTCTCAGAAGAGTAATTTTTGAGGCAACCATGACAGCTCTGTCATTTCACTCATTCCTCTAAATTTCTCTTTCTGTTGTCAGTCACCAGTCACCATATCTTGATGATCGTGATTGATGGCAAAATATATGAGAATTGTAAAAAGGGCATTGAACATTATGTCTAAAACAATCATTTCATGCTTATATTTTTGTAAGTACAATGAGAAGTTAGAAAAACACCTGTTTACCTTTGGGTCTTACATTTATTTTTTGTATTTTACAGATTGGTGTAGCTATACCTATAGAGATATCTATAAATATTTTTTTAACATAGACTTAAATACTGAAAAGTGTTTGCACATTTAGTCTGCCTTTGGTATTTATGGTATTTTGCTAATGGCTTACTGTTTTTCAATGTTTCCTTTTAAATGATTAATTTCCCATCCATATCCAGGGTTTAAATGACAAGTAAGCATCTCAGAGAAATAGCAAAAAGAATCCAAGCTCTTGAAAAAGCTTTCTGTTTTTTGGAAAGTAAAATACATCAGTTATATTGTAAGTAAATAAATCACATTTTGGGAAAGGAGAAATGGCTGTTTGGCTTTCGTGACATGAAAATTTCTACACAGAATAGGATAGAAAACATCAAATAAAGCGGTTTTTCTCAGTTGCACCTATGCATGAAATTTATTATAAATTATTTTAGGAAAAAAGAAACCAAGCTCTGTGAGTTTGAGTGTTGTACAGTGGTCACTAGATTTTTCCAGTTAAATGAACTAATTGCTCATTGAACTTTGAAACTCAGCATATTTCAGTAGCTGCTGTTAAACAGCAATATTTGAGGCTAAATAAACATTACTTGTACTCCATTATTACTACAGCTCGAGTCTTATTTGCTTGCAGGTGTTTATATTCAATATCTTCTGTATTTCTTTTTTTTTACAACCAAGTCAAAAGTGCTATTTTTGCTGTGTATGGTGATCAGTTGCATCAGAGTTCAACTGCTTATTTTTTAGAAGATTGCACGTGCCAGAACTATGTAGGCAAATTATTTAGTATGAATACAGTAATGACATAAGAAAAAAAAAGTTCTTGCTCAGCATATAACTTCATCTGAGAAAGGATCTGATGAAAGCTGTCCCCACAAAAGATCTCTTTGTGATACAAACTGCATGTCCAGAAGGAAGTTGATTCTCGAGGTGATATTCTGCCAGCTATACTGGCAGACCTTTTTATATCTGGGTCATGTATCAGTAGAGCTGTCATGTTACCCACCAGTGTGCAGTAATTATTAAATGTGGGTCCTGTGGAGACTGGAGCTGTGGAGGGAGGTACCTTCTAGATGATAGCTGGTAACAGTTACAGGCTGGGATTTTCAGGCTCCGAGATATTTACCTACTCCTTTTGGGACGAGAAGTGCAGATACTGGAGAGGAGCCAGCAGATTCCAGTAAATTTTTCTGAAGAATGCTGCTAAGTGAAGGAATAGAGATTCATCTCTTCCATTTGGAATAGGTCTTAAAAGCGTCTCTGGCCACAAATTTAAAACATGGTCTAGTGTTACCCAAAAATTACTTGAAAAACTTGTCTTTGCCATTTGTTTGATATGTTGTGCTCAGCTTCAACAAGGGGCATAGATTCCCTGCTGTTGCTGAAATGGAAACAGGTTATAGGAGGTACTTTGTCTCCTCATGGTATAATTTTCTTCCAGCTTTCCCTGTTTTCAATTCCTATTCTGGCTGAAAATGGCATGAGTTTATGAAACTCATGTTGTGAGGTTGAATAATAAGTTTACCTGCAAGACAATGTAGAAGTATATTCTACTTTTAATAGTCGATGTGTATCCTGCCTGGATTGAGCTGGGCTACAACACTGAGGACTGTACTGTGTCTATTCCAGGCTGTGGAAGATGTGTGGCTACAGTAAAATCTTACTGGTCTTGGGATGTTGAATTGCTTGCTTGGGACTGATGGAGAAATGCAAAAAAAAAAAAAATAAAAAAAAATACCCTCTTTAAAGGACCTTGCCATTTTTATAAACAAAGCCCTTATTTATTTTTGGAAACTGCAGGGTGGCATTTTATTTCATAACCAAGTAGTCAAATTTAACAAATGCTAATGATACAAATACAATTGAAAAAAAAATAATACTGAGTGGATACAAAAGGTGAATCTAAGACACATGTATCGTTGAAAGTTCTTTGGCACGAAAATCTCTGACCAAGTTGTTTAAAGACATGAACAGAAGGTTTGGGGGTGAAGGAGATTTGTTTTACATCGCTATTTAATTTTAGATTGAAATTGTAGAAATCTGTTTTCATGATCGTTTTTTGAAGGTGGGATCATGGGAAATATTCTGTTTTCCCTGGGAGCCAAGGCGATGTATTTATTTCAAGTTTTATTAAATGAGTTATAAATTTTCCTAGCAATTTACTCATAGCTCAAGAGGTTTAATTTGCATGTGTTGCCTTTTACAATATGCTTTTCGTAATGTTGCAGATGCTTCTTCCCCAGCTTCAGTAAACAACAGGCAGTTGGCCAGGTTTTTGACTGAACGTTTGCCAAATCTGAGAAATATTAGTTAACTCTCCAGTGGCCACCAAATGATTTTTTTAGCTGACTTTATCCAAAGAATCTGTGAAGACTAAAAATTACAGAAAGTAAAAAAAATAAGGTAGAGAACAAGTAATTTGCTGGACTAAACAGGAAAAGAGATCTACTACATTTTAATTATTTCCGATTATCTTTTTTTTTCTTTTCTTTTTTTTTTTTTTTTGGCATTTATTTCCCAAATTGGTTGTTTTCAGAAATTTATTTGAAAATTGATGATGGTGATAATAATAATAAACATTTCTTCCTTCACATTAGTGAGCATGCTTTATCCTTGGATACACTCTAAAACAATTAGATTTACCCCTCATGTTTTGTTCTCATTTTGAAAAGCATACAAAGACAAGGTTTTTTTTCTTCAACACAGTAATCCAAACTATGGCAGGGATATTTTGCAGATGGAGTGGCAAGTTGCTTCATGAGCAGCAGAGGGGAAAAAGTCTGGTTTCTTGCAGATGCATGCTCTAGAGTTGAGAATGTAGTAGAGCTCAGCTCCCATTTCTGTGCTACCTATGGTGCTTTCAGCTTTGTTCAAGGTTTCTTATGCACTTTTTAGTGCTCTCTCTTGAGCAAGTCCTGTCGTATTCTTTTCCAGACTCAAGCTACCCGCAGCTGCTGCCAGTGTAATATGTGATGGGCAAATTTGTGTTTCTTCTGGTCAGTGAGAGGTTTAGTGGTGTTTCACTTCTTAGCTTATCATCATCATGATGTTTCTGGGAATGTAAGGTGATTTTGAACTTTGTAAATTTTGTGTGTTTGTCCCAAAGCCATGGTTCAAAAGGCATATGCAAGAATAGTTGTCAGTATGCTTGCATAAGGATATAGGGAAATGAGGCCATTCATGAATAAGAAAGAAATGTCAAACGTCTTCAGCATTTTGCATGATGTGCACTTGGAAGTAATTACAGGCAGTCCCATGGTTAAATGCTGTCAGTGTAAGTGGGGCAACAGGACAGACTGAAGGAATGAGTTGAGTTTGAATTACCTGACTTGACATTCACTACTCTTGAAAAACCTGTATCTCTGGGTCTGTGATCACACTTTGGATAACTGTTTTGAACAGGTGATCATAAATGAAGCATGGTGCAACATTCATTGAAAGGGGATGAAATTTTAAAGGTAGAAAATTCTGAATCCTTTTGGTATTTATCCAGGTCACCTTTTTCTATAGGCATCTGAGTTTGCATTATTCTTGATGTTACTTTTTGCTCTACAAATGCTCTGATGATGCGTGGCTAGTCTTGGGCTGAAATTAAATATTGTGAAGGCAACATCAACAACTAATTTACTGTATTCTTCCTCAGATTTGTTTAATTGTATTACTCCTTCCAGAGGGTTCCTCATTATTGCATCAGTACACTCAATACCTTAAAAATCTAATGGAGTAGGAGAAATGAAATAGGCTGAAGAGCAGGTGATTGCTTGCACGCACCCTTCTAAACTTCTTTTCAAGCTCTAAGGTAAAACGTTGTCTACCTGGAGGAAAAAAAAAAGAAAAAGTGATTTTGCAAGCTTAGTGTTGGAAAAGTTACCTTGTATTTTCTGAAGCAAATTTAAAGCGAGGCTCAAGCAGTGCCACTATTGGGATCCAGAGAAGATGAGTATCAGATGATTTGTTTGGTCTTTCTTACTGGAAACATGGTGCACAACTAACGTCATGTCATAAACTGACGTCTTAGTGTGTCCTGCAGGAATTATGTGCCCTTTTGCTTTGCTAACAAATAGCACCTATGACCCATTGAATTTCACTTAGGCTGGATGAATCTGTTTTCCCCAACATTTCTCATTTTCTGCTTCCCTCTGTCTTTTCCCTTACGTGATCCTGGGGAGGGAGGAGTGTTGCTTAGCAACCAGTCAGAAATGGTCAGTACAGGCATAAATATTAAATCTTTCTGACCATGGTCAGTTTAATGGTAGAAAATGGGAAACCATTACTCTTTTTCCTTGTGAAAATTCAGGCAAAATGGTAATGTAAATCCTTTTTAATAAACAGAACAAACCTGGGACCTCAGTTTCTCTGGAATGTCCTTTACGTGGAGAAGGAAATGCTTTGTTCGCTAATAAATAAGAGGATGCCCATGCAGAACCCCATGGACCTCCAGTGTGGTGTCTTGTAAGGGAGTGTGGCTGTTTGGTTTGGGATTCTGTTTGAGGTTTCTTTAAAAATTGTGTTATAGCCTAAGACTGTAAGTTTGGAGCTGGGCACTAACTCAATCATGTATTAACACTACTCACTACAAAAATGGAAGATGGGTTTTTTTCCTAAATATCTTTAATATGCTTTATAATTTTTAGATGGAAAACAGTAGAAAGTACAGTTGCTACTGCAGGAATTATATAAAACTGAAAAACTCCACTGTTCTTTAATGCTGCTGCTGAAGAGGGAGGAAATACGTGCCATCACACATTGAAAAAAAAAAAAAAAAGTAGGTATTTATTAAATTAGAGTGAATGCCTGACTTCAGGAAGGCATTTGCATAATACCCATGAAATCCAGTCTTAAGAGAAGTAGAGAGACTTGAAACTATAGGTAGCTATTGTGATCTGGTTAAAGAAGGCAACTGAAAGTGCAGATTGCATTTGTTTTCCTGAGAAGACTCAGTAAAGACCCATGCCTTTGTTTACTTAGACACCAAGCGTTTTGAGCCCCATAAGCTCAGAAGAGTGTGTGAGCTTTAAAATACCTTGCCAAAGATCATTTATTAATCATTTAACCACAGCACCAGAAGTCTGGCCTCTGGCTCTGTGTTCCAGTTGCCCTGCTCATGCTTCTCCACTGAGGCAGCATCATCCCATCTGGGGCTGCCTGCCCCATGGATGTGCAGGAGTTATTGATCTCAGGCGTTACTGATTGCCCCAAAGTGGGAGCTGGAAAACAACTGGAAAAAACATGCTGGTCTTGTAGCTCCAAAGCTCTTTGGAAGTTGTTCTTAGAATGCACTGTTTATTGACATGATGGGTGCAATCATATTCCAATCAGTTCATAACAAGGAAATGAGAATATTTCAGATTTTTCAATAGTATTTTCCTGAAAAGCAAACTGTGTGAATTTTGATTGATATGACACTTTAGAACTATAACTGAAACTGTATTTGTTACAAATGAATGACCACTGAATCAATTCCTTTAGTATATATTTCTTTAGACTTGCATCATTAATATTCAAAGGGGAATGTCTTTTACATTGTGCTGCAGTTTATACTAATGTGGGTTCATTTGCTTTCATGTTATTAAATCACTTTTTTCTATTGAAAACATAAAATGAAGCAGCATTGTTCATGTGCTGTGTAGGACTGTAGCAATGTGCAGTTTCCTACCTACTGCATTTCCAAAGCAATAAATACATTAATAAAAAATCAAAGGTAGTAGACAGGATTTTACTTTGATTTCCACAGACACAGCATGCCATTGTTATGAAAGAAATCTAATAGGGAGATAAAAATTTACTTGTATTTGAGAGCTGCTTTTAATGCAACAACTAGTATAGTCTGCGTTACTTTTAAGATGATCAGAAGGTGCAAACCCTCAACCTAACTCAAAATTAATATATATATTAGAAATAAATTTAATCTTCCTGCATAGAAAACTTCTAAGACTACTTTCTGTGTACAAAAATTAAGGTGTTTGGCTTAGGCTGTATGCTTCACTGAAAATCTATTTACAACCATCAACACTTTTCTGAAAAAAAAAATAAAAATTATATACCATTCAGAATTCTCTTCTGCTTCCATCCCACAGTCATGTACATGTTTAGCTGGATATATGTGACAACTCTCTTTGAAGCAATTGAGAATTGCTCCAATAATTAGAAATTTAGAACACACATGACTTTATGATGGCTTTGTTGACTTAAATTCTCCAATGGTTTCTCCTAAAAAAAAAAAAAAATCATGGACAGCCTGAATTCTACCCAGGAGTTCATTTCCAGTGTGTGTTTGTCTGTGAAGGTTCAGATGAAGCTGCCAAAAGGACATTCAAACTTCAGTGCTGCCTCTTTAGGAAATGATCAGGGTCTTGCTTTTGAACTGAAAAGTTCACATTTTTCTCTAGAATTAAGATTAGTATTTCCCTGTACACCTTAAATTAGAAAATGGTTTATGGATATATGTGTGGTGTCTGTACTGAAGCAATAGTTTATTTTAAAAATAAAAAGGTTTCCTTATACTCTCCCAAATGAACCTGTGAGCTGTAATGTAATGCTTTTTCCTTTGTTGTCATTTGCAAAATATTTATAATTAATTTTAAAGAGGAGGAAAAAAATCTCCTTGCCACAAAAAAAAAAGAAATCATTCAATTATTATGATTTTTAGGACTAGGGATGCACCTATCGGAGCACCAGTCTTTTTAGTAAGAATTTGTTTGGAAAACAGCATTTTCTAAAAATGCAATTTTTAAGTATATCGTAACAGAGTTGGCTGATATGTTATGCTCTTAATGCTTCAGTCTGGGAACACTTAAATTTGTATCTTTATCATAATGAATTTCAGCAAACTCTTGAATCTGGTGGCAATGCAGTATTGTTCATGTGTCTGTACACAAAATTAGATGTATAAAGTTCTTCATAACTCCTAATTCTCATTTTTTAACAGTGTTTTAAGCTGTAAATAGTTTGCTTACATGCTAGCATTAATCAAAAATGATGTTGGAAAATGTGCCAGCTTTATCAGTGCCTTGTTGCATTTTGGTTTATGATGTCTTCTGTTTCTATTTTAAATCTTATATATTTGCTTTCACTTATGCAATACAATCTCTTTAGTACTTTGAATTAGAAGTGCTTGTTTGGAGACTCCATACATACTACTAAAGGTCAACAGAGAAAGAAAAATGCTTAAATATGGTGGGGGAAATGGTTGTGTCTTGATTTTATGTGTTTCCTACATTGATTACTGTCGAACTACTGTCAAGAGCTCAGTGAGCTGCAAACACATGCTGTGTCAGCACTGAATGCGTGTGTGCTTATTATTCTACTATTATTTTTTTTAAAAGGCTCTTAGTGGTTGATTAGATGATTTTCATGCTTGATGTAAAGCTGCACACATCATATGAGTTATTCTGAAATCACTATATCCAGTAGTATAGGCAAACATTTAAATATTTCAGTTACTTCTGGCTCTAAACCCACAGGTGTGAAAGAGCTAGAAGAGCCAGTGAGCCACGCTATGCTCAGCTGCCTTGGCAAGGGAGGTTTCACTCATGGAGTGAAGGAAAAAAGAGATGTAGATCCTGTCAGTATGTACTTCACAAGGCCTTCCGACTTGCAGTGAGGTGGTAAGAACCTGATGGTCCTGCTGCTTTAACAAGTACTGTCATTTGTCATTGTTTTTACAGACACATTTCGGCTTGAGGGACACAAAGAGAAGGAAGACGTTAGCATCTTTCATGCAGAAAGATCATTGTTGTGTTTTGCACATTGGGCAGCATAGATTTTGGGTTTGCCACTGAACAAAATCCTTCCTGTTAATTTAATCACTTAAATGAGGGATTTGAGAATTGAGATTTGTCTGCTTTTTGTGAAGCATCTTTTATTGACCACTGTTTTCACTGTAGTAATATTGCTGAAACTTCAGGAGTATAACTTTGTAGTTATACTCAGCTTCCTCCTGTGGAAGGCAGAGGATGTGGAAGTAAAGCAAAGGCTGTGGAAGTTGTTACTAATGGGAGGATCTTCTTTTGTCTCTTGTGAGTGTCATCTTGTGGTTGCTTGCAGTGCTTACTATTTCATGATCTTCACTACTGGAATGGTGTGTTTTTATCTATCCATGTGGTTTTATTTTATTTAAAAATAACGGGAAAAAAGATTTTGAGTAAACTAAATGTAATTTCAAGTGTTTAGGGGGACTAAAGTGTCTTCTGTGACACAAGGCCTTACCCTTCAGGAATGCTGACAGGAGTAAGGAGATTCAAGGTAAAATAGCTTCACTGAGAACAAGATGTCTGGAATTGCCTTTTCACTGGTAGAGCTTCATATGAGATGCTGAATTTAAAGTTAGGTTTTGAAATAACTTACACTGAAGTGAGGAGAAAGGGACACTAAGGCCTTCCTTGACACCCACTGTCAGTAGGACAACAAAGTATGTTCAGTAAGGTTACAGACACCGTCTTCACATGTGTCAAGTCCCATAAATATTTCATTTCTAAAGAGATTTAGATAGCTATGTCCTAATGCGTAGCCAGTTAACAACATGTGATCTTAGATTTCTCCAGATTTCAATGCTTGAACAAACTATGATGACCCTAAACACTCCTGAGCATCTATCCCTGTTGTAAAGATACAGAACTAAATTAACACATCAGTTAATCTTTTTTAACTCAGTGTTAAACTAAACTGTGTATCTTAACCTGTTCCAACTGCAAAGAGAAGGATAACCCTGTCCATTCCTGCTGAACTTGTCTCGTTCCATGCCTCTTGTTCAGAACTGGTAATTTTTAAGTCTCCTCAAATAAATGTCTTTGGAAAAATTTTATTTTGATTTTACATTTCCTTAATTTGTACAAAAGGGATATATAGACTGGAAAAGGCTGAGCACAGAAAAAACTCAGTCATAAAAGAAAGAAATGAAAGAATGTGTAAAATACCATGTGATTTTTGATGGGAAAGAGAAAAGAGAGTAAGTGTGGGGCAACTAGATGTGTGAGATGAAACCACTTATTTCTCTGAAGCTAATATCAATCAGATAAATAAACATGGGGGAAAAAATCACTCAGAATACCCCTCCTACTCTCTGCATAAGTTCATGTTAGAAAGATAATCACAAGTAAATATAAAGTTACAGATGCTAAGGCACCTTATTCCGCTGCTTTCCACCAGCCTCATACTTGCCAGTAATATTATTGTGCTTCTCTGATTATGACTTACAGTACATGCACTGGTGAGTGACCGATGTTTAAGCATTTGTTCAATATTAGCATGTGTAAGAAATGTAGGATACTTTCATTAATTGGATTAGGGTTATATGTGTTTCATTTAAAAGCTGCAGTGATCACTAATGGAATGACCTTGAAGTCATTATCTGTTAAGAAGCAGGAGAAAAGATTGTTCTTCATGTTCAGTTGCATTTGTCATTACTTGTGAATATATTTTTCAGATAAAATATGGTCTTAGCTCTCTAACTACTGTAAGCTGCAGTTGCATGGTATAAGTTCTTTCAGCTAGCATTTTACTTTTTCACACTGACTCGAAATAGCACTTTTACTTTGGCCAGTTTTATTTATAAACTGTGGTTTTTAAACCGAGAACACTGAATACTGTTCCTTTTTTTTTTTTTTTTCCTTTTGCATCCTCTTCTTTATATTTTCAATTCATGGCCTTTCCAAAGACAGTGCAGACAGGAAGGCTACATATATTTCAGCTACCATAACATTACTCAGAAATCCACCAACTGATAATACAAAAATATGTTGTGCTGTACCTCCAAGGTGTTTCAGAGCACAGTTCTTTGAGTTTTGTGCTTTATATAAACAAGTATGTAGCAATGAGTATTGTCACTAGGTCACTGAAATTTTCAGTCTTATTACCCCTGTGCACTTCCTGATGTGCAGATCTTTCATCTATTGGATGACTCACGTCATCATTTTCTACCACTGTTTAGAGTGCCCTCAGCAATCTCAGAACTGAATGTGCACAGAAGAAAAGGAAAACTAAAAATGTACTAATTTAGGAATAGAAGTTTTTTCTTCCCTTCTCTCTTAGAAAGTCTTCTTCAAACAAGTATCAGTAGTAACATTGTATAACTCTGGTGATAATATGCAGAACATGATAAGGACTTCTGCTGAGAATGACAGAAGTTGACATAGGTTTTGAGGATTTCCTGAACAGCAGTTGTATTACCTGGTATCTGAATAAATCCTTAGGCCTAGCAAAGTTTAATCTTGACAGTTTTTCTGTTCTGATTGAATCAAGACCATCTTTGTATTGACTTTGATTTTATAACTCAGCTCATAGCCAGACCCAACCAACCCCTTGGAACTGGGAGAAAGCAGATGATATTATGAAGGGATTGTGCTGATGTTCCAGGAGACAGAGGGTGAACATGTTGTATTGACAGAGAAGAGACTACATCTGCTTCTCTTCAGTAAAACTCTGATTTTTTGGGATAGTAATGGGGTTTCTAAGAGCTGAGGACTGGAATAGAGTAGTGCTTTTGGATATAATGGATGTATAGGTCAGGGCTATTATCTGTCTTATGTAATGTATTAGATAAAAGTAACACATACAGGAGTATAGAAAAGGAAAAAAATATCTGAATATCTATCTCAGACTGGTGGTGCATGTAGCTTATCTAGAAGACTTTGTAGGTTGCATTGCATCAATTGAACAAAGCACAAAGTAATAAATGTGGCCAGCTGGTAACCATTTAATAAGGAAGAAAGAAAAATACTCTTTTCTGAAGGAACAGGAATTAGATGACTGATGGGGAAGATTTTCATATAGTGAATAGCAGCACCAAAACTGATTTATTTTTAAAAACCCCACACTTATTGCTTGGATGGGCTTTTTCACTGAGATCATAGAAAATTCAGGACAGCCACCCTTGGGTGAGCCTTCCTTTTCTTAGTGTCATACTTGCTTTCAGTTCTCATATTTAAATTGTCTCTTTGTTACCCTACCAACTGGGCATTAATTGCTGGTATTCACAGAAGAGGGGAGATGGATGAAATGTTTCAGGTGAGTCATCTGATCTAATTTGGAAAGGTTTCTGTGAGGAAAGAACAACTTCTGATTTATAAGGGAAGGTTGTCTGTTATGAAGATATACATGTTGGAATTTATTATCAAGAATCTGCTTTTAATTTTAGAGATTGTTTACCTAAACTGCTATGTGTCAGAGCTCAGGACAAATTTCTGCTTGGCGTTTAATTTTAGGTACTTGCCATAGTGGACAGTAAAAAATGGGTCCCCAGAATTCGTGGCATCATTATGAATCTTATCTTCTGGCAGCCCCTGCCTGCAGTTTGTCTTTGAAATCTCCTTGGTGCTTGTTAACCCTGCTCTGACATGTAACAGCTCCCCTTTTATTTATTGGACTTTGCCCATTTATGAAAAGGTACAGGAATTATTAATGGTTTAGTATCTATTAATGCATTACTTGGGTGGAATTCAAATTCTAGTATTTATGGTAAATCCCTTTATAATGAAATAAGCATAGAAACAGGAAGACTCATTCTTGAAGTTGTGTCTTTTGCTATAAGAACAATTGTCTGTAAAATATTGTCTTACTGGCATTTTATTTATAGCCATAAATTAGAAGTAAGGACTTCATGTATGAAGGGAAATTATTAAGAATATTTGTGTGGATTATAAAAAGTAAGTAACCTGATTCAATGAAATGTATATTGGGTACATTCTCATGGACTCTGGTTTTCTATGGAAAGCCAATACAGCTCTTCATTCACCAGGACTGGGTTCATGTGGTGTGCCAAAGCAGGTAGCAAATGCAAGTTCTGTGTCAAATCTTAAATTCAAATTCCCAAAGCTGAAACAAACCCGGGGAAATGCAACTCTTTTTTCATTTGGCCTTGATCTTAAGGGCTTAATTTTGTTCTTGCTTGCCTGGTGTAGTGCAGGAAGGATTTGTACTCTCTTGCCCTGTGTAAACCCCACCTTTTTGCTGTCTCTTGAGGGAAGCACGTGAATCCTTGGGCTTGGATTTTCATAGAGAGCATATTTTTCTTTTTAAATTACAGTATAGAACATAAAACAATGGGTTCAAAACAAAGGTATGTGCAGCTTAATCCTCTGACAGTGGTCACTAGTGGAAGGGATGAGAACAAAACCAGGGAAACGTATAATGTTTATGATGATACTTACTGTGTATTTTCAGCAGTTTTCAGGGACTGAGTGAGAAAGAGAGGCATTAGTGCATTTGAAAGACATCCTATTTATATGAACACTGTAGAAAAAATCAAGCAGTGAACAATTGTGGTGTATATAATAGATGTTAAACTGGGAGAGGACAGGGATAGCTGCGTGAAGCTGAGTGGATGAATGTTGTAGAGTTTATAAATCAAGAGATGATGGGAGCAATTCTGTGTAATGTAAATAGCACTACAGCTTTTGTTCATTTGGCTGAACTTTTCATGCTATATGGCACATGCAAAAGTAATGCTTTAACGGTAATAGTGTTTCTGTATTTTTATAACTTTCTCTTTAGTGGTGTTTTATTCCATGAAATGTTAGTATTGATGATGAATATTTTCAAGATTAAGTATGAAAAATAGTAATCAAATTCCATGGCTCTTATAAAAGCCAAGCCTATCCATCACAAAGCGTGCCCTGTGGCTATATATCAATTTTAAACATTAAAGTTACACAGTATTATCTTAGCATTAGGTTAACTGTCAAATAAAAATAAAAATTAATAAGCTGGAAAAAAGAAAGAAGAAGAGACATTCCTCATTTAAAATCCTCAACCGATCTGGCATAATTGAAATGTCTCTTAGCAGAAATGTTAGCTTTAACTCAGATAAGACTCAGCTCTCAATATCATTTTTATGGTACACAGCTTGGGGATATTAAAAAACTTGGGGTACAAAACTGCCAGGTATAAATGCTGATAAGGTCCAGGCTTCTTCCTTGTGTCTCATTGACAAGAAGCATGTATCTGGAACTGAAGAAGATCCAGGCAAACTTTCAACCTTGACATCTCTTCCTACTTGCTTAGAGAGGTATAGTGAGCTGAGTTATGTGGTCCTCAGTCTTCAAACTTTTGCTGCCATTTCTGTTGCATCCTTCAGAGACATTGAGGAGTTTGGGCATGTGGCTGCAACATTTTTAAAAAAAATAATATAGCAAAGAGCTGAACACTGATTTTTGTTTTACAGTTTAATAAATGTGATAGATTTTTGTTGGATTAAATATCTGGCTAGGACTAGGTGGAGTATAGCCTTCCTTCTATTTTCTTCCCTCCCTTCCCCACCCCCTGCCATTTCCTGTTCTCCAGGTACACTGGATAAGTTGTTTACTCTCTGGAAGTATCAGAGCAATACAATTTTGTTTTTACATTCTCATTTACTTGGCTTTAGTTGAGTGAGATATGGGAAATACCATCTTTACTGTCTTCCTAAAATTAAACACACCTAAGGAAAGAAATTGTGCAAATTCCAGCTTTTATATTTAATTTGGAATACTAAAAATACATGTATTTCTTTCACCTGATTTGTCTTAACAAGAATCCAAAGCAAGGAAATATTTTCAATGAGTCAAACTTCTACTTTCTCAAGCCTTGTAGAGAGCCAGACATTGTTCATCAGTGTTGATTCTGCATGTTTTTAAATTGTTTGGTTTTGTCATCAGAATTATTTTGTATATGACTTCACTGTATTTGTGTGTCACTTAAGTCAATATGTAGTACTTTTCCTTCCATTGTTTGTATGTATTTATTTTATATTTGCTGAATGTGCCTTGCTTGTAATGAGATTATTAGTGATAATATTAAAATTCTCACAAAGTTTCCATATTACTTGTAAATTCTGAATGTCAGAATTCTAGTAAAGTAAATAGCAAACACCTCCTCTTGGTTCATGTTGGCACTATATATATCCTTATGGATGGTTCTATTTTTGCTGGAAGTCAGGTTTAAGTTGTAAAATAGTGGAAAAAAAGAATCTATGCAAAGTAAGTTAAGTTTTGATCTAATTTCTGCAATATGTGTCTTACTCAAAGTTTTTAGTATTGCATATACAATTAAAGACATAGCAGAAACAGTTTTCCCCTGGGTACTAAAAGGGGTGTTGTTAATACAGCATATTCCTATCACTACTTTTACTGTTTGTCTTGTGCTTTCTTTTGAAGAATGAGGGAAACTTGGGTCTCTGTCCAGTGACCTGATGAACAGAAATTAAGGTGATCTCTTCCCATCTCTGCTTTGAAAGTGAACAAAAATTTTTTTCTTAAAATACTGTGAGCTTGAACAATAAGCAAATATCTCTGCTCTGGTATAAACTAGTGAATGAGCATGAAAAGTCTGATGGCCACGGGATGCAGGTAGGTAGGAGTGATATTGTATCATATTGTATTGAGAGACAATCAGGTGAAGCACTATGCTGGCACTTCAGAAAAAGCTACAAAATGTTAATATCACTGCTAAATATGTTATTTAACCTTGCACTATAAATGCATAAGATTTTGTTCTTTTCAAGTGTGATGACAAAAGACCAAAAACATTTCTAATACAAATGTCTAATGCATAACTGTCACAAATGTTCTCTCAATGTGTATATATAGAAAGAGAACAATGGGCTGCAAGGTACTGCATATGCTGATAAAATTCACCTCCCACCTGAATTAAAGATGAGAAAAGCACCCTTTTCAGGGCTTGAGTCTATATAATCACGTTGTTCAATTTTTGATTGCTCTCAAACTTGACTGTTGTTGTTTATAATTCCTATGTGAATGTTTTATATCGGCAGAGGTCTGTAATAAGAGGCTGCTAACTCCCCTTCCCAAAGGATTAATTGTGTAATAGGCATAATTTAACATGATCAGCATTTGGCAAAATCCCATAAAGTGGAAGTTTGAAATAAATGGCTGATTTTATCATTGTTTTTAAAGATTGGAGGTAGGATAACTCACAGTTCTGTATCTCTGTGCCAGTAAGGGTAAGCAACAAGCTATTGATATTTGTTCCTGCTGGTATGTTTTAGATTACTAATGACCCTTTATCAGGTATACTCAGGATAGGTGTGCAAGCAATATGACAGCACATGAAATGCATTGCTGATGAAAATAATGCATATTAGTTTGAAAGAAAGGGTTCTGTTCACATATCTGGCAGTTCAAAAATAATTGTCCAATGGACATGTACCCAAGTTTTGCCCTGTGTGAAAAATAGGAATATGCAGAAGGAATAAAATATATTTAAAAAGAATTACTAAAACTTTTCAGTGGAGTGACTTTACCTATAAAGATGTATTGAGTTTGATCACCTTACCTAGATTTATAAATGTACATAACATTTGAAATATCAGTTTGACTTTGACTATAGCAGATTTTAAAACTAATTCCAAAATTGATTCTAATGTAAAATACAGTATGGCTTTTGTCTTGATTTAAACAACCAAACCAAGCCAAAACAAAAAGCCTCAGCAGTGAAGACAGCTCCAGACTGTCCTTTTAGAAACATGATTCCTATTCTCAACCTGGAGTGTGATAACTTCAGTCTCTAAGCATTTAGTCTGATTACACTGTCTGTTGGATTGAAGAACCCATTTTTGAAATTTCATCCCTACGTTCATTTGTACACACTGGGTGACTTTTGAAGTCATGTCTTTGTTTTATTGTACTAGTGTTGAAACAGATTGATTTCCTTGGGCTTTGATATGAGATGCTATGGACTGTTCTCAACTTTTCTTGTTCCTCTTAACTCTTTTATCTTATTAGGGATGCTATGGCTGCAAATGATATTCACAACTCATCTGCTCTTATGTCAGATATAAAAGATTGTTTCCTTACTCCTCAATATTCTTATAAATACATACTCGGTCATCTTATTATCCTTTCAGTGTGGTTTTGTGTAACTGAGGAACAGCTGATTACCTATTGTGGCCCTGAGGTCTTCTCAGAGGTCTGGAGGGTCTCCGCACAGTTCTCTGTTCAGTCATGTCCTGTGCTCCTACAAGAATGAGTTTACGTTTAAGGATATTGTAAAAGAAATTATTTGCTTTTCAAAAGGGATATTAGGGAACAGGAGAGACTTCACACAGCAGTGGTGCTAAATGGTACAAGACACAGAAAAACTCATGAATGGGCCAATAAGAGATTATGATTCCTTTATGTTAGAATGAGCACAGGTGAGAATATGAAAGCTACTAATTTATCTGGAAAAGAAGTGTAGAGATCTCTGTCTTTATAACAGCTCAGTTAAACAGATGCATTTGCAACTGGTAAGTGTTTTCATTTGGAAGGTGACTAGATTATGTAGTTTGGTATGGAGTGTTGATGCCACCTCAGACTGTTGATAAAGTTATATGAATGATAAGAAAATCCACTATTGGCACGAGGATGCTCAGAAATGATGAAAAAACTGGTTTAACTATCTGAACCAAATTCAAATGAACATGAGACCTCTTAACTTCTGCATAGTCTATTCTGAAGCAATTCCTAAATGTTGCTTAAGACAGTGTGGAGAACTGTATGAACTGAGGGGGATGATCCTAATGCTGGTTTAACCCATACTAGACTAATGTAACCTTGCAATATAATAGCAATATTTAATATTCCAGTATTTAAGATTGAACTGATTTTATGTACAGAAAGTATTGTGTCTTATGGAATGGGGGAAATGAAAGCTTTGGAGTCTTCTAAACCATGTCAGTTTACAAAGGATATGGGTTTTGCCAGTCTTGAAGTAGGTAACACAGCCTATTTTATCTTCAGAAAATATACAAATAATGGTTTATAGGGACCTTTTGGTGGTAAAATTAGAAACATATTTAAGCAAAATGACATAAAATAAATGGCTAGGCAATTCTAGTCTCTATACATGAGAGTATCTCCAGATATGACCATAATAAAATTTATAGAACAAATGAACAACCCAAAGATGTAATAGCAATTTTAGTAATGTCCTGGATCAATCCTACTTATCTCTAGTATTTAACATGAATTCCACTTGCAGCAGTGTTGTACCTGCTAGGCATTTTCATAAAGGCACTATGTTTTTTATATAAAATTTTGTCCCTTTAAAAATTATCATGACGCATGTCAGGAGCTTTCACACTGAAAAAAATATGTCACATTAGCTTCCAAGTTTCTGATTGTCTAAATAACATGGTAACTCAACATACAGCTGTCTGGCATTTTGACAGTACAATAACCCATAATTCTTTCTGCCACTCAGCACTTCAAGGTTAGCATTTTGTAGTTTGCTCTCAAGGAGTATTCATTTAAATTTTCAAGAGGCAAAGAGTTGAATGCTGTCTTATACTGCTCTTTTGATTTATTTTTTATTTACTTTTCTACCGTATTAAATTTTTTTAGCCATATATACGTGTATTTTATCTTTAACCCACAACTTTCCAGGAGGTAAGATGTTCATCCACATCTCTGTTTCTTCAGAATATTGGAGGCAGTGAGTATTTACAGCAGAATTTCCTATACCAGGAGTTTATTGGGCAGTATTAGAAGCATCATGTCCCTTAGTATAGTGCAGGGAACCAAGATTGCATAGATACTGAGCAATCTCTTCACAGGAAAATGTGAAGTCAACCAGTGGTGTTTGGGAAGAACTGCCTTCAATTTCAGACATACATCTTGCGATTTTGAGTGAAACGAAAGTTTTGAAATTCATAGTTTCAGTGATATGTTTGAGCACAGAGTTGTTTGTGAACTTAATGTAGTTTAATCTTGTTTGGACTGAACTGTAAATCAATTGCTTAATGTTGGGCAAATCCTCCAGTTTTACGAGCTCCCCAATATAAATTATTTTTCTAATAACTGGACATTTCTGCTGAGAAAATGGGAACTTGTAAGTAATGTAAAGTGTACACGAGAAATTTTAATATTATAGATTTTGGTGCAGACAACATTTTAAATTTTTGGTGCAGATTATTCCTTAGACAAGTGTTCTGGCCAGCATTTGAGCATATCAGTATGTATGTCTGAAGACCTGTTGTGTCTCAGTAAAATTCATGGTAAAGAAACCACGGAAAGATTAAAGATGCTGAACTTCATTTTTTAGAACAATCCACATGGGGCAAATTGTTAGAATTGTCCCACTAATACAGACCTGTAGATATAGAATTATGATTCAGTGATTCAGACCTATAGAATATAGATTTATGATTCAGTGAAGACATTCATGCATATGGCCAGAAATTCTGTTATTTTTGCAAAGATCAACATATTAAAAGGTGAACATGTCAGAAGCTCAGAAACAGCAATGCTGCTGACATTAATTTTCTGGCTATTTTAAGCTTAGGCTTGCAAGCCACACCTTATATTTTTATGTTCACATGATTACTGTATTTAAAAATATTTATGTTTTGGAAAATAAATATATTTTGCATCTTGTAAGTGAACGAGATAAAATACAAATATAACATGATTTAGAATACAGGGAAAACATTTTTTGTCACTGAACAAAACCCCCAACCTTTCCATGCGTTCCCTTCCCAACAGTCTCTGGCGATCAAGAATTAATTACAGCTTTTAAAGAATCAACCCCCCCATGTATTACCAGTGTATGTGCGTGCATGTGCAGAGTATAAATATGTCCTACAAATGCACAAGAATACATTAAGTGGATTTTTTTTTTCTTCAATTGCATTTTTTATAGTTTTGAGAGGAAAATAATTCGGTCTTGTAAGTGTTGGGAAGATAGATTTCTTTCAAAGATCTTTAAGGGAGTAGTTTGACCTGTTTGGACCAAAGGAATTGTCAGCACCATATCAGAAAAAAAATGGGATGAAATTAACAAGTTTTTAAAATTCACTATTGAGAAACAAACCAGTATTACTGGCAAGTTCCTCTTGAAAACACTTTTACATGATCACTCTAATTTTCTCTTGAGCTATATTTTTCTTTCACCTCTTGAGCTGAACGGAGTGTACTTTAAAAGTGTACTTTAAAAGATTGAAGGTTAACTTAATAAAATTAAAAAATTCCTAACTAGTAGTCCAAGTATCAGAAACTGAATGCTACTCCAAAATGTACCGGAACACCTAGATAAACACACAACTGTTGTTGTAAGATAAGGCATCTGGGGATTTCTCTCAGAATTCTTGCTGAAGTGCAATGTTATAACTTCTCAAGGCATAAAAATACATCTGTGGCAAGTGACTTCTTCAAGGTGTAAACCCCAGCAGACAGAATGAAACATAGCTTAATAGAGCTTTATTGTGCTCCCTTTCCTTGTCCACCTTTGCTTTGTCTTTATTTCTTGCTGTCTCACTTGCTGAGTTCTTTTACTGTCATTCTCATAAGTTTTTATTGCTCTTTCTGTTGTTACTTTTTTCGACAGGCTTTCTCTCCCTGTAAATCTCCTCTTTATCTTCTGTGGAGCATCCTTTCTGCTTCAGGGTTTTCTGTTCTTTGAACAATATTTGTATGTGATAGAGAGGAGGCTGGACCTCAAGATTATGTAAGTGACTGTAACATCCACACACTTGTAATCGTATGACAGATTGTAATCTGGGTATTGGGGCATTTGTCAAGGGGGAGCAGAAATAATTGCTGTGCAGCTAAAGAGTGTGCTTCTTATCAGGGCTTTGTTGACTCCAGCCTGCAGTAGAAAGCACATAGATCCTGACAAGAGAGAGAGCCCTGTTGTAAGAGATACTGCTGGTCAATGGGTGAAGCTGCAGAGCTGTGTGTGACTTCTTAAGTAAATGGACTGAGAGAAAGGCCATAGCTGATCATTGAAATCCATAAAGTACAGTGGGAGAATGGCACAAGACTATTGTGAGTCTTTTTAGAGGCATCTTGCTTTTCAAATTTCTTACAAGATTTCTTTTTTCTCTATCTGGAAGATGCCAAATGTTTGGGTCTTTTCGATTTGTGATATTTTACATAACCAACTCCTTCTATTTTTGACACTCTGATAAAACACTTTACCTTCTGTATTGCCTCTTAAAATTTCACATGGGAAAAAGAATTGTTCACAAATACAGCTTTGAGAATGATGGAAAGATCAGGTGCCTGTTTTGTGCCCTGCTGGGAGTGCAGCTTGCAAATCTACAGGACTACTTTTGTTTAAATTTTTTGTTTGGAAGAATAGTGTTCCAAATGGTACACCCGATGCATTTATTCAGCTCACCTGCCAAAATCTCCTATCCCATCAATATGTCATCACGATTTTGATTTCCACTACCTTTCAGATGTTTAAAAAACCTTTGCCTACTATTCTTATACTGAGCCTGTATATTAGTTAACTCTGTGTACCTGTCACATCATGTTTTGGAAAACAGATTATGAAAGTTGAGATATAGTGTTTTGTAGTGCACTTGGCTACCAAAAATAGGCTTTAAGGAATGTACGTCATAAGGAAAATAAACATTAGAAATGAGAATATTGGACACTGTAAATTTTAAAGTATATATACGTTTTTTGGATGCCTGTTGACTTATTAAAAATAAAAATAAGATTGGAACAAAGCAAGCCTTTAAGCATGCACCTGTGTTCATGTTCTCCAAGTAATTGAATACAGGATTTCTTCTCTAACCCTGTTCCAGCAAGAATATGCACTGCTTAGGTATTCATTTCAGTGGCATTGACAATACTGACAATATAATTGACCTAAAAAGTTCTGGATTTCCTGTTAATGCACTTTAGAAACGTACATCAACTACAAAAAAATCATTTCTATCTACATTTCACTTGATTTCCATTTTCAAGAAAGGAGGTTTCATCATTATTATTCTATTTGAATAGCACTGATATCTTGAGAGATGGAAGGAGACTTCTATTGTATGCAGGAGTACTTTATTTCGATATTTTCTTTGTCTGATTATACATGATAAACACACATTAGTGACATTCCGTGCATGTTTTGAAGATAAATGGGATATCTCTTTAAACCATTCCTGACACTTCCTAACCTGTGGGCTTAATGGCATATTCTTTCTTTGATTCAATAATTTGTCTGTCAAAAAAGCTGTGCTGACATTCTCGTTGTTGTGGGACTGAAATGGAAAGAAATCTCTTATCTTTAAGATAATTTTTGAAAAATCGAGGTGAACATTTTAGGATAAAAAATGTTTTAAAAATGATTTCAGTTGGAAAAAAAGATGTAAGTGTTGACATTATACCAACTGCTAGATGGCAGGTGATAAAAGGAAGAATGTTATCTAAAACTGTAAGTCCCCTTGAATTAATTAGGGAATGTGTGAAATCTTAGAAATGAAGACAGTTTCTACTACTATGCCTTGCATAAGTATTAGTTCTGTCAAATAAGTAGTAACTTTTAAAATAATGGATTATAGATGTAGGTAAAAGAGTCTGGTTTGCCAAACCTATGCCTCTTCTCTGTGTAAGACAAATATTAATATATGCATGCACATATAAACATGTACTTGTGCATGTATTTATATTTATACTTATGTGAACGTCCTGGTAGCTGTCTGTCTAAAATAATCTACTTGGTACTATTGTATTTGCAGATCTCATATAGAGAGATTTAGTCCAGACAAGCTCCACAAAACCCTTTCAGTTTTCTTAGCACATTTCAGTATAATGTGGAAGGTAAAGGGCATAAACCCTGAATGAAATAAAAGCTGACCCCCAACTCTCCCGTTTTATCTGATCCAGTAACACAGAGCAACATCATAGGCCAAAGGTGCAAGCACTGCTATATGATTGTGGTAGTAGCTTTTATGCTTTGAAATTTTTCACTTGAACCCCGCAAGCTGGCTCTGAGTTCTATCTGCTGTGCATGATGGCTTTTCTTACCTTTTTTTTAGGGACATGACAGATGTAGTAATTCTTTTGCACTTAAAATATTATGCTTTTACTAGAGGTAAATTCGGCAACAGGTTTCACAAGAGAATTAATGAATTCTGAGTTTGATTGAACACTCAGATCTTCCTTTCTTCATTGTTTTCCTCAAGTTTCAGTTTTGCCAATGAGCACTCGTCAGCACTTTTTCCAGATCTGAGGATTTCTCGGAACTACTGTCAAGTGTGTCTCTGACTAGATGGCTGGCTAGCAGAGATTGATCTTGCACAGGGTGTCTGATCTGCCTTAATTTGTCTTTCCTGATAATTAGTCTTGTCTGGTTTACATTATAATTGTGAAAGTTTGACCTGGTAATTGTGGCCTGTAAGTTACAATTTGAGGCTGAAGCTCCTTGGTTCATGATATGCTTATGAAGGCTGGAGAGCCACAATGTGTTTTGAGATGCTTGTCATCATGGTAGACTTCAGAGAACTTCAGTGATTTAGATATATCAGCCAACCAGCAGATCTGCTGGAAAAATATGTGGAATTGATAGGGAAGGAGCAACACTGATGCAGACCTGTTGTGAATTACGAGAGAGAGAATAACAGAATTACCTGTAGCCCTCCTTTCCGATATTCATACCATGCAGAGTAGTCAGACTCTTACCCACCTGTGCTCAAAAGCAAAGAGAGAATACAGTTTTAGCAACTGGCATAAACAAGATGAAAACCATCCCTCCAATAATTCTTAGTCTCCACCCAAAAAACCCAATCCAAACAAAAAACAAAAACCCAAACAAACAAACAAAACCAAAACAAACAAACGAAAGAAAAACAAACCAAACAAAACCCGCCCCCCCCAACCAAACCCAAAACCACAGTCCTAAAGAAGAGGCATGGGGTAGTTTTGATCTACATAAATCCAGTTAGATATCAGATTAACAGATATATGAACTTTGTGTATGCAGAGTTTGAAACTAGTCTAATCTGTAGCCAAAACCATTGTCAGTTCTAGCTGTGGTGCTTTCTAGGTCACCTCTGACACCTAATGTGGGGAGTCCCTTAAGCCAGACTCAGTGGAAAGGTTTTAATCCTATACTTGCAGGAGTGAATGACAGTTCTTGAGATGTTCTAGGGAATAGCTATCATGGAATCTAATAAAATAATTTCCTATATAGCTGGATTAAGGAATCATGAGTTGTGTATTGCCACCTTGATAGTGTATTAAAGTTTATGGAAATGTCTATGTCCCTTAACTCAGTAGTAACATTGGTTTTGAGTGTAAAGCTATCAGGTGTGCTAATATGATCCTATTATGAGATTTCATTAACTGATTCTGAAATTAGTCATAGACTTCTGGGAAAACAGTGTCATGTTCCCATATGCTATGACTTTTCCCTCACGGTTCTTTTTCATCCAGCTAGAATAAAATCTAAGATCTGAGTAGTTTGGGAAAGAGTGTTATGGATGTAATACCTGGGGGAAAGGTGGTAGCTTGCTTTCTTGACAGTGGTGAAACTTGTGCCAAGCTGAAAAATTGAATTCAGCATGCTATCGGCATTAAGAAGCAAATGTTTACATTTCTGTGGTCTGACATTACAAATGCTAATCCTTAAACCTAGATGTCACTGTTTAGCAGCAAAATTTGTTGGTAGATTAATATTTGGTTGAGAATTTTCTAATGACAGTATTTAAGGTTAGGACCAATGTAAATGTTATTGTAAACTTATCTATTTTTAATCTGCCAGTCTGAACCAGAACTGATGGTGTTTGGTTACCATCACCATGAAATCGTAGCAGTTTGTGTATTAATGTCCTCAGGAATGAGACAAAAGCTGTTGATTTGATTGCATATTAAACCTTAGAATTCCACTGATGTGAAACGACGTGCATAGGGTTGACTGACCTGTCTTTGCACTAACCAACTGGTGAAGGATTCAAATAAAATGATCACTCATAGATCCCTCAAAGAAGTGGGTGAAAGAAGTGGGAGGAGGAACTCCCCACAATAAACAAAGCAAGAGTACTCACTCCTTTTCAAGGACCTATAAATATTTAATGATCATCTGTCTACAGCCAATCTAGAAAAGAAAATCCCAAACCTGAGTTATAATTGAGGTGGTTTGAAAATACTCATTAGTTAGTTTGGTGTTTCCTTGGATATAAAGGCAATACTTTTCTGGGATGAGGTGTGAACCTTTCCAATTGTGGGTATAACTGTAGTCGGATCTGGATTTTTGGTGTGGCAAAATGATGCTGCGTGAGACTGTATTTCTTGCTACTCTAAAAATGCTTCTATTTTAACAGAAGGTAAATGCCAGCTGCTGTGACTGCGCACAAAAAATTGTTATGTCTATAGATATAGATTTTTTCTTAAAAGTGCGAAATGATATGATCTTTAACAACATTAAGAAGTTTTTAAGAACCGCCTTTATTCTCCCTATCCCTTTTCCTAGGCACCTGATTCAAGTGTCCCCTCGGATGAACCTCTTGTATCTCACACTAGCCAATTTCGACAGTCTAAGTGCTCAAATTGAGCCATTTTGTTCTCTGTAAAATAAACCCAGGTCCATTGTACATGATTTTTCATTCACACACCCCTCCCCTTCTCTTCATTTTCTTCCTCCTCTCCTTACTACAGCTCTGTGAATGTAGAGTGGCAACATTGTGAGGACCAGTGTTTTCACTCCAGGCATGTCAACTTCAATCTGCTGCGATTTGGTGTGAAATCTGTGCCATGGTGTGGGGCAGAAAGGTCAAACCCCCCATAATGGATGTTGCTTATTCATCTGCTTCCCGTGTATTTTTCTCTCCACACACTGGCCTTTGTTTGGATAAATTGTTTGAAGATTTACTGTAGTTCTTAAGGCCTGAGACGCGGCTCCTGCTGTACAACTTCAATGTCCCCGCCAGGCAGGAGGCTCAGCTAGGATGACACATAATGGCATTTAGACAGAAAGATCTTTTTCTCCTAAGACAAAATGTAGAGGACATTATCTGGCATAACAATTAGGACAATTTTCAGACTAATTTACTATGGAATCGCTTTGTCCAGTCCCCTTGTACACTGATATTTAATATGTTAATTTCTATGAAAACCTGAACTGTTATTCCAAATTCTTAATAGACTTCAGAAAATCAATATATATCTGAATAAGGGGAGAAGGCAGGAACAGGAAAGAAAGAGAAACTTCCAATGAATGTGATTTTTAAAATCATACCAGATTATTACAGAAAATCCTCAATGGTCATAAAGAATCTGAATATAATAATTTATTGTACTTGGGGTCACCAACATTTGTTCTGCTTATGTTCACAAGTGACATCTTTAGAGGAAGGAAAAATAAAAGTGCCATTTATGTACTTGGAGGGACTTGATGGAGATTTGAATTATTTTTTTTGGTAAATGTAATGAAATTCTTTGCATTTTCAGATTTCCAGTGAGCATACATGTAAGTATTTGAGCTCCAGGGTAATAAATACAAGAACATAAACCCACGAACTTTAGAGAATGTCTGTGTCCTTGTGGCTGGAGCCCTAAAAAAAGGTGTATAATTTACTGAAAGAAATCTAAAAAATAGGAGAAACATTCACCTCTTCAGTAAAGAAAAGAAGGGAAAAGCTTTATCACCTAGTAATCCTGCCTGTAGATTGAATAAAATAGTTTGAAATCATTGTTTTGATTCTCATTGACTGAAGGCTGGAGTAGCTTTATTGGTTAAGCTGTTAAATCTGCTGTGGTTTAAACACTTTTTTTCCTGATGCACCCTTGCTTCGATTGACCTTGAAAAGCATTAGCTCATCCTTTTTGATTTTTCAGATGAAAATGTCCCTTGCATCAGATCGTTTCAGGCTGTCTTAAAACACTGAATAAATATGCTTTACTATTCTTCTTCTTCAAGGATAATATAAACGTGCAAATCATGAGTATTTCCACTGCAGCCTACTAAGTGATTCACTAAGGAAGCTCTACCTGCAACAAGTAAGCAGAGTCTAATGTGTGTGTGGCACTGTGAATACTTTGGTTTAGTTATGGAATACAAATAAACTGCATCTGAAAAAACACCTGGCACTTTATTATCTAAAGTGGTCAATATAGCACAATGCTAAGGTGTTAGAATTCTGAAAAATCGTTACCTTGATCAAGAATAATGGATTAAAGAAAATCCTTTTAGAACGGAAAGTAATTGACAGTAAAATTAAAATAACTGAAATGTTACAGAATGCCCGTTACCCAGGATATAGAGCAGGTTTATGGTGGTGCACCTAAAAGCAAACCTCTCATGCAATCATACTGGCTTCACCCTGAGAATAGTTCTATTCATGGACTGAAATCTTACTAGCTGCTTTTTCAAACTCAAATGTAGGTACTGCAACATTTTTGTATGAGTATCACACCTTTGCTCTATTTTCTTGTTATGTGTCTGTCATAATAAGTTCACGTGAACAGAGTATGTAAAGATTCTTGTAGAATTTTCATGTATATTAGTACTGGCTGTTGCATTTAGCATTTCTCTATGTTCCTGTTTGTTTGTATTAATTCTTTAAATTAAAAAACTTGTCATTAACTGAAATCTAAAAAGAACACCACATTCTCTGTCATTTTTAAGGCCACCAGTCTGGATCAAAAATTGAAATTTCACTTCCTTTTTATTCTTTTTAAATAATATACATGCAGTCTTGGATATATGTTAAAATGAATTTTGAACAACAATAAAAATGAGATACAAATATCATCAGGAATATAATTATACATTTCAAACACCTCCCCCTAGTTTATTAGACATAATGGTCATTAAAATATCAGTGCTGAGAAACTATAGCATTGAAAAAATAGTGACACATTCCTAATTTATTTTTACCTATGTTCCATTTTGAAATTAGGGAAGAAATCGTATCATATCTTGTATACCTCCAAATAAAATTTATCAGATTTAGTTTCCTTTAGCTTCCCTACAGTTTTGTGACATGGGAAATTTCATTTTGGGGGAAGGTTAATTGGTGACAGGTTGATTAGGTTAAACATATTTTTAGTTATTTATTTTATTTAAACTGTTTTTGTTTATTGTATATAAACATAAAAACTCTAATTTTATCCTGTAGTTAGAGTGCATGGTAAATATGGAGACTAGTTCCATTCCTGCCTTGTGATTTTTTAAGAATCTCTACAAAACAAATATACTTCATGGCATAATTTTTGATGCCTGTGTAGTACTAGTCCACATCTTGTCTACTCTCGTAGCCTTTGAAATTCCTCTCCATTTTATAAGTGCTAGATAATTCACGTTGAGCTGGCTTGTTATCTCACATACATCTGTGCCCAACTGGTATTGCTGGTAGTGAGATAGATGTAGTGCAATTCCTTTGGGAGTAGGATTAGTCACATTTGTTTAAATGAAGTGTGAGTTCAGCATTGTTGAAAAGTGCCAGACTGACAACTCTTGAAGATGAGCTTCTGGATCTGTTTGGAACAGGGAACAGAAGTACTTTGCTTTACTGATGTAGCTCTGCCCTGACCTTGGACAAAGCATTGCTAATAATTGGGCTAGTGAAGTCTCCAAGTTGATTTTGAACCTGTCTTTTGCTTTGAATCTGGTGGCAAGCTGCCAGCTGAATTTGTTTGAAAAGAAACTCCTCGCTGGCAGCTGGACCAAGACTACAAAACATGTCCAATGATGAGTTTTCAGTAACTAATCATTTTTTAGGGCAGTTTAGCTCACTGCAATTCTCCTGCTTCCTGGCTTTCCTTCCAGCTCAGTTTTAACTAGATCACATCCCTGAACTGCATAGCCATGGGATTGTACGAGAGTCTGGGTGTAGCTGAAGGGAGAAGGAGGTGAGGGCAAACAGTAAAAGCAAAGAATAGGAACATAAGAATGTGGTAGTCGGATTGGTTTAATTATTATTACACTGTAATGTTGCAAATTGGTGGTCTGAGCTCAGTTTAGTAATTTGGGGTGAAAATTTCTAATATTGCAATCCTATTATGGCCAAAGGCATCTAGCTCAGCAGTCTTCTTTGAAAATTAGTTAAAATAACATATATCCAAACAAAGCCATATAGATTCTTGGAGGGGGAAAAAAATTCCTCAAGCCTTTTCATTTTATTGAATCTCATATCATACTGAATTATGGAAATGACCCTTGAATTATTTGGCATGTGTGATGTGGTTATATTGACTTTATTGCACTGACTGTTGTAGTCCCACTATTTTCAAAAAAAACCCCCAAGTTTTCGAAAACTTGGGTCCATCTGTATCTGATGTTGGCTTTTTTTTTTTCCCTTTTAAAAATCTCACCCTGAATGAATTTTGTAAATATTCAGTCTTGACTTCAGCTTGCATCGCAGTGTCATCAATTATGACAGACTGCTGCCTCTTCTCTCCTCTCTTCATCTTTTCCCTGTCAAAATGCACCCTTTGGCAGAATATTTTTCAAGGGCTAAATGTGAGTCTAAGGGAGTCACTGTCAAGGTATTTTTCATAATTTCAATACTATTTTTCTCTTTCTCTTGTTTATAATTACCTCTTGGAAACTTCAAATTGAAATGTTTCTTTACCGGTTTTTCAATACATGCACACTCTACTGAGAGAGAAGGGCAGATATGAAAGTTATTGGTGTATTTTTTTTCCCTTTAGGGTTGGGGGAAAAGAAGGAAAAAGACTTATGGCATAGTGTATATATAATATATCCCCCCCCCTCACTCCACACCTCAATAAATATTAAAGATTTTATATGAGTACTCAAAAGTGATGTGATATCCCTTTTGTAGGAGGGCTTTTCCTTCCTTCTTCATATATGTTAAAAGGCCAGCTGCTTGTGGTCCTTGCATCCCACAGTGTATGAATAATGGAACCCTAAGGTAAGAGCAACTGTTTGCAGTCTGCAAAGAGCCACCACTGAATACCTGGGGAAGGTAGGGACTGTCTTTGTCCCTTTCCTCTGCTGTTTTGGTTACTGTGCTCTGGTTTAGATCCTGAGGTATCTTAAAAGCCTATAAGCTAGCCAAGCAAATTCTACTCACCAAGAAACTTTTCCAACACTTTGATTTTATTTTTTGATTTCCATAGTAAATATTGAGATGTCTTCATCGATACAGCCTCTGAAGCACTAAACACACACTCGTTTTTCTACTTTTGCTGTAGTATGTATGTTAACTTTGCCTACTGTGCTGCCTTTAAAGAAGGTATCTCTTGATGAATATAAAAGAGTTTGTACATGCAAAACCAGGAATAATGAAAGAAGTGACATTATAATTTGAGAGCTTGTAATTTCAAAGCAAGTCTAATTCTTTTGCACATTGGGGTGATAATTCATCTTTGCCCATGAGAGTGGCTCTGGTAAAATGAAAGGTATTTGATAATAGATTCTACGTGTCAGGTGCCCTCTTTCCATATATCCCTCTTCTCTGTAGCTGCTTTTTCTCTGCAATAGGTTTGGGTTTTTGGTTTGTGTGTTTGATTTTTAATAAAATCTTTTTCATCATAGGGTTCTGATTTCATAAGGTGAAAGACTTTCTGAGGAGTGTGTTGTTAATGTTGATTTTGCCTTAAAGTCACATTCTATTTTAGTAATAGGTGAGAATATGATAGGTTGCTTCTATCATATTTCATTAATATCATCTTCTCTTTAGTGATGTAAAATGTTGAGACATATATATATTTACTTCTTTTTCATTAGAATCTGTTTTCCTCCGTCTTATGGTCCAAATTCCAATTTCTTCAAAAATTCAGAGTTTTTAATTCCTAATTTAATTGGAATCTAAAAGTTTAACATTTGGTAAACATGAGAACCTGTACCCAAAGTACGTTCCATTCAATGTAGAAAAAGCTGTGCCATTTCTAAAGGTTGCTCTGATAGAAGAGTGTGTTAATATGTTTTTGCATGCCTTTCACAGCTGCCCAGGTTTAACTGAGAGTTCCACAGGATTTGTTTGGCTTGTGTGTACAGGGAGCTGAGGTATGGTATGCCCTTTAATTCAGGTTGGTTTTGCAGGGATTGCCTGACATTTTAAGGCAATGGTGACCCTACCCTAAGAAGATAAAGAAACGAAAACTGTTACTTTTGGTGATTCACAGGCTGTTGGTTTGGCTTTGCTTTCTTAATTTAGCATTTTGGATCTATGAAAATTATTTGAGATTTGTGTTTGTGAAAACCTTTTTTCAGCTGATTGGCTAATCCAATGGCTAATCCAGACCTTTTCATTGCTGAATGGCTGATCCGGTCTCCTGTCTGTGGAAGTGTCAGTTATTGTGCAAGCATAGAGGAGGAGTATGGCCTGCTGGTTAAAATAGGGAACTACTAGGGTACTGAAAGGTGCAATTCCTGTCCTTGCCATATAATTTCCATATGACCTTGGGCAAGATATGTCAGATAAAACTTACTTCACAGGGGTGTAATATAGCTGAACTGATGAGATTGTAGTGCTTCTAAATCCTCTTAAGGAAAGTTACACAAAAAGAAATTACTACTATAGCCGAAGAGTTGTGAAAGTAAAGTAGAAAAATTGGCGTGATTAGGAGACTATTGACTTTTCTTTCTGGCTGTTTAAAAACTTTTCTAACTTGGTTGGGGTTAGAAAAGTTGATGTGCTGTCAGTTTGTTTCTGTCCTTGGTGTGCACGTGCAGCTCCCATTAGTGCCAGCAGGAGCCCTGTGCTTGCATCGCCAGAGGAGAATAGGCCCCTGTGTGTGTAATGATAAGTTAGATAGCATCTTGTGGCTCTGTGTATGATTTCTGATCTATTGTGCCAGAGATACTACAGCATGAGAGAGAGCTGCTGTCATTTTCAATAGGAAGTGAGAACTTTAAGAGCCTGAGAACTGTCCTCTTTTTTGAATAGCACTTTTGCTGCATGAAGTGTAATTTATTTTTATCACAGCAGGCATAAAGCTTCCAGGTTTTCATAAAGAAAAATGATCCATACAGTGCCCATGTCAATTGAACAATCATTTGAAAGCCTGTAAATTCAAAACACAGCTCTTTCTCAATGTGTTGTTCCTTTTTTTTTTTTTTTGCTGCACCTTTTAATTTTTTTAATCTTGGGATTTCATTAGTACTTTAGCTATAGTATAAAAAAGTGGTTTAGTCTCAGTAATTATATTTCTAGGCATTTCTTGCCTGTAGCAGGACACATTATTTAATTATAGTAGCAAAAACTTCTTTAGACAGGACTTTTTGTGCTTTCAAAAGCTTTCGGGGCGGTACTTCCTGAACTTTATTTATTTATTTATTTAGTAGAAAATGTGAATCAATCATTAAAATCTGTGAGGAAGGTGCAAAGGATGGGGGAAAGGGCGAAGAGAAAGAAATTATTTGTATCTTGTCTGGTACATAAACACACAAAAAGAAAAGAAAACAAAGAAAGAGTAGTTATTAGTCCTACAGCTTGTCAGTTTGATTAGTGAACGGTTGCCTCTCTCTCTTCTGTGAAAACATTACGTCTTTAAATGATGCCCATTCTTAAATGTAGAAACCTCACATTGTGTCTCTTAATGTATAATTGGACTGTCTCTTAATACAAGCAGAGGCACTTGTTTCTGAGTATAAACCCTGCACCTCAACAGGTCAGGAAGATAGTAAAAACCTGTTGTTTGGCTTTGTCTTGGGGAATAATGGAGTCACTAATCTACTTGATCTCTGGGAGTCAGATAAAGAAGAAAGTGAACGATGCATACATTTCAAAGATGGAAGGCACTTGTAAAAGCAATTTCTTTGGAGGGAAAAGTAGAGCAAAGGCTGTTGGAAACCTTTTAATTAGTACTAATTACCTCAGCAGAAAACGTTGGAGGCTTGAAAGGATTTGTGTCAGCAAGTGAAAGATCAAAGATTGCGACGCTCGCATTTTAATCTGTTGGCTATAAAAACGAATAAGGCGGTGGTAATGGGGCCCATGAGAATGACAACCCAGGTGGTGGAGGCCTTAATCCCTTCTTTACTGCTAGTGCCTGAGGCCTAGTTCCAATTACATAATCAGATGATTTAATTTTTGCTTTAATTTTAACAAAAATTAAGTTTATTTTAGCCTTCAGTGAGGATGAGACACGGTTTCCAGACAAAATCCTGTCAATTTATTTCTTTTAATGTTTTAAGTCTGAGCCTTTACTCAGCCACTCTCCCCTAAGTGGCAGAAGCTGCTCTGTGGAAGAGGCAGCAAAGGTGCTTTGATGTGGTCCCTGCACATGGGGAGTGGCTGGCAGGTCTTTAGTGGGCAGTGTTTGGGAATCCTGTAGTGCCATGAGTGAGCTTTCTTTCCTTTTTTGTTTCTTCATTGTTTGGTTTGGATTTGGGTTTTTTTGTTTGTTTGTTTTTTTTTTTTGGTTTTTTTTGTTTGTTTGTTTTGGTTTTTTTTTTTCACAAACTGCCTAATTGCGTCAGTGAAGAATAGTTCATGGGCATTCTTGCTGTAATATTTCACTTTTCTGTTTACTTTCAAAACACTCCAGGTGGATTCACATGATCATGTGTGAAGTAAATTACTTCTTTTTTTCTTTTTTCTTTTTTTTTTTTTGGTCACCTGAGCATATTATTTGCCCCTCAGAAATCCCATTGTCATCACATTCCTCTACGGACAGAAGAGGGAGCATATGACTGAGGCTGAAGAGAGGCTGATGGCTGCAATGCAGGCATCAGATGAATAGATTTATATCCAGGAATTTCCAACACTTCTACACATCCAGGCCCAGCCCTTGTGTTGAGGAGGAGGTGGATGCCTCTTGAAGTAGCACTGTGTTTGCAATTCAATTCATGCAGTCAGGTGTTATCTATGCACAGTGAACTGGTGTGGTTTGAATTATTATTTATTTATTTATTTATTTTTAACTGGACTTTTACAAAAGGTTATATCACCTATGGTCTCTGAATTCAAGAACAGTATGTTGCAGCCACTCATGTTTTTGTTTTTACAGGTAATTGGACTAAAAATCTGGAGGCAGTGACATCACAAATAAGCCTTGATTCTTGGTTAGACCTTGCAATTTATTTATTCAGCAACTAAACGTTGAAATTAACTTTGAACTACATACTTTATTAAGTTTTATATTGATGTTTTAAATATTTGAATTATGTTAAATGTGTATATGATTTAGATAGTAGTTTGACAGTGTATATAATAGTACGTCCTCAGCTACCAGCCTATTCTGCTTGTCCTGGAAAGCTGAACTCAGCTTTCAGCATCATGTTCTTATGGTGTGTGATTTTATACTGACATGATAGAAAGCAGTGCTCATTTTAAAGTAGATTGTTTTGAAGGAAGTCATCTGATCCCTCAGTAGGCTTTGCAAGTATTGGCATAACAGTAGAACATGCTTATCAAATCCACAGTTGTGTACTTTTTGAAGGTGGGATTTATGCTGGACTTCGGCTTTCCAATCACATTGTAAAGAATGAATTTTAAGAATTGAAGGGGGAGGAGAGGGGAGAGAAACCAGTAGAAAAAAAACTGCCATAGATTCTATAGTCCATCTTCTTGGACTGTACAATTGTGCTTGCTTTCTTTTCCTGCCAGTCTTTTGTATGGTTCAATTTTAAATATACTTGAAGTGACAAAACAGAGGATGCTGACAGGAGGCCACTATCCAGCATTTTTTGTCATATGTAGTTCCCTTTTTCTTTTTTTGGTTTTACATCAAATAAATGTATTTGTTGTCCATCATGTACATTTCTGGGAAATTTTATTTACGTTTCAGTGTGATAATCTTTTATAATTTCAGAGTTTGAACTCTAGAGTCTTATTTTGAGCAAATTCTTTTCATTGTAAAATACTCTGTGCTTCCATTGCTGATGCAATTTGTTAGTATCACTCATTATTTTCTGTAGTAGGAACAATGGAAAAAATAACCAAAGTGAACCCCAAAATGAACATCGCAGTAAGCTTATAACTAACTTTCTTTGTTTTGACCATGCATTTATTATTTATGTATGCAAGCAGTTACTTATGTAAACAATTTTAATACATGTTGCAAGACTTTAATTGACAGCACATCCCCCCCCGATTTGACTACACAGATTGAATGAACAGATTATATGAAAACATTATTGAAAATGAAAAAGATATATGGACATGCTTATCTCTGAATTTCAACTCATAGATCTAAGTCTTAGCAGGATTACCATAAGGGTCAGAAACACAAAAAAAGTTGTTCAAACAATTAGTCCTGAGCAGTTATCATGAAAAGTGTTTGACTGAGTGCCGTGTGTGGTAATGATTCCCAAAAGTCATGGAGTGTTTCCTTGCTCTCTGCTCTTTGCAAGGGTGATTTATGAGTTTACAAGTCCCTTCCCAAACTCTATAATTGCCCTGACAGTTTCCCAGATGGACTATATCCAAGTTGGTATAAAACAGTACTCATTGCAGCTGGACCTTCTAATTAATCTTGGGTTTAGGTATAGGACTTCTTGTTCTTTTTGTCTTTATTTAAACCTTTTTTAGCTCTCAAGAAACACTGTACCATTGCAATTGGTACTACATTCCCATCAAACACCACATATGCCTGAAAGTAAAACAGTCCTATTTAGGAAGACTTAACTGAAAACTTTTTATTAATGGGAACAAAGACAAATACAAAACTTGACCTTTGCATATATTTAGTACATCATCTTTCCTCTTGCCGAGTCCATCATTCCTAGGATTCCTGGCATGAATTCCATCAGGTACCCCTCCAGGTCCAGGTATCTCAGCAATCTACCTTCTCAGTCCCACCATCACTTCCAATTTAGTGCTGCCAGAGACCAGGAAATTAGGTGAGCATGTTTGGAAACTGTTGGTGATTCTCTGCTTTGTATCAACCGAGTGGCTCTTCCTTGCCCTGAACACAACTATTTATTTCCTCTTCCTCCCTGGCAGTGTCAAAGGGGCCAGTTACATCCCACTCCAGCTGGACTTGTCCTTCTCTATGGCTTTCATACCTTCTTGCTAAGCATTAGGCAGGACACACACCCTTCACAAGGGATCTCTGGCATGCCCCTGGCTCTCTAGAAAGAGATGAAACAGGATATAATGTTAACACCGATGACAGACCCAGTAACACAGTTACTTTGTTTAAACAAGCCCATAAAAAAGTGTTTCCCCTCTTACAGCTTTCCTGGTGCTGCAGACTTCCAATTGCATGAAATACAATTCACTGGAGATTGTGCAGACATAAGCAAAAGAAAAAGCTGTCTCTTGCTTGTGTATACTTGTGCTTTAGAGTAAAGCACATCCATGTGGAAGATGTGCTGCCTGGCAGTTGGGTCGTTTCCTTGAAAGGATACCAGTTATTCTTATTTGACTCAGTGATGCATAGATCTCGTGTGCTTTTACGCTAAGTTTTATAGACCTAATAATCTGTTTACTAGCTTTTGGGACTTAAATGTGTGTTATAGTAAGGAAATCTGTTGCAAATTATAGTCTGAATACAAAAGAAACATTGAAGTGTAAAGGTGAAAATTTGTCTTGCACTTACAGATCATTAAAAGATTTTCAAACTGTATACCAAAAATTAAATTTTATAAATTGTTACTATAGCACCTACAGTTGTCTTTTTAAGGCACTAAGGACTTGAGCATTAAGGATGCTGATGAGCAAAATGTTCAGGAAGAGGCTATTAAAAGTAGCCTTGTGGTCCAATAAATATTGAAGGACAGCCTAGATCCTTGCTTCAGAGGCACAAGGGTAAAAAATATCCTAGAATAAAATTTTTAAATGTCTATGAAATGAGAAGCTTGTGTGAACAATTTTGTTGGTGCAATTGAGAAAACTTTCAGAATATCAGAAGATACGTGGTTTTTGGAAGCTCACCAATGTATTCATTCAGTTACTCATATTTATTTGAGAAAGTGTGCAGTTTAAGTAGATCTTGTATGAAAAACAAAGTGACAAGAACAAGAAAGAAAGAAAGAAACAAACAAAACCCCAAAAATGGTAATGCAACACATCCCTCTTCATTACTTTATTAAATCTATTTGAATATTCACTTGAATATTTTGGAGACATCAAACTGAGTATTTAGAAAGGGATGTATGCTGTGGCCTTTAAGTTTAAACCATCTCTAATCTCTTGCTACCATGACAATAAAAATAAAAACTTTGTAGAGGAATATTCCATGTAGCACATTATTTGCTAGGAATATTCTTAATCAGCAAGTCCATGCAAGCAGGAACATACATTTTCTACATTTCCATAATTTTAATATGTATGCTTTTAATTGTATGCTTCTAATAACCTTTGCTTTGTTTGTATCTGCATTTAACAACATTAAGAAATTTTTCTTAATATTATTGAAAGTGAAAATATCTTTTAGTTGTCTTCTCCTTCTCAAGAAATTTCATGAAAAAAAACTTAAAAATTTGAAACGAATCTATCTTCTTTTGCTGTGCAGTTCTGAAGGATTCTGATGAGCCTGGATAAGCTGATGTGGCCTTTAGGGAGAGGCACATCAAATATAGGCAGACAGCTCCTGTGTCTGGTAACAAAGAGTGAGGAGGTCAAAATTATCCCAACAGGCCTGAGCAGGTCAGTCAGAGGCAAATGTTGGAAATAAAATTTGGTGGGGAGGGGAGTAAGGGGCCTGGGTCAAGTCCTGTTCAAAAAGTCAGCTTTGTCAAAAGCTTCAGTCACATTCTTACCTACAGGCAACCTCTGCTGATCCCAACTCATTAATCGAACTGGAGAGCCGTCTTGACCCTGGCTCCTTCCCTTTGAAGTGTGGTGTCCTCTGCAGCATGAGGAAATAATTTGCTGCCTGATTCAATGAGCCATCAGTAGAGCCAGCAGACCTAATGACATGTGAGAATATTAACCTCCTACCACGAAGAGCTGTGAATCTTGAGAGGCAGTCTATAATTCACCCAGCACTCCTGAGCCTTCCCTTTCTGTCTTATTCTTGCACTCACTTTCTCACTCAGAGGGAGAGAGAGAGACAGAAGAGAGACCCTCCTGTCGTAAAACTTTATTTCCATTGGTAGTATGAGCCTTACTGAGCTGCTTGATAATGAGTTACTTTCCTTTTGCAGTTGGGTAAAATTTATACTGAAAACTAGATATCTGACTTGCATACAATAATTTCTGTTTCAATTATGACATAGGCTACATAACTGACATTGAGAGTGGTAACCTGACTATTTACCCAAGTAGCTTATTTTATGTTTTCTTATTGATTTTTCATCAGCAAAGGAAAAAAGTAAAAGCAAGAAAACTAAATGTGATATTCTGTATAATGTGAGTTTCCCAGCTGCCCTCAATCAAGAGGATATTTATGCATTCCTCTTCATTTTTTTTTTTTTTTTCATCCCCCACCCCGACTACTTACAGAGTAAAACAGTTCTACCTGGCCAGGTACTGTGTTACATGCACACACAAGAGTGTGTTCTTACCCTTTGAGTCTTAACAAAAAAATAGATTGTTGGTCTAATCCCACTGCTTTAAAAGGCAGGGTTGTTTTTTCTCTTGTTGATTCCTTTAGCATTTTCAGTCATAGATTCAGGTTTCAGTGTCTCGTAAACTTCAGAAAGTGAGCCACTCTTCTTCATGTGGCTAAATAATAGTAATAAAGGAAAAGCAAAAATGGCTCTGTGTGTATATATTACTCACCATGAAAATGGTTGTGATTACCAGCCTTTACAGTATTATCTAACCATATACAGTAAAATACTGTGAGAGGTTTGTTTTTGGTTTTTTTTTTTCCATTTTAATGTCTATTCATAGTGCTGATTAGTCCTGGATAAGGTTATGGGTACAAATGGGAAACACTATCCAAGGTAGCAAATCCCAGACCAAAAGGACTACTGCCGGCAACTTAATCTTGTCTGTGCTAAAAAGGCTTGGATCTTTTTGCTGTAACTATACTGGCAAACTTCTCATCTTTGGTGGAAACATAGTTTGCAAAAGCAAATGAAGTTACAGCAAATGTGAAGACTTACAAGGGTAAAAAGTATTTCTGCCAGCTTTCACTGGCAGTGAAAGCTACTGATACAGTTGTGCAGCCAAAGCCTTCCTGTTGGAAATTTAGCCTGAATTCTGTTTTGTTACCATTAGAGGGTTGATTCTGAGGAATTGTTGGTAAAAATGGTTGGTGTATTGTGTGGATTTGGGTAGAGGGTTAAGATACCAAATAGAGGCGAAAAAGGAGGGTAGAGAGACAAAGCAGGGTAGGTTGTGGAAATAAATACATAAACGGCAGTTTTATACTGTTTAACAAGTGCTACAGTGTCAGTGGTATGCACCTATGTAAATCTCTGTCTTTTTAAGTTGTTCTAAAGATATTTTTTCACATCAAGGGATTCCGTGTTCTATCCATTAACAATTCTCTGCTATCATGCTTGAGCAGTCCATTAGTCGTTCTCACCTCTTAGGGCTGGTCACAAAGGCCAGTCCCTTTGCCTCTCTCTGCTTCATCTTTTTTATTAAGTTTATTAAAACTAGTCAGATTATACTTTCTTATGGCACAGACTGTGCTTGGTCCATTCATTATGGTTTCTTATCTTGGCAGGCAATCTGAATTGAACGGCAGCTAGTCCATTATGCACATATGAAGCCCATCACTCCTCTAGCAATGGCCAATTCATCAAACATTTATCTTTTGCCCTCTGAGCAGTGCGTCAATTTGCTTGTCAATCCTCAGCCTTGGTTGTTGTGGAAGATGGGAGAAAAATTACTTTTCCTTTCCCCCTCCTCGCTGAACTCTGGTAGTTGAAATGGGCTTTGCTCTACTCACTCTACAGGCTTGTTATTCCCCCCCTCCCCGCTTCTCTGTGCAAAAAGGGGAGGGGTCAAGTTGCTATCTGAATTGCAGAGTGACAGATTGATCCAAGATACAGTAAAGCTTTCATTATGGCACTGCCTTTGCACTTGAATTTGTTCATATTTCCATTATAATACTGGTTTTTAGGGTTCTTCACTTGGCACATGGAGCTGAGGGGAGATTTTAAGAATAAATATATTATGGGGGTTTAGCTCTTTGCAGGTTGGTTGTTTGCTCTTTTTAAGGAAAAAACAATTAGGTTTATATTTGAAAACTGTGGCATGCTCTTTTCCTATTTCTAATCAGTAATACTTACTTGAATTCTTTCAAGTTCAGGAAATGGTGGTATTTGCTGCCTTTTTTTTTTTTTTTCCCCCCTCATAATTTGTTTTATTAGTACTGAATCCCATGTTAAGATTGCAGAGAAAAATAAATCTAGAGGCTCGCATCCAAGTTTTTCTCTTAATTCCCCTAACCTTGTTATTCTTTATCAAATACTTTCAAGAAATTCTATCAAAAGGATGTTTAGGTCCATACTTAGGAATATTCAGGAAGTGATGCAACCACTGAACTACTAGTGGATTTTTTTTTCCAGAATGCCCTTGGATAAACTTTGAATGCATACAGTGACTTCCTCTCTGCTTGGTAATTTTTAATACTGTTTTGGAAAGTGTTATTTTGTTATATAATACTTGTCCAATGACTGGATGACTAAGAGCTCATTTTCAGATCCATTTTGTATTTTTTTAAAATATTGTATATGGTTATGTGAGAACTGCCTTGACACAGACTACAGTACACTGATTGTAATTGTATTTAAATGTAACTAAGATTGCAGATTTAAAATCTTGGCATGTTTAATCCTAAAGATGTGATAGAAAAACTTCAGAAAAAAAAAAAAGCCTAACATGAAGGAGAAAACTTGAGCTGTACTAATGGGATATTCTCTTGAGTAGAGGTGTATTAAATATATGAGACTTTAAGATGTTCATTGGAAAAGAAAATGAATCCCACCACAGTCAGGTTGGTTGATGAAGTAATTTTTTTTTATTGTTTTATTCACCTGTGTGTATGTTTGTTGTTATTTGTTTGTGGGTTTTTTTAGTAGAGACTTGGTGGGAAAGAATGGTCATTGAACTACTGAATGGTGACTATAATATGTTTTTGTGAGCTACTGAAAGCTCTAATTGGGATTTGTAGTTTATTTTACCAACTAAATAATCCACGCCTATGGGCAACAGCCCTAGCATGTTTGGGTATTTTACCTTAATGTTTCAGATTCTTCTGTAATTTCATTGCAATATTTTAAATAAATAGGCTGTGTTCATCCCTCCCAAATATATGTGCTTCACTGAACCTCACCTGAAGGTCTGATTCACCTGGAAGCACCTATTTTTTCTTGCTGCCTGTAAGGAGTTACAAATAACCAGGTTTCTATAGATGGATGAGATAAATCTGCACTGCTGCTTTTCAGATAATGCCATCATTTGAGGAACTGCTGCTAAATAGCAAAATCCTTCTCTCAAGAAATGCTGCACTTCTGTTTTGTGGAATGTGTAGGATGTGTCTGAAATTTTGTGAACTTAACTTTTAGAATTCACAAGTCCTCCTCTCTTTTTGTCTGTTTATTGACTCTCTTTTTGTTTGTATTTTCCTTGAGGTTTTGGGGTGGGGAGTGGCTTGTAAGAAGTTCTGGCTTCATTTTTTAAGTAAAGAAGTTTGCTGTGTAAGACTCAGAAGAAGACTATTAAAAAACAGATGAAATTCTGATTTTTCATGAATTCCCACCATTTTAATGAACTTACATAGCTCTAGTTTAAGATTGGTGTGCAAGATGTTTTCATCCCAGTGTTTGTGGGTATTATTGTGTCTCACGTAGTCTTGTAGGTTTTCAGTGTATAACAAAAGGGGAAAAACAAGGGCTGAATATTTATTTTATTGTATGTCTGGAAGTTAAGTATGACCTTTATGTAAAAAGATTCAGAAACTAATTGTACATCCAGTTCATAATGGAAGTTTAATCTTTTCTTATGGAGGTCTCTCTCTCACGGGTGTTCAGTGATGCTGTTCATTCATTTTTTTCCATTTTCTCTTTTGTTGACCATATTCACAGCCTTGGCTTAAGTTTTATCCAAATAGCTGCTTACAGTTATTTTGTCTACCAACAGAAAGATGAAAGTACTGAATGGAAGTGAGGCAAAATGCTACCTCTAGATAGCTTGCAAAATACTAACATTCCCTCTGATAGTAGACAAAACACAGCATTTCTTGTTTTCAAAACATTGACAAACTTATTGTCCATTGAACAGAAGTTCATGATTTGTGTTTTATGACTTGTCTACTCTAAGTTGAGCAATGCCCCACACTAGAAATTTTGGACATTCGTTACTTTCACTGTGATTTTGGTGGGTTTTTTTTGGTGTTCTGCCCTGGTCCAGAAGTCTTGACGTGGCTGGCCATTAAATACTCCATTCTGCTTTCTTTTTGGATTTATTATCATGCAGAAAACTGTGAATAAACACTAAGTAGGACTGGGAAAAAAGAAAAAAGAAGCTTTTATTCCTGAGTACTATAGACGTCAGGTTTTTATGCTTTAGTTGTACTTTGTCTGCCTGATTCATATATATACACACACACACACACAGATATATATATAACACATATTTATTGCTCTTTGTTTTGTTTTGGTGAGGTTAAGTCAAAGGACTAGAAGTCAGAAGTTCTGGGTGTTATTTCATGTCTCTTAGAAAATTGCTGGAGGTCACCTTCTGTTAGTCACTTAACCTCTTTCTGCTTTACTACAAAATGGAATTTTAAGCTCAGCAGATTTTTGAAAAGTAATTCATTAATGTTAAAAAAAAAAAAAAGCTTTGTGCTCCTTGGCTGGCAGGAGCTGGAGAAATAGAATTTACATTTCTATTTAAATACTTAAATTATCTACTACTAAGGTTCTCATGTTGATTCCACTCTCCTGTAATCAGTTAAAACGTTAAAGGTAAGAAAAAAGGTATTTTAAAAAGCTCTTGTTTTGTAACAGCTCCATCTTTAACTTCTACTAATGGCTATCTCTTGTCAACAAAGTGCAAATCAATTTCAAGGCTAAACCCAAACTCTCTCATTTACATATTGTTAACTGCTCTCTCTTTTCCTGTTAAACAGGAGGAAAAAGTCAATTAGATATGAGGCAGCTGTCTTATTAATGAAGGGGTGGGATAAAATGTGAGGAACACTTCTTTTTTAGCATATGCTTCTGAGCAGCTTGTTATTCTGGACAAGGCCAACTGCAGAGTACTAAGGTTTGTCTATTATATGAGAGCCTTCTGCTTTTTTTTTTTTTTTTTAATTTATAAAATCTCATATTTTCTTTGTCAAATATTACCAAAATGAAGAGTTGCTCTTCACTCGCATTGTAACCAAATCCCTGTCAGGCCAGAGGGACCACATGAAATAGTGTAGTTGACAATTACCATGCATACACATATTAAAAAAGAAAAAAAAAGAATCTGTCATGACATGCCTTTATGATTAAAACTTTTTACAAACCATGAATGACTTATGGAAAAGAAAGCTGGAAGAAATCATACTGATTAGCCAAAGAACTTGGATAAAATGACATTTTGGAGGCCTTTATATTCAAAAGGCTTATTTACTGTCTGCTTACAGAACATCTTAAATGGTTTTGCAGAGGGAGTCAGTTTCCTGTTTAGCGCAGTGTTTTTGTAAGCTAATGAGGGCAAAGCGTGAGCCATAGGCAATGATGCTGTGATATTAGCTGTGACAGGGAGCTTGATCATAATTATCTTAACGAGGATAGGGTTAATTACAGTGGAAACTTAAAGTTTTTTCTGTTTGAATGAGGCAGCGCTGAATACGTTGTGATGTTTTGTCGGTTTGATGTGACTTTGAAAATTGCAGTGGAAATCTCTTGGCAGCGCTCGCTCTCCTCTGGGAGCAAAGTGTGAGCCCCGCAGTGAGGTAACTGAGACGGTACCTGTGGGTGAGATAATGGGCAGCTTTCATGACATTAGAGCGGGGACCTGCAAACCTGCAATCCACCTTAGTGATGTTTATTAGCCTTGTGAAACCAGGGAAAACAGCTCCTTGCCGCTGGTCCTTCAGTGCTGGTTGTATTGTTGTAGCAAGGTTGTGTGTTTGGTATACTAATATGGAGAGACATTTTTTTATGCTGTGAACTATGAGAAAGCAGTGAAGATTTAATTTTAGACTGGTTCTCTTTCTTATGGGATTTCTCTCTTTTTATACTTCTGTCTTAGGTTGTTTGTGTCCGTCTTCCTAAGCTGTGTATATATATATATATATATACACATTCCTCTCATCTTTTGTAATGGGCTCTTAAGGAAATACTTGGACAATATTAATATTACTCTTCCAACCTCATTAAAAATAAAAATGACAGTATTTTGTACTGATTTCTGTCTCAGCTTGTCAAAAATATTTTCTATGTCCTAATTCACGATTGCGATCCTTTCTTATCCCCCATCTGCAGATGGGAAATGGAGGCTTATAGAAGTCATGGGACTTGCTGAAGGTTGTACCATAGATCTATTGAGTGGATTGTACTTCAAACTTTTAGATTTTAGAGTACAACTTCTGGGCAGTATTTCCTTATATATTATGGTGGTAGAGATTGTTGCCTAGGATTTAGTATCTAGTGTCACTGAATGATAGCAAACGTATTTTTTCCTTTTTTGTTTCTTTGCCACGTCTTACCAATTTTTTTTTTTGCTGTTTTTTTCTTCCATACAAGATGCAAAAAAAAAAAAAAGAAAAAAAAAAGGTTTAATGAATAGCAAAATAACATACGGCAGTAAATTTATATGAATGGCTACACCCTCTCTCTGTACTGTGGCAGCCCCTCCCATCTCCCCTGGACTCTGAATTTAGGTGATTAAATCACCAAGTGCACATTGCTCTGATGACATGAAAACAGCAATTATAAGCAACCCCCTGTGTAACATGGCTCCTTTTTAACTGAGCAGCTAATAACATTACATGGCAAAAATTACCAAAACCAGACAGGTGTAAGGAGATTTGCACACACTTTTCTCTGCCTATCTATGAAACTAGTACCCTTGTGTTCAGCCCAGGGTTGTGAAAGAAAGGCTGTTTCAATAGGCAACTCCCTCTAGTGTTTCAAGGCCTTTTGTCCCACTTCATGGCTTGTCATTTTGTTTTATGCTTCCCCTGCAGCAATTTTGGATGTGTGCTTTCTTCTCCTTGCCAGTTGCCAACCATTTGCTGATTCTCATGATAAGAGTATTATATTTGCATAACATAACTCAGGAACAATGTGCATTTTGATGCTGACACTGACCAGAGCCCAAGCAGTTTGTTTTTTCACAAAGGACCTATTAACATCCCATAAGGCTTTGTGGTGCTGACAAGGAGGTGGCCTTCTCTGAACTCTTTTGGCAAGTCAAACTCATACATGGAAATGTGAGGTTTGGAAATAATCCACTATTTATATAATAAAGAGTATTTAAGGGGAATTTGCTAAACTAGGTTTGTCAAAGTGAAATGAAAACTCCTAACAGCTTGATAAACTCACTACTACTTCCTCTGAGTTATTTTTCCTTTTAAAGATACTTGGGGGAAAGCACCGTCTGAGATGTTTGCTGGTTCCTCCTCTGATCTTGAATTTGGCAAACCCAAGACTGTTACAACCTTTTGTTGTAATAGCTAGCTCAATGCAACATGTTATCACAGTTCTTAATGGAGTATAGTTTATGTAGGCTGAATTGAGGGTTTTTTACAAAATTGTTTATTAAAGGCAAGTGCAAAAAGTATGACTCTTACTGTTTCAGTATAATGTTTATAATAGAAGCTTTTATGTTTTCAGCTTCAGAAATTGTAGTCTCAAGGCATTGTAACTATATATATATATAAGCCAGAGTGTATAGGCATGACAAATTTTCTTCAGGTCTGTCTGCCCAGCATAAAAATGTCATTAGTAATAGTTGTACCTCCCTTTCAAGTCAAGAGACTGTGAGCACTTCGGAATCCTCGGACTGAAATACACTGTTTCAGTATTGTGCAAATGTTGCTTGAATATTCAGAGTTTAGTGTCCAGTGCCCAGTGTAAAGGTCACAGCCTTGATTTCTCTCGGTCGCTTGAACCCTCTCACTGTGATGTGTAAGTAGGCAGGAAGTTGTATTTACAGAAGCAGTATCCCGTTTTTGTTGCACAGATGAGTGTTACGTTGTCTAATGTGCACTTCCTAATACTTGTTTTCTCCAGTAGTGGTGTATGTAGAACATTCTAATGCAGCACTGGCTGTATTTTGATCTTTGCCAAAAACCAGGGGGAGGGTGAGGAAATCCCCCCGGTATAAATGTCATTGGAAGCTGAAAAAATAGTATAGACTGCATCTCCCTTATTCATCACATTTTAAAAAACAGCCAAGAGATACAGTGATGATCTTCCCACTGGTAGGCATAGTAGATCAGCTGTCAACTCATGCAGTCTCAGCATATCTTTAGGTGTCTGGTAGGTGAATGAGCTGTGAATGCGTGTCTGTGCCTATGCTTTGTATGTCTTGTGGCTTAGCTGATTAATGCGTTGGGTTTTTTGTTTTTGTTTGGTTTGGTTTGGGGTTTGTTTGTTTGTTTGTTTTACTGTTGGAATGTGCAAGCATTAAGAATCAAGCTTGGAATAGGTGCCTTAATAAGGTACTGAAATGTTCTTTTTTAGCGCTTTTTTTTTTCCTTTTATTTTTTCCACCCCTGTACTTTACTATCAGAGGAATGAATACCTTCAAAATGTTGTTTATTTACAAGTCATCATCTTCACTGCCATGTTGTCAAATGCTCCTTTTTAAAGCTGCTCTCTGCAATCTGACCTGTGACTTGACAGTGGGACAGTAAGTTCTGAGAAGAAAGCAAATATCTTTTCTGTCTGGAGTAATTCTACATTTTATTCTGTAGAGAACATTTTAATTTGTTTGCAAGGACTCAGGAAGTTAATTAAGTGGTTAATAAAAAGGGGAGAAAAAAAGCCCTCTTCTCCATTTCCTATTATTGCATGTAAGGTAACTGCTAAGAAATGATACTTGAAGTTGTATTTATTATTGTTAGCAGGGTATGATATTTCTTGGCAGAAATGATGGATGACAACTTAAATTTGTGTCCAGGGAATGAAGGTGAACTGTGACAGAGTTATTTATCTTGGGAATGGAGGTTAGGGTCAGGCGAGGCTGGGTGCCTGAAGGCACAAGACATTGACAAATTCATCCTGCAGGCCCCATATCTGAAGCCTTTTGTTTTGGATCCTGGCTACTCACTAAGTGACCCACATCCTTCATCCTGCCAGCATGTGAAGGATGTGTTGCAGTGCCAGCACTCCCCTTGCCACTAATGCTTGTCATTCACTCTTCTGACAGGCCCAAACCAAACCTATTCCCACTCCAGAAAGAGAAGGTTAAAATATTTATTTCAGCTCATAATGGCCTCCCTGATTTAGTGGAATATCATTTTTTTCTGTTGCCTTTGTCGTTTGCAGGTCACTAGAAGGACTGAAAACATTCAGTTACTTGGAAGAGCTGATCTTGGACAACAATCTACTTGGAAATGACCTTCTGTTACCCAGGTTACCCCACCTCCATACCTTAACGCTCAACAAGAACCAAATATCCTTTCAAAGAAATACCTGCAAAATGTCAAATGAGTTTTATGTGTCAGCCAAATTAAAGTATGTGAAATATAGTTCATGTGCAGAAAAAGCATTCTCTCGTTTGGCACCTGAAATACTTCATAGTAATTTATTATAGGTCATTCATAAATGAAATGCACCTTTATATCTTCCTGTTGCTCCATTTTAGTGAGAGATCTAAGTTATGGCTCTGAAGAAATCTTTCTAATAGATAAAATAGAGAAGGAAAAGAATGTCAGTGGTACCAGTGTGCAGCAGTTCTTGTGTTCGCTTGGGGTTTTGTTGCAGGCTGACCTCTAGTGGAATAGAGCGTGCAGTGAAACGCTGTTCGGTTTTTAAACTTTAAATAGCTCTTAAAACATTAAAGTAAAATAAAATTAATTAAAAAAATATTAATCCCTTCTCTGCTTTAATGAAACTGCTAATATGCACAATTTGGTAGCTGCTGTGCAACTGTAGCTGTAAAAGCAAGTCACTGTACCCTTGGTGTTCCAGTTCTGAATAAATTCATATAAAATACTGTCCAAAACAAGGTCTTAATACATGGAAGCATTTTGATGTATGATTAAGCCCAGTCGTAACCCATCAGTCATTCCCTGTATGCCTGAAGTTAGAGCCTGTTTCTGTTTATTAAGAATAAATATTTCAGCATTTGTCTAAGTACTCTGCTGAATTAGAGCCCCGAGTCTGTGGGCTTATGGATAGTGGTCTGTAAAAACTAATTACCTGCAAGGTCAGTGGGCATAGGTATGATTATTACATAATTTTCCCCTACTATGGCCCCTCCTGGAGATTTGAAGATGTGTAATATAAGATTTTACAGAAGTGAAGGGCAATCAAGTTGTGGCCAAAAGGCCCAGTGAGGCCTGCAGAGTCTTAGAGCACAGGCTCAAAATGCCCTCTCCTTGTAATCCTTGCAGTGTGAAGATATGGCTGCTCAACCACAACCTTTTATTTCAGGCAATGTAAACAGCAAGCAACTTACCTCCAATGAAAGCAAAATCCTCCTACTGAGGTGGAATAAAAATAACTGCAGATTCTGTGATTTCTGCATTTATTTTTGACTCTATAAATAAATAAAAATCAGCAGAGTGACTATTTTTTTTCTTTTTTTTTCTTGGAGCCCTGGAAATTTGCCAGGAGTGTCTCATGAGCGGTAACAATTATTACTGTGCTAGGTATTTGGCTAGATTTGTGGTTAATGCAGGATACTGTGGGTTGGATTTGAGTAACTGCTTTTATTGTTTGGGGCCATAGTAAAACCTGAACTGATGAACAATGAACATTTTTGGTGATACTTTGGGTGGTATGTCTGATGCAGTATATCTCCTCTTACAAATTGTGAAATGCAAATTTGGCCATAAGAGCAAAAAGCATGTGATTATATTTTTCCTTTGAGGGAATGTCAAGGAGGAGTTTTACACTTGCCAAAAGGAAGGTAGGGGTATTGAATAACAACTTAGTGAATAGAATCAGAAAGACAAAAATTTAGCCTGTCAGAAATAGTCTTTAAAGGGTTTCTGCTGGTCTTGCAGACATACTAAAACAGTATTGTCAAGAGAGTAGACTCTCAAAATTGGAGATAACACGGTAAGAAGGATTTGGGTTTTTTTTAACTCAATTTAAAAACTACGAAGTTGGAGCTTTGAGAGTATCAGTCTACTCAGGTTAGAGAAATAATGTATTCATTTTGTAGTGTCCTACCAATAATTTAGTAGAGAAGTTACAGGAATAGTGGTAAAACACCTAATGTATACAAACTACCCCAAGAAGAAAAATTAGCCCTTGTCCATCATTAATATTTCATGCCCTAGAGAGCAGTGATCTCTTGTGGGGAGGATTCATCACTCTTGAGAAGCAAGGAGACCTTCTAGATTCTCATCTTCAATATGAATGCCGTATTTAAAAAAGGTCTTATTTGAACTTGAATCACTTCTTTTAATGAATTATTTCTCTATGGAATTCTTTGAAAAATGTTAAAAACCTGTACTTTTAATAGAATAATGAAATACTATGAAGGAAAGATTGTTCAGTATATGACAGTAGAACTACATGATGGGCTCAAGTGAGCAAAAAATACTGATCTGCAACATCTTCAATTGGTGGAATATTACCATGTGTACATAAACATATACATAAGGAGAGTGAGAGAGTGATGAAAACAAATGAAAATAGAAACTGACCCCTGTGAAAACGAGAACAACATGTAAAATTTAAAACCCAGATGGGAACTTTCCTGAGTATCTCATAATATTACTGTACTCCTCTCTCCTTGTATGACTTCATTTTGATCCATATTTTGTTTCGATAGTTCTGATAAGAGCTTTCTACTCCTTTTACATGGTTCACTTCTTGAATGAAGTTGTATGTGTAAATAACATTTGGCCCCTCCTAACATAATGTCTGGATACATTGTACAAATGTGAAAACTTATCTTTCAATCAGCTAAATACTTAGAAGAATCACCTGATATTTTTTTTCCTGTGGTTGTTTATTTTAGTTACAGTTAAGGCACTACCAGTTTTTCTGCTAGAAGTGGAAGAAGCAAATTAACATATTAGTATTTTAAAAGGTTTCTTAGTGTTACTGCTCAACTTTTCTGTAATGTATAAAACATTTTAAAATGCAGTTTACTTAACTGAACCATCCAAAGTATAATCATCAACATTGTGCAGTATTGAATTATGAATCTAATGTCTCCTTTTTTTAGTGTGTAAATTATGGTTATTTTTACAAAAATGTGATTTTCTTTGGGTAACATACTTTCTTCATCACACACAGTGGATGGTAGAAAGAAGTATAGACTAAGATGGATAGATGATAGGTTGGAAGTTGGCTTTGGAGGAGACCTTAGGACTGCAGTCAGGTATGCTTTAATGGGAATCCTCATTTCTCCTTTTAAGTGTGTTCACTAGGTACTAAAATGCTCAGGAAGCTGCTAAATGGATTTCTTACTCTGTGTTACAGCAGTGTGAGTTTTTATGGCTTTTCACTGCTGATTATAGCCAGTGTTACCAAAAGATAGTTTGTCAAATATATATGTATACTGAAAATTAGATGATGATCACTTCCTCACTTCAAACCAGGCAAGTCTGATAATGAAACCAGATCTATGATCCTCTGCAGTGAAAGCCCTATTTCTTTACTGAATACAATGAGCTGGTCATACACTGAACATGCTTTCTTTATGCTCCTGAAGAACTGGTACAAAAATTGATTGAGAATAAAAATGCTGAAAGTAGATGCAGAGTGCAGAGAAGAGTGGGATGTGAGGGGTCTGGAGGGGAAGCTGTATGAGCAGTGAGTGAGGGCACTTGGTCTGCTCAGCCTGGAGAAGGAGAGACTGAGGGGAGACCTCACTGCAGTTACAACTTCCTTGTGAGAGGAAGCAGAGAAGTGGACACTGTTCTCTTCACTCTCATGGCCACTGAGAGGACTCAAGGAAACAGCATGAACCTGAGTCTGGGGACAGTCAGGTTGGGTATCAGGAACAGGTTTTTCACCCAGACGGTGGTTTGGCACTGGAACAGGCTCCCCTGGCAAGTGGTCACAGCACCAAGCCTGACAGAGTCCAAAAGTGATTCTTGGGGTGTCCTGTGCAGGACCAGGAGCTGGACTTGATGATCCTCATGGGTCCCTTCCAACTCCGCATATTCTGTGATTCTATGATTGAATCTAGGTCTAGGTTTTGAATGGCTTAGCAGAAAAACAAAATGGTTCTTACCACAAAGTGAGAAATATAGAGATGGACACAATGTCCATAATGGTTTATACGTTTCTTACAGCAAGAGGTATTATCAGTGTCATTCAGATTTATACGTTCTGGAGTACGGTGAAAGGAATATACCAATAAGTACTTCTAATATAATCTGTCTTCACACAGGTCTCATCATGATCTCTAATAGTTACAGATTTGCTTAATCCCCAAACTGTAGATTGTCATTTATTCTACCTCAGTGCTTGTTTCTGCTTGAAGACAAAGAAGTCGTGGTCTGAACCAAATCTCATGTTAAGTGCTGAAGACTTGATATGTAGATTGAGTGAATATATTAAAGATACAAATTAGCTTCTGTTATGCATGGCTCCTCATCTCCAGTAAACAGAAAACTAAACTGAAATAGTACAGCACTCTTCCTGCATATCCTTCTGAGGTCTCCGTGCCACAGCTGTGGATTTAGCGATATCCAGGAGGCTCGTTAAAGAACTGTTGTACCTGAAACTTTTCTTCTGGAATGTGTCTGAAGTAAAAAAAAATAAATGATGTAAGTGTCTAATGCCAAACATCTATGGAAGAAGGAAATAGTCTCCAGTCCAGGTGATTCCTTTTGCTGTTCTACACCAGGGCTTGGACCATTTAAACTCCAGATATCAGAGCTTTTTTTAAAATTGCAAACTACTACTTTATTCTTGACTCTCTCTGTAATGCCTTGGGAACCTTGAGCAACATTTGTGCAGAATAATGTTGAAAGAACATAGAATTTCATGGTGAACCTCTGTAGAGAACTAGAAATGCAATTTTTTTGCAGGAAAAGAAACATTTCTCCTTTTTTTTCACATTTGTATGCTTAGCAGTATTGAAACCTGGTCTTTAAATCCTCTGCTTTGGAACCATGGGCATTCTGAAACATCTTTAAAATCACCAGCATCTCCATCTACACAGAGAAAATCAATGCTGCTCCAGGAGGCAGAATGGCATTTTTTCCCCCATGTATTGAGTATGCAGGAAGCTCTCCATGAGATATGTGAACTTAGTTAATTACCATCCATGCTGCCCCTTTTCTTTCTCGAGGAAAATGATTTCAAAGTCAGTGAACAGGGCCTTATCTCAAGGTCCTAGCTCCTTGCCACACAGAGTTCAAGCCAGAGTGTGGCATACAAATGACTGTGTGTGACATCCTAGTGCACACGGGGAAGAGGAAGATGTATACTTGCATAGTGCAAGCTATTTCTGTGGTTATCCAACCTTGAAGACCTAGCACATTCTAATGGAAAAGCGTTCAGGTGGCAAAGATCTTTTCACACTGTATTCAGAGGAGAATTGGTAACTTCTGCTTCAAGGCTATTTGCCTGTGGAATAGCTTGTGATCGCTACATCATGTTTGTGATAAATTTAATTGAAGCAAATGTTTCAGCTGGGAATAAATATAGGTACCTTTCTCATTTATGACTCTGGTAGAAGTGTTATCCAGCTGTTTTAATGTTAAGTTGATTGCAGCACCTCTATGGCATGTGATTAGTTAGGAGAAGACTTTTGAATAACAATTTGGAGTCTTCCTATGTGGCAGTCTGGAATTCTGTGTGATATTTCTGTTATTCTCGTGCACAGATTTTGGAAATATTTTGAATGTAAAATTGGTCGCACTTCACTTTGTCTCTTTGCTTTCAAGAACTTCCAAAAGCTGTTATCAGTAAAGTTCCTTAACATGAAAAGTTCTCCTGCAACTCCTTTGAGGAGCTGGAGTGACTTTTTGAAAGGAAATGGTGGAGCAACTTGGAAAGCACTGAGAGAGAGAATAAGAGTGACAATTTTCTGTGTTTGAGTGTGTGACTAGTAAAAAGAACTGCTAGCAGACAAAAGGTTTACAGGAAGAAATCCCAGATTTCCTTGCATACTTCAAATTATAACGCAAAAAATAATTGTATAGTAAGATAGGAAACATGTGCAAGTTTGTTTGGACAGAGTAAATTAATTTAGAAACTGTTAGCAAAGTTGATGTTTCTGCATAGGTTTGACTTGCATATGATGACTTGCATGACATATCATATGATGCTGCAAAAAGATAATTTTTCTTAGGGTTTGGTAGATTACTTACTGGCATATTCCTCAGAATAACCATGAATATGGGTATGCCAAGGATGCTGGTAAGGAAGAAATATTATGGAGTTTAGGGATGACCAGCATTAGTTCTTAGTACTTAAAGCAGCTGGACCCTTCGATTCCTCTCTATAAGGGACTCATGCAGCGTCTCTGCTCTGGAAATATGCTGGAGTGCTGGGGAAAGGACACAGCTAAAGAGGGTCTTGAGAACACAAAAGTCTGGAATAGTGGAACTCCTGGGACATTATCCAGTAATTTCTGTGTGAACCCACTCAACCTCTCAGAAGTATAACTGCATTTTGTTTTGTTTTTAAGAGGGATAAAAAGCGATAGTTAAGGTCCTACAGAACAGAAAAAAAGAATTCTTTTATTTATGATATAACTGCTCTTTATAACTATTTATGATAAGTATCTCTTGCCCAAGATATTTTCTAGGAGAGTGTTTCTTCATCTAAAATCAGTGCTTAGGGTTTAGATACAAGGTATTAGAGACCAGACACTAATTTCCAAATTTGGGAGATGTAGATTTTTGAGTTGCAGATTATCAACTGCTGTTATTTACCCAAGACTCTTGGTGAACATGGGGTCTCTCCCCTTTGCTTTCCGTAGGACTTTGAGGCATAGTCTTATGCTTCTTGCGTATCTGAGCTGACACTGCTCTTCACTACATTTTTTAATATGATTTGATATTTTTCTTGAAGTTTGCATATTCAGGTGAGACTTAGAATACATGTCATACTCCACATTCAGCAAACCTTTGTGAAGAAAAGCTTCTAAACAAGAAAGAGCTCCGCTGAATTGACTATCAAAAATCCTGCATGTTTAATCCAGAAAAGAAGCAAAAAATCTGAATAACTTGTTGGTTTTTTTTTTTTTTTGGTGGGCATTTGTTTGTTTGTGGGGGTTTTTGTTTTGTTTTTTTTTGGTTGGGGTTTTGTTTGGTTTTTTTTTTGTTGTTGTTGTTTTGGTTTTGTTTTCTTTTAGATCTGAAATGACCAGATACAATCAGTCTTGCAATAGCTAAGCTCCTGTGTGTTATGGAAACAACTGTCTATTGTAATAATAAACTATTTCTCTCAGGGAACCTTTTTCCAGCTCTGAGGAATACTGAGAGAAATTAAGTGTTTCTCCTGGCTGAGGATGGGTGCCAGATTCAAGCACTTCTCTAGCAGTGGTAGGAAACTTATAAAAATCCCTTCCCTTGAACATGTGTGGAAAAATAGTTTGTGAGCTTCCAGTCATAGTCACTTCCTGTACGAGCCATGTGAAATTTTATATGTGAGCTTGAGGTCCATTTAGCACATTTAGCATCAAATTTTGATGGGTAATTCACCCTAGATAAAAAAGAAGATCCATATCATATGATGCTGTGAAAAGATAATTTTTCTTATGGTCTGATAGATTACTACAGGTATATTGTATTCTATAATGTTGCTTTGTCAAATTAAAAGTTAACATTCCTGCATTTTTAATAAATTCATAGAACTTGTTTTAAACCCTGTTTTTTCTTGCTCATGCAAAATATTTGGTCATGATTTCTTGGACCTTATGGGACAGAACATTAACTATGAGTGTAGATACATTGATTTTAGTATATGAGAAGTAATAATTGTGGCATGATCTTCATGTGTGCTTGGAAATAAAACAAAATTTCAGGCTTATGAAAGGAAGACCACATTTTTAACAAGGAAGCTGCTCTTTCCATTTTGTGTTGCTTCCGTTGCCCTTGAGATATTGGGGTGAAGAAATAAAGTAAATTCCATCAGCCAAAAAAACCCAAGATAACAGAAACACATAAATCAGGTATAAATAATGGCAACACAAGTGAACTGAGGATTTAAAACAATAGTCACGGTCTCTAACAGCAGGAGACAATGAAAATGAGACAATGAAATGTCCCTTAATGGTTTCAAATAATTATTATTCTTGCCTAAGTTAGTAAATTTTTTAAATATTGGAAACTTTTTACACACACGTGCATGGCATGGTTTTTGAGAGACACACCTTGGTCTTTGTATGTAAATTGAAGTAAATAAGAATGCCTTAGAGACTGTCATACTAAGGTGTAATCAAATAATTTGTTTATTTGATAAGTCAACAGTGTGCAAATGGTTGAAAACTTTTGTTATACTTAAACCTAAGCTGTGATTTCTAATATTGCAGTGGTTAAAGATAGTTTAACCTTTCTTTGCTAGTTTGTATTATTAAGATTTGTAATAAAGAAGGTTTATTATCCTTAATTATGTTCCAAGGACTGTAGTTAAGCTAGAAAGCCTTATGAACATAACAATGTAAGGCTATATTTTAATGCGAAAAATTATGCTTTGCAAGTCTTTTAAGCTTCATATACAAAATATTTCTAACACTGATGCCTTCAAGTTGCACTTAGTGAAGGATTAATTGACATATACTAATTGAGCAGTTACTAATGTGTTGCTGTACTGCTCAAAGCATTTATATGCTGGGAGTGAACGTGGGTTGTTGTGGTTTGACTTTTCTCTTTTGCCTTTTTATTTTTATTTTTTTTTTTGACTCATTTTCCAGTGGACTGAATATATTAGTGATGAATGTGCTGTGAAACTAACTGTTTGTTTCCATGCTGGAAAAGTTTCATGGCTCCAGCAATTGCTAGCCATTTTACCACACAGCATCCATCATTTTGTCAAAGTTTTAATGTTTTATAGTGAGCCACCTAGGAAAGAAAGGAGGAGAAAAGAATGACAAAACAGCCCAATTCTTTCATTCCATGCCAAAAAACTGACTGAAGTTTATCCCTGTTTGCCCTTGGAACAATTAATGTGACATTTTCCTGAATGCCATACTAAATTTGATTGTCAGTTATTGAAATGTATGTTTAAATCAGCAGTGATGCAACTCTAAATGCTTTTTTTTATTAATGTCATTGAATCCTTAACCCACAACCTTTGCCACATAACAGAATTAGAAAGCCTTTTGGACCATTTGGCTGAAGTTGTGCCCTCACTACAGTATCTCAGTTTGCTTGGAAACATTGCTTGCCCAAATGAGCTGGTCTGCAAAGAAAAGGATGAAGATGACTACCAGAGGTACAGGTTAGTGTTTTCACTTGTAGATGTGATATGGCATGTCAGATTTGTCTTACTACAGAAAAAATATTACATTAAAATCAACCCAGAGTCTCAAAAAAATCATCTTCTTTCTTCTGAAAGTATTGTTACCTTTTCTGCCATGAAACACTTGGGAATTTGAGTAACCCTATTTCAGTGAGATCCCTCTCAGGCATCCTATTTCAAGAAATATTTCAGTGCTGTACAGCACAAGTTTGAGTTGAGCAGGTGTGCACAGGATTTCCTGAATGTGGGGGCTCAGATGCCTCTGCTCACAGGATTTCCTTCTGTAAGACCAAGGTAAGGCAACATTTGCACACGCTAAGAGTGACAGAAGAGAAAGATGAAAATCACTACACCGAGATGGATCATTGTCTCCTGCTCATATTTCATATGGTGCTGAGTTGCTTCTACTATAGTTATCAAGGCACCATTAACACAGAAGGACTCCTCCTATATTGTGCTGCTTTAGAGCAGTTACATTCTAATTAAAGAAACCCCCTAAACTATATTCATAAAGTAATTTTAATGAACTAGATTACACAAAATGTCATCTGAAATTTAATATGGCAGCCTGATAAAATACTATAAGTACAACTGATCCAACTGCAATGTTGCTGAAAATTACAATGGTTATTTAAAAAAAAAAAACCAAAACCAAACAAACTTGTGACTGATGATGATTATGAAACTAGATCCCAAACTGACAGAATGTCTGCTAACTGACATACTTTTCATGGCTATAACCTTTTGGCAAGTGGGGCATTGATTATGAAGGGGAAAAAAAGGTCATTAGAAGCATTTTTACTTGCTCACATCTGAAACTATTTCAGTCTTTGTGTCCTGGCATTTTTCACATTGGTTGAAAATGGCCTTCAGAGGCAGGTTGGAGCCAAGCAACACTGGTCATCTTGCTGCCCACCCTGCAGAGCCCGAGCTTGCTCTTTCATAGCAAATCACCTGCTCAATTCAGAGATAGATAATAAAACTCTGATTCTATCTTCCTGTAATCTAAAATCTGCTGTAGGAGCTAATGTAAAACACTACAAAGTTGAGGACACTACAAGCAGCTTTGTTGGGAGATGGCTTGAATTCAAATGCACTCAGAAATGCTGTAGGTTGTGGCAGCAGCACAGCTGTCCCAAATGTGCAGATACTTTTGAGTTTGTTTCAAAGTTTTGAGAAGGATTTTAATGTTGTCACTCTCTAACCTTTTAATGATTCACTTTTGAATCCAAGCTTAGCTTGCAGCATTTTGGTTTTCATGCGGCAGAAGAGCCTAAATTTCATAAAATCTTTTCCCATTGCTTTCACACTTAAGTGGAAGGTATGCCTCCTATCCAGCTTATGAAGGTAAAACAGTGCTGTCTCTATGTAAATTTATGTGACATGTGCACTAGAAAATTGCTTAAAAATGAATGATATTTCTGCAGTTTACTGTTTTTCACTTTAAGTATGTTTTCTGACAATATGTCTCCTATTAATCATTTAAGCAAAAGTAGTACATTAAAGGAGCCATTCAGAGGCAGGAAACCATGGTTCATTTAGTGCTCTCTGAGAAAAGTCTTTATTGATTGACATCCTCTGTGGTTATGTGATGTAATATTTATAATATGTCACACAGCCATACATCAAAACAAGCTTGTCTCTTGTTTCATTTCAATGCCAAAATGTTGATTTCGGGGAGGTCAAGGTAGTTTCGTGGCAAACCACAATGTCAAAGTGTGAAGTGATTGTGTTTATGTATCTTCTGGAAACTGCAACATTGCTACCATTCTCTTTCCTCTCAATTTTTCAAAACCCTGGATATTTTCCCCGTATAAACTAGGTTAATTGAAGTTCTTTAAAGGAAGAAGAATGGGCTTCTAATTAGTTGAATGATTTATGGTTCTACTGTTATAATGAAAGGTCCCTAATCTTTTTTCCATTATTATTTGTTACATTATATGATATGTTTTTGCTAAACAACATTAGATTCAAAACCCAAAAGCATGGATCCATCTGCCTATTGTCTCTCTCTTCCTCTCTCTGGTTAGGGGAACAAATATTCACCTTCATGATGGAACTGATTAAAGATACTCTTCTAATTTGAATAGCTCTTTGAAGAGTTTTGAATACACATCCTGAAGCATCTTGGACACAACTTTTTTCTTCCCATTTCAGCATTTTTAATGGTTTAAAATAGCTTTTTCTCATAAGAATTTTTTTGACAAATTCATCAGAAAACATCAACAGATTGCATTTCAGTGAACTTGAATGATACAAACATTGGACTTTACCATAGCTTCAGCTGGCTTTGTTTTGTTCTGAATGGGAACTGCTTTTTGTAAATTTTTGCAGTGACCATTGGAACCACAGCTTCATTTTTCATTGGGCTTTAATTTCATTCCTACTGAGTTCAATTAGAGTTCAGGCTATTTAACTCATCAACCAGAAAGAGAAAGGTATAAGAAATCAAAGTTTGGCTTAATCTTCTCAATCCAGAAAACTGAAAAGGTGTGTAAACCCCCCAAAATACCAACCTGTATTTTTTTAAAAAAATACTTTATTTTTAAAAACTCAGGGTCCAGTTGTTCACAGTGATCTTAGCAACGGAGCTTAAAAGTAATATTGCATATATTAAAAATAATTAGGTTTTACCATAGATACTTGGAAAATATAGAAAACTATGCCTTTTATCAAGAAATTACAATCTGGTTACTCAGGTAATCCACTGGTATACCATTGCTATCATTTAATTGCTAAAGCTCTCCCCTAATCTTTCATTAAAAGTACCTTTTATGCTAAAACATTATTGTGATTTTTTTTCTCAAAGTAGGGCTTTTACGTTTTGTGTGGGCTTTTTTTTTTGTTTGTTTTTAGTTGTTTGTTTTAGAGAATCATAATACATTGGAATGGGAATTTTTAAGGGAAAAAGGTGTTTTTTTTTCCCACCCCTGCTACGCCTCCTTACCTTTCACGTTTGCAAAAGAACAAACTGATTAAAAATATTTCTATGTTGCTGGAATCTTTACTTGTAGAGGAAAAGAAAATGGAAAGTTCTCTTCTGTGGTATTTTTATAAGCAAATTTGTTTGCTTAATTTAAAAAGCTTCAGTTTTTTTTCCATAGTTGTAAAATGGTCTCCGTCTCTCTCTATTTAAAAAAAAAAATAAATCTTACTTTTTAAGCTTTCTGTATTTGGATGTTACTATTTTGTAAAAGCATATCTTGGTGGTGAGGGCGAGTGAAAGCATAATAACTAAAATGCAATGGTGATAGGAAAATTTTAAAATCTTTGAGATCAAATAGGAAGCAAAAAACCCATAAAAGTAGCTTTCCAAGCAGTGTGTCCTCTAAAATAACCTAGTCTACAATCTGTGCTTTGAAGATTAGGTGAAAACAAAGGTCATGACCCGGAGATCAAAGTAACACAAGTCAACACAGTAATTACTGGTTGCTTCTGTTGTCCTCACACTTGGTCAGTCCTGCGGGTGTATTGTTTGCAGGGAAAACTTCAAACGTGGTGTTACTGCACTGTGCAAACTCAGCTGGGTCAGAATGTATTACAAAGCATTTGTGAATGCTGCAGGTGACCTCACCTATTTTCATTAAAGTGATATGATTGTGAAGAATTTGGGCCATGTGTGAAGTTTTCAGTGCTTGGTCATTCTTCTCTGCTCTTTATTGACATTTCCTGGAATGATGCATTCATTAAATGCTGTTGACATGGAAACAAGGGCAAATGGAAACAAATGCCTGAGTTTATTTTAAATTAGCTTAAAAATACATGTACTAGATATGCTATCTTTGGCAGGGGGAGCAAATGATGATAACCTTATGAAGTCCTCTTAAGATAGAACAGCTAGAAAGGAAGTCCATGCATTTTGTATGGATTAACTTTTCAAGCTAAATCAACTATTCCCATCTCACAGTTTTGTGAGAAGTGATAGGTCTTCTTACAGCATTTTCAGTGTTCCTTCAGTTTTGTTTTATTGTGATTTTATTTTATTGTTTAGATTTCTCTAAAAAATTAATACTTATCTATTTTAAATAATCTTGTTATTGAATTTGGATGGTGATGTAAATACATGTTTAAGAAGCAATAGAGGATTAGAAGTCCTTGCTCAGTAATGAAAATAATGCTAATATACATGATCAATACCAGTGAATTTACTGTTGAGGCTTTCTTTTAGCAGGAGAGTTTGAAGTCTCTGGCACTTCTGTATATGGCTTTTTTATGTACTTTAATTAGGTGATTAAGATATTCTCTTACACCTCTATAATCTATGACTCCATGGAACTTCATTGTTTGTCTGAAGCCTTGTCATTTCATTGACACCTGGAAGGAAAAAACCTGTACGTTATAGACATCAAACGACCACACACCTCTGAGACGAGCCACTGTAAGGGTTCCTGAGCAAGAACAATTATGATATTTTTGTTCAGCCAATAATTTGAAATCCGCAATACCAAATTCATGCATAGTAACACAGTAAGTGAAGAAATAACTGTAATTATTGTTACAGATATAGAGAGATATTTTTCAGATTCATAGAGTTGTTCTATGTTGAAGAAGAGCAGAAGGTGTTAAAATATTTGGAGGAGGTCTGGATTTCTGAGGGACTTGTGAGCCTCTCAGAATTATATGCTCATCACCAAACTGTGCCAAGGCTGCACAGGGGGTTATGTGATCCTCTAACACACCTCATGCCAACATCATGCCCTCTCTTCTGGAACATGCTGGTTTAAGTTTATGACTTGTCTTCCTTATCTGTGCATATAAGAAATTCTTTTGTTGCAGAGAGGAATTCTGTAGGCAACCACATGCTGTTTGCTAGGAATAGAGGGATAAACCTTTTGGGGGTGCAGATGAAACAATTACAAAAGATAATCAATGTGGTTCACTGTCATAACCATGTTTGTTCAGTCCTTCCAATTTTTGTGCTTGTCTCTCCCCTGTTGAAAACTGATGCTAACTTTGCCAACTTCAGGTTATTTATTTTTTCTAGTTCACAATAATGTAACTGAGAGCACAATCAGCCTTTCAAAGTTTGAAATAGGTGTGTTATTTTTATGTTCTATGATTGTCAAGGAAAGGAACGATAGTAGCACAGAACATAGAGAAATGAAAGTAAACACTGGCTGAAACAAAGAGCATGTTGCTGTTATGATACAGGTAATAGATATTTCTGCATTCTTCTGGCCAAATATTTCTCAATTTTTCACTCCAGATATGTTTTGGTTTTTAAATTTAAATATTGATGGATATACTAGTTTTATATTCCGACTTTTGTTAATAAAAGTACAAACTGAAATACTATAGAGAACCTGGTTCTTACCATCGTCTTTCCTTAAAGGTTCAGTGGAATAGTTTGTTTTCTTTGAAACTCTAGCATATACAAATATATTATACTTTTCTTGCAGCAGAAGGAGAAGAACCCAAATAGTCCATTCCCCAAGTAATTTTTGCCACCTTTAAGGTTTTCCTTTAGTGTGGCTCACGGGGGATGCCATTATCTTTCAGTATCAGAATACCAACCATGTTCAACAACTTGTCTGTTTTTCCAAAGGAGGTAATGAGTTAATTGAGGCCCTTAGATCCTATAATACTGTGTCTTGTTGTAATTTTCATGTTCATAGCTCTAGAATAAAGTTTTTCTAGAACTGATTGATAGTAGCAAGGGACAGTGCACTGAAACTCATTAAAACTGAAGGAATTTTTATGTCAGAACCTAAATGGCTACTGCAAAAACATAGATGAGACTGAAATTGTAACTTCTTAACAAAAATTAATAGTTGACATAAAAGTTATCTGCAACTATATGTTTTGGATCAGCACTGAAAAATTTCTCGCAAATGGTTCAAATAGATTGTTTCTTCTCTTCTATGTGATCCCTTAAGAAACACACATTTCTTTTGTTACACATGTGCAATTCTCCTAATGTTTGAACCTTCAGTGATTTTTTTTTTTTTTGGTGGGATGGAGTGGGGGAAGAGAGGATAACTCAAGGACCTCCTACTTGCACAGTGACTGTTACACAGCAGAGTGCTAGAACCTTACACAGAATGAGCCTACAAGGTTTCCATGCTTGTGAGGCAGAGTTAAGCTGACAAGCCTGTGATTTTGTTAAAGACTGTAGAGTGAGTCAGTCTCAAAGACAGTATTTCTATATGCAAAAATTTGTTGTGCATTGTTTAATAAATAGAAATAGCTGATCTCAAAGATGTCTTTGTTATGTTCCTTTCTGAACTCCAACATGTTTCTTCAAAGGAAGGCTTTGCCCCATCGAGGTCTTCCTGTGTCAATAGCAGCTGAATCTCAAGCTCACTGCATTCCTTTGCAAATGTCCCCTCAAGCTTGTCTCTCTTTTCCAATATCTTGGCAGGTCTGTGTAAAAACTCTTAAAATAATGCTTTTCATATGCAACACTTAAAAAGTTGGTAAATGAATTGTTAATCTTTATTGTCATTTTCACTTAACTAAGATGGAAATAACAAGAAATATTATATTTTCTGGTTTTTTTCCCTCTCTGAGTGTTCCTCTTTGTGTGTGATGAAAACCTCTTATGAGCTTAATTTCATGGGACTCTTGGCACTGGCAGTCAGGGTGGGAGAGATGATTCTGAAAGACAGAAGGTTCAACTTTACTTACTTACATAATTGATTTCTTTAATTCTTCATGAGTTAGAAGATTAGTTTACAGGAAATGAGAAGTGGATCTTTAAGCGCCTTCCTGGTATATCTGATTTTTATTTTTCTTTTTCTGAAGCTCATGTTTATCCTCATCACTTTTTTCCATACAGCTGCAAAGATGTTAAAAACCAGTAACAGGGTCTCAGAACAGATGGAATGTTGCTAAACTTCAAAATTATTAAGATAAAAAAGGGACTGTGGGGCAAGGACACCCTGTCCTTCCAACTTCTAAACTAAAAGAAACCTTTCTAAATGTATAATGTAACATTTAGCTGGATTGTTAAACAATATTCCTTTAACTAATGATTTTACAAGTCTAAAAGAGGTGCCATGTGTCATACAATTTATGGGTCCCAGTACCTACCACCAAGTATTTTATGATGGCTGTGCTCTCTGTTATTAGTAGCTGTCTTTTTCTGCAGCCATTGGTGTTTGATAATAGTCTTAAACCACCCAAAATTACTTACCTGCAAGCAACATTCCATGGTCCCTGTTGACAGTTTGAATAAGTTTAGTGCCCTTTTGTTGTACTTTACCTTCAAAACAAACTGATTGAACCATCAATAGCTCCTGAAAGCTGACAGAGGCATGTCATCTGGCCTAACCCTCTGATAGTAGGTTATCTGGGGGAGTTAACCTCCCTGCATTGTTAACTGAAATGTTTTATGTACTATGCAACTTTAGGATACTGCTGTGATAACCTTAGTAACTAAGTCATACATCACAGGAAAGAGATTTTGTGCAACAAATAACCCTGGATTAAATTTACAAGGGTCGAATTGATATTGTAGAGTGTTCATTCCCAGGCTTTGGTAATCCTTTCCTGTATTTTTTATGGCAAACTTGTGTTACATTTAGATTAAAGCTACATCTTCATATTTCTAGCTAAAATATATCTAGGAAGCTCGCTGTTCTTCTTCAGCTATTTAAAAAAATATATCATATTATTTTCAAGTCACATAGAAACTTTTAATCCCATATTTAGTAAAAGGAATATGAACAAATGGGACTGTGTTTTGAACCACCTTTCAAAATAATTAATTACTAATATACCTTCCTTCTACCCATAGGATAATCTTTATAACACTTTTTAATATTTGCTTTCCTTAAGGAGTGCAAGCTTAAAAAACAAACAAACATAAAACCTCAAACCTGTGACTTGGGATGTAGTTTGCTGTTTAGTTTGTGTGGATAAGGATTTTTGGTTTTGTTTCTGGAACTGACAAGTACTAGTGCTAGTTCTGTTTTTTGAAATTCAGTCAGTATGGCTTAAAAATACAAAAATACTTTTGTATCAAGGAATGCTATTATAATTTTAAGCTCTTTTGAAATGATTGAGAGACTGACATTAGGGCTGTGATCCAAAGTCAGCATAGATGACAGTGCTGTCTTAGTCTGTTGTCATTTTTGTTGCAGCCTGCTTTTCAATGGCATATTTCATTCCATCATTAAACATTTGCTGATTTTCTAATACCGATGTTTTCTTCACCTGAATATTCATCTTTTCTCACCCTACACTTAGTGGGTGTCTTTACTCATTTTTAACTTCACTCTTCTTCCCTCTTGACATATTGTTTCTTTCTGTACATGTCTTCATTTGAAAGAATCTCTTGTCATCAGAGCTTTTCTGCCTGTAATGCAAGATCGATGGGTTCTCCTCCACTGAAAGATAAGGGCCAGCAAAATGCCAGGGAGGACTGGAAGGGCAGCCAGGAAAGCTGGAATGAGTCTGAGAACGTGTCTGTCTCAGATCTGTAGCTGTTTCAAAAATGGTCTTAGGAGATGTTCTGCTTTGTAAAGTGAATCTCTCTTTCTTCTGCTAATATAATTGAAAGCCATAGATTGAAGATTCATATTTAAATTGTCTGAACATTTCAGAACTGAGCATTTTCAGTTCACTTGTTAACAATTGATGAAGCTGCTGTCTCAGAGGCATGCTGTACTTGATGGAAAGGCGTATTTGCACCATTAAGTTTTGCTTGGTTTTAGAAGGGGGTACGTTGCAGTTTCACATGTTTATCTGTTCTTGACAACAGTATTATGAGATAAAATTTGACCTGGTAAAACCATTTTTTGGGGGGGTTATTGTCTCTCAAAATGTTATGCAGTTTTCTACCTCTTCAACTTCTTTCTCCCAGTGCCAGAAGGGATTGGCGTGATTAGGAGCGCTCTGACTGACTGGAGTTTTATGCAAAGCACCTCGGCATGGGGAACATTAGCAATCACCTTCCCACCCCCTGCCAGGAAAAATCTGACACTTCTCTCACTTTGCAGTGTCTGCTCCACATTTGGCTGACTAAATGCAATTGACATGTACTTGAGGTGGTTGGATATTTGGATTTGCCATGGTTGTGCCTCACTTTGTGTTTGATCTGCCGTGTTCTTCCTTAAGTTAGGAGCCAATAATACTTCTCTGAGGCTGAAAAGCTCCTGGCTTTTGAGTTAAAATGGTAAATAGAATATAGTACTGATGAATCCTAACAAGAACTTTAAATTCTTTAAATGTATTTCCTACAAAGAATCTCTCCCTACGTTCTGCACTTGTTCCTGAGCTGGGATCTATTTGCCATAAGGACACCTTATCCCTTTGACAGGACCAAATGGGAATTCTTTCAAATTATGACAGTGTCAAAACACAGTCCTGGAAAAAAGAGACTGAGAATAACTCTCCATGCTTTTTTTTTACAAATTCTTTATTTTAATGTAAGGAGTTTTTAACACTGACATGCAGTCCATTCAAGACTATGGTTTAGGATGTATGGTAGATAAATTACAGCCCTCCCGAATTTGGTCTTTGTGTGGTTTTAATGTTACTGATTTTTGCATTTTTAGGAAAATATAATAATAATAATAATAATCTGAAGAAGTGCTGGCAAAGGAATATTTTCTTTCAGAGAAGATATCAGATGGTTTCCCATGTGTCAGATTGGTTTTCTCTTGCAATCTGAGATGGAATCTTTGGTATCCCTGAAAAGTCCTTTTCCCAAACAGGCAGTTCAAAACAGTTTCCAAGTTATTCTATTTCTTGGTATGCTTTCTACCCCACTAATCTCTACAGCAAGTATACATGCCCATGGTGATAATTATATTTGATCCCAGCATTAAATTGTTGTGGACAGTTTACAACAAGCTTCATCTGAGAGAGTAAAGTATTATAACTTTTGGCACAAGCTATGTTACATGAAAAAAGTGATCAGACAGAGGAAACAAAGGCTTCTGTTTGTTGCTGTATTTTTTGAGTAATTTAATCTGTATGTCTTTGTTTACTACTCTTTTTTAACTGTGTGTGTTTTGACACCTGTCAGATATTTTGTCCTGCACAAATTGAGGAACCTGAAATTTCTCGATACTCGGAAAGTAACCAGGAGGGAGAGAGAGGAAGCCTTGGTAAGAGGAGCCTTCATGAAAGTGGTTAAGCCCAAGGATGCCAAGGTAGGAGAGTAAATGGCAATGGTAACAATGATACAGTTCATTAACACTAGTTTTAAATAACGTGAAAACCCTGGCTGCCTGTGGATAAAGGAACAGATGAAACCTTTAAAATGAAAGGACTGACAAATGTGGTCAGGTGAGGGACAAAAGTCTCAGTAATTTTTCTGCATTTTAATATAAAAGTTTACAGTTAGATCTGTTTATTGGGATGTGGCTATGTTATCAAGAGTTTGCTTTCAACCTCTGTTTCAGATAGCAAAGTAACTAATATGTGTCATTGAGCTTCAAAGAATATGGTTTTTACCTGTCCAAGGCTGTGTAACAACTGTGTGATATACTTTTTTGTGAAAGAATGCAATTTTTCTGACAAGCTGTCCCTGCCTTGTGTGTTAAACTCCAATGTCTGTTGCAGAGCTCACACCTATGGTGTTTATTGGCTTTTAGTGGACCAGTTGATTCTAATTTTGTATGATGTTGCTTAATGTGGTGTCTTGCTAACAAGCCTTGACAATATCAGTAGTCTGAGCAGTTAATACTACTTGCGTCAGCTCTGGGCATACTGCAGAAACAACCATGACATGAATGTGAATTCTCCACTTTGTCTTCTTGTTCCATTGTTGATCAATGCCCAAGAGCAATCCGAGGTGCAGGGTCCTTTAGTGCTGCAGATCTCTTTTAAAACTCCACTCAAGTTTTCAGTCTACTTGCTTTTTGTTTGCTGTTTTGTTCATTAAAATATACCATCAATAAGGCTGAATAATAATGTAGCAGTTATGGAAATGCACTGTTTGGTAGCATAACAGTGTTGCTGGTTAAATGCATTGTCATGAGGACAATTGCAGTGCATTACAAATTAATTCTGACTGATTAATTTATAACTACTAAAATGTTAATACTTCTGATACAAGCATTCCTTTGATATATTGATTACCACTGCCTTTAGTTACTTCAGCTTCATATACGTAATAAATGAAATAATTTATTTCTAAGCTTTTGTGGATATTCACAGCAAACCACCTTTGAATCTGGCCAAATGCAAAAGCTGAAGTGTGTTAGATACAGCATACATTTGTAATATTCTTTTATAATTCTTATTTAATCAGATTTTGGATCTGATGAAGGGTTTTTTTGCTAACAATTAGATTTTTCATCTAAGACCCTTCTCTGTGAATTACAGCAGACTTGATAGTGCAAGAGGAGAAATGTCTCTCAAATTTGAAGTTACTTTTCTGGATGAAGGCTCTTTTTAAGTCAATAGCTAAGCATAAATTACTTCACAAATTTAGGGATAACATCTTTATCTTTTATATCTACAATTGAACCTTTTGCATTATTTACTCTCTAAGTCTTATGATAAGCCATACATTTATTTCAGCAAATTTGCAGTAGGCTCCAATTTACTGTTGTTATTGCCTTACGAAAGGATTGGTTTTTTTTCTTCAGAAATGGTAGAGTTCAAATTACTGATGGTAAAGTCATTGTAAATGAATTTCATGGCATGAATTAATGCTTCCTAAGGTACCAAAAAATTACCCTCATCATACAATATTATATATGTATTACAGAAATGGCTAATTTAAAACAAATATTAAATTGGGTGCAGATCAGATACTATGAATTTTTCCAAATTGTTTTGAATTTGTGCTTGTTTCCTGGGATATTCATGCTTATATTACATATGCTTGCAAACTCTTTTTATGCTTGAGAACACTCAGAGTCCTCTCTGTAGATGTTTTCAGATGCAGATGTGTATGTATGCAGCTATTGACAGCTGTGCCCAAAGACCATAACAAGCAACATTGTTCCATGTATCACAAAGATTATGTGCACAATAACTGTACTTTCAAATTCTATCATATGTTATACATTGAATGCATAGTGGGTTTTTTTAATCTTTAGCCTTCACATAACAGACAAGTAGAGGTAATATATTTTAAGTTTTCTGAAACTAGTTAGAGATTACTCCTTGATCCACACTGAGAGGAAGATTGCAGCACATCCACTGTTGGTCCTCAGAAAAACTCCATATTTGGTCATCAGAAAAACTCCTCAATAGGTTGACCTACAATAAGACCTTCATGATAGTGAACTTCTCAATAATGTTGTGGGTTTTTTTTTCCTTTCACCTGAGGTAGGAACCACTGTGTCAATCTGTGCCAGACCTACTTTTTCAGAGAAAAATGAAGCTCATATCCTAACTTTTGTGGTGGCATTTTTTTCTCCCCATAAGCAGGAGATGGTATGGCTTATTCAGCATAAAAGGCAGACTGATGATCTAAAGAGGCTGTGATGTGGGGAGTTGTTTTCATTTTAGTCTTGACATGAAATACTTGGGAGAGCAAAATACCCCACCAAGAAAAAATACACAAAATGAGAATAAAAGCAAGAAATTTCCATCTGACTAGCTTGTGTTTACTCTAATGCAGAAGTATCTAGCAATCACCAGTCATCACTAAGTCATAAATATTTTATTTTGTATAAAATTTTTTACTTTCATTTTTCCCTATTTTTTGTTTAACAGAACACTGCACTTTCTTGTGCTTTGCTTCATTTCATCCTTTGTTGAAAATGCATCTGTTTGTGATATGACTGTATAATGGAAAGATACAGTAATTTATTAGAAAACAGTTTAATGTTACAATGTGGTGTTCCTACCCGCTATGTAAGTGAGCTAAACTTCATTATTCTCTGATGTTTATGTTTTCTTTTGTCAAAATATTGAACACAGTATCATGTCTGCTTTTAATAAAGATTGGGTAAGTCTGCCTGGGTAAGAGACATTGAACCAGATGAGGAAGCCTTGTTTAATGACCAGACCATGACCTCATTTCACTGGCATAAGGGTAGATCAAAGTGGAAGATGCCTGTCCAGTGTGAAGTGTGTTTCTGGGCATGACAGCATTTCACATCAAAAAGACAGCTCAAGAATACGACAGTCAAAATTGCTTAATTATGTCCCAGCTTTGTAATTATTCATCTCTGCTTCTACAAAGAGTACATTTGTCATTTCTTGACATAATTATTTAAAACTGTAGTCTTCTTTGGTTTATAGGTGTATGAATTGTGCTCCCAACTGTTTAATTTTTAAGACTCAGAGATGCAAAGCAGAACATTATTTGAGAAAATATTTTAAGATTCCACATTTTTACATCGTTTATGATATAAATTTAAAAACCGAAATGATGATGTATCAATGGACATAATTTCATATTTTAAAGGTCTGTGTTCATGATCACTTAATCTAGATGATAAAATCTGGATATATCCTTTATATCTAAAGTGTATTGCTATGAATAGATCCACACTTGTCGTAAGTCTCTTTAAATATAAATTTAGTTACTGAATACCGAGGCAGTGCACTTGCTTTTATAAAATACATTTATTTCCCAGTATTTTGCAACACCTCTCCCCAATAAATGTGTTTTTTTTTTTTTGACTTAGTGAATTTTTAAGGTTAACATTTTCATCATTTATGGTGGCAAAATAACCACCAAGCAGCATGCATTTGATTACCAGCAACACTCTTGCAGCTTGTAAGACCAAGTCACTGGTAGGTATCCATGGATATAACTCCAAGTAACAGTCTAAATATTATGTGGAGTTATTCTGCTTTCTTGCAACTTTACCAAAAGCATCTTTTCCAGTGGGTATAAAGGGAACTCTGTACAACAACAACTGGAAGTATAGGTGTTTTAAACGTTCTAATTTACTTTTTTTCACTCACAGATACATTGTTTTCATCACAAGTTATAATTATGAAACCTGACATAGCTTTTGTTCTCTAAGGAACTAAGATGGAGACACTGAAGCAGAAAGGCAGGTCTAATATCTACATCCCACATAATGAATGTCTGTGATTCATGCTCACACTGTTACTTGGAGGGTAGAGGGAGATAATTTTATTATGATAGGAACAGTAAATATTTAGGCAGGACCATTTAAGAAACATGGCGAGAGAAAATCTACAGTATTGCTTTCAGATCATTGACAGTATTCTTGTGTTTAAGCTCATAGGAAAAGCTCATTATCAAAGTGACCAATGCTGATACATGCTTCTATTAAAATCAGATGAAGCCTGAGGAACAATGTAAGTAATTTCTGTCCCTAATTATTAAAAAAATAATTATACTTTTCTTGAATGTTCTATCTGCTTACATGAATTTAAGCAAGGCATTTTTGCTAATGTATCTCAGGGACCTTTTTGCCCCCTTCCTAAATTAGGAAAATGGGACTCATTCTAAAAAGTAAATAAAAGGAGACAGAGGAAACTTTGGAGGAAATCTGCAATACTTTTTTTTTTTCTTTTCTTTTTACCATTGCCATTGTATAGAGATCTTAGTTTACGAACTTATAGCATTTGGAGTAAATGCATAGAAAAGGATTTTTAAAGTGGAAAGAATCATTGTGTCAGCGAACTACTAGTTAATAAGATACTTCTTTGAGAGAGCTTCTACATATTAGCATTTCTTATTGTCCAGATTGTCAAAGTTTCACATCCTAAAACAAAACAAGGCCATGAATTTAAGGCTCCAGCCTAGACTGTGATGTAGCAAATAATGTTTACTCAAGGACATTGTAGCAGTTTTGCTGCTGTTTGGCTCACTGAAGTATCCATTTTGCCCTTTGGAAACTTTAAGTATTTTAAGCAAGAGTCCATAAGAGTCCATACTTGGCTCATAATCCCTTAATGACTCATCAAAATTACAAATAAATAATTAAAATCAAACCAAAAATGTATTGTTTATACATATAATTACTTTGGCAGTTTAGAAGAACACATCGCTGAGCAGGGATCTGTCAGATACAAGAGTTTTTCTTGTTAGAACTCATCCAGCAGAGCTAAGTTCAGTCATTTAAAAGCTTTCATTTTTAAAATCCCAGTATCTCAAACAAATCCCATGATCCAAAACAAATGTAAGCAAACACGCCTATGTAAAAATTTATGGCATAATTATGTGTGAATAACACCTGGATATTTTTTTCCTAAACCAGTGGATTTTACTTATTTTTGAAAACTGGAGAGTGACATCTTGAACTAAGCCTATTTTTGGACTGCAGGCTAATAGTTATGATGGTTAATGTGGTAGAAGAAGGAACAAGAAAAGCATTGTGAAACTCCAACATGATAAACTGATCTAGGTGTTGGAGAACTGAGAGATGACCTTAGGTTTTTTCTTCTGATTACCAATTCCTTATGATCCACATTTTCTTTTTTTTCTTCATTTTTTCCACCCAATTTGGACTTTTAGATTCTTGAATGTTTGTATTATTAAATTAGCTGAAAAGAAGACTAGAAGAAACTTTTAGATATGATCCCAAATTTGAAACATCAAATATTTTCCACCTCTCTATCTCTGAAAATATCCCCTTGTGTGTCTCCCTGATACTCACATTGCAATAATACATGTCTATTTGGTATTGTGTGTGTGTGAGCTCACTGTGCAGCATAGTGAACCCAGAAATAGCATTTGAGCTGTGATAGCCACAAATTCAATAATACTTTGGAAGACTTTAGAACTGTCCTCAGTTTTTGTGGCAACAAAAAAAAAATCCATTTTTCTGTGTCTTGATTCAGTGTTGAGAGTTAAAATCTGCTATCACATCTCATGGTGCATGAAGGGTAAATAAGTGACATGAGATTTTAAAAAATGGGAAATCCAATTATTGGAACTATATGACCAACTGGAGGCTTAAGGGTGTGACTGGAAAGGTATGTGCTAGGCTAATAAACAGAAAGCTGGTAGTTCATCAAATGGCTGATGAAGTTCTATAGAAGACACCTATGAGACACCGTGGTAAATGGTATGTGGACCTGTGAGCATACACTTAGAGTGTATATGGATACAGGTCAACAAACAATGCTGCTCTAGCCTGGATCTTGCCTAATATGAAGTCTTTGGATGAAATAATTCAGTAATCATAAATATGTGATGGCTTCTTTTACATTTCATTTGATTATCTATAAAATTAAATATGGATATGAAGGAGAGCCATGGACTCCATTCTTTGGTTCAAGTTCTTGTGCAATAGATCACCCCATCTCTGCATGTCATCTGTAGCAGATGAGTGTTACATTTGCTACATGGCATGTTGTCCTAGTGAAGAAAGCTACCAATAAATTTTATTTAGCTGTGAATTTGAGCATCCTGTGAGGAAGCTCTTGCTCCTGGAAAAAGTGCACCAAAAAAAACCAAAAAATGGATCTAGAGTTGTCTGCCAAGGCTGGTCAGGGAAGAGTTACCTTCAAGTGACTGCAAGGGCAGATGCATTAAAGGAAACTGAAAGGCTGTCTTGGAAAAACGTAGCCACCTCCAACAGAGGGGAGAGAAGTCAGTATCCAAATGAAAAGCAAACCCAGTTATGATTGTAAAACTAAAGATGCAATTCTAAGCTACTAAGAGTTTGAAAAGAAGAAACTTGCAATATTTGAATCTGCAAGTTGATTTTTTTTTTTCTGCTGTACTTTATGTCCTTGCATATTAGACAGGTCACATGATTAGAAAGAATCTCAGTTGGTAAATGAGAGTTAAGCAATTAGTTTAAACAGTGGGGACTAGGTTGAAAATATGCAGCTGCTGAAATAACAAATGAACAGGCCTGCTGTAGTTCCAGCTGTCAAGACGTAAGAATGGACATGTATAGGTCATGTGTATGTTAGGTTGGGGGGAAAGACTCTTTTTCAATATTTATTCTTGTGTTGATAATTCTTAAAAAATATTGGCTATGTTGTAAATGAAGTTGGGTGGGTATTATGTGGACCACATTTCAGTATCTTAATATTAAAGATACAGAATGAAAAAGGTGGAGTCTCTATCCTAAAATTTTTCCTTTAAGAAAAAACCAGTATATGCTTGTCATGAGGCCAGTGTCATTTTAGCTCTCAGTGATCCCAGCGCATTTTTCAGGGCAGAAGGGGGTGTTATTCCTGGAGCTCTGGCCTGAATCCAATTCAGGTGATTACATTCTGCCTCTGTGGATTTCTCCACAGCCTCCATTTACTAAGGCATTCTCTAATCCACCTTCTGCCCTAAACTGTTGCATAATGTTGCAGTGTGATAGTTAAGCAGCTGCTGCTCTGCACCTGAAAAGTGTATATCTTTCAGTAGGAGTGAGCATATTGATCCCTTTGTAAGACTTAATATCTGTAGAGCACTTAGAGATTCTCTGATGAATGGCAGTATGCACTGTGTATAATTAATGCATCCATTTAATTGAAGAAACTATAGTAACAACTTATTGCTGCCATTGTTTTATATTTTTATTTTCATTTATGGATTCATATCTATGGGAACTTCAATTGTTAGATGCTGCAACTGTGTGGTCTGGCTTTTGTATTGAGGTTAACCTATTCAGCCTACTTAACCAAACTCCTTTCAGTAGAATGTAACACTGTTATCAGTAGGATCATGATTGGTTAAGATTCTTAATAGATAGGTATGGCTAGAATTTTATCCTGTAGATTTGGTTTCATTTTCTTTTGGAACTAGAAACACTGCTGGAGTACAGGCAGAGCCCGGAGCACTGTTGTGTAGTTTCCCTTTAAATCATAGGAGTTTGTTCATATGGTTCATTTTGTAAAAGAAGAAAAGTATTTAATATGGCTTTGACAAAACTCTGGGCCAGCTTTTGTCTATTCTTATGTTCCTATAGGTGGCTTTTTTTCCTGAACTTAAGAGACACTATATGTCTCATATATTCTCAGTCATGTTGCTGAGTTATTCCCATTGAAATAGCAGTAGTCAAATGTGATGGTTAGAATATATGGCAAATTCTAGCAATGAAAAAGAGATCTGATTACAAAATATTATTCTGTTTCTGAAAACTGCTTATCACAGCAAGATTTCTGAGAGAAAATCAGTGACAAATTACCACTATCATGGTGTCTACTTGCAATTTTTTACATTTTTTTTTTACTTGGTTCAAAAGTTGAAAAGAACTGTCATGGCTGATTTTAAATTTATTGCTTGTTTTGACTATGGTTGGTGTCACACAGTTTTCACAGCAGGCTCTGCAGTGTATATGTGTGCTGTGTTAAGATAAGACCTGGATTCACTCTTTCACTGACCCATGAAAACTTCACCAGCTGTTAGAGATAAATGTGGTCAGAAGGGCCAGAGCAAAGGAAGACAAAGATGATTTGTTGTTGTGATCTTCTCAGTAGTGCATCTTGCAGCAAGGAACAGCATGCTATCTGTAAGACACTGATGTAAGCAGAGTTGTATTTTACATTAACTCAACCAAATTCATTGGCATCATTTCTGTCAGAGTTTACACTCCATGGTTTTTGGAAAAGTGGTTCTTGTATCCAAAGTAAAACAGTGTGCACTTTTTAAATAAGTTTTTATATCACACTGTCATGATTATGACTTGTTCTTTCACACCAGCTTATGCTGGCACATAGTTTTTGGTTGCTGGTGTTTTGAAGAAGGAAAAAAAGCTGAAGGTTTATAGAGTCTTACGTAATACAATTTGCTTAATTGAACATCCATGTTCAATTTTATATCCATTAAAAGAATGATTGCAAGTGGCATTATGTACATGATTATGGTTGCTGTCATAACGTGTACTCTTCTGTTTTTCAGTAGTTTTTTCACTTGTTGGTAAATCCCAGGATCTAAATTACTGAAAGGTTTCTCCAGTGCTTACAGAATAATTTTTTCTGTATTTTCTGGTACTTTTCTATTTTGCAGTTGTAAATTTCCTCCTAATTATTCTTTACTTTTTTTCTCCCTCTCCTTTATTCTTAGCTAGCATAGAAGTTGAACAGGAAGTATTTATTTGGAGAATTTAACCAGAGCTTTGTAATTCAGTTGGCTGCATTTTTTTTGCTTCTTTTCTGTCTGAAGTACTACTTTTATTAATGTAAATCTTTCAAGAAGCATCCTTCTTTTATGATGTAGTTGTTAACTTTGTGGTAATGAAGTTTCTATATCCAGACCAAGGTATAAAAATAACATGTCATTCTCTGCAAATTTTTATTCTCCCAGTACCTTTTCGTTTTGATTACTATTAACAAAATGGTTTTGGTGCACAATGACATCTTTAATGTTCTTTGTGGCAAAGCTGTAGTCTCTGATTCTACAGAAGTGGATTTCATCTTCCATATGTTTACTTTTGACATCAGGGGAATTGTGGTCAAAAAGAACAGTCTACAGTGATCTGCACATTATAAGTTCAGGTGTGAAGACCTAAATTATATCAGAGCATAAAGAACCATGACTTCATCATGTAAACTGTGATGCAGACACTTATAGCATCTTAGTGTGAAATGAATGCCAGTTTTTTTGGGTTTGTTTGTTTGGGTGTTTTTTTAGTTTTGTTTTTTGTTGTTGTTGTTGTTGTTGCTTGGTTGGTTTATTTTGGTGTTGCTATAGTCATATTAAATGGATGGAATGGGAGGACAGGCACAACAGGGAAGGTAAAATGAGTGCACCTGGTATTGACTAATATTTCTAATCACTTTGAAAATAATGCAAACAATTAAGAAGAGCAGCCTACTGCCATTTTGCATACCCTAAAGTGCACATCAGGTCCCTATAGGGATGGCAGACAAGTATCTGTAGGAGATATAAGTTTTTCTGAAGCCACCCTGGGAGTCCAGGCCTGGATACTGTAGAGTGGCTAAAACAGCAGTAGAGGCTTGTGTATAAGCAGCTGAATCCTGCCTTTCTTGTTGTGCTAACAGATATATGGTGTGCTGCAAAATATTGGCAGGTCAAGAACACTGGAGCATTACAAAACTAATCCTCCCCTGCACTAACATCAGCCACAGCATGATGCAAGAGTCAGATAGGCTTGGTAGAGATGAGGTCCTCTTCTGAAAGCTAAAGCGTGTCAGTCGTTCTCTCTTCATTAATGACTAAAATCATGACCAATTTGTAGCTGGTTTACAAGGAAAATAATTGTTTTCAGTGAAAAACTAATATTTCTCCACTTGTCTCCACCCTTACCAGAAATGTATCGGGCGAAGGGATGTTCTGTAAGAAATCCTGAACATTTTTGCCTGGTGAGTTTCTAAATCTGCTCCCATTGTCAAAGAAAAGGGATACAGCACAGATTTATGTGCTCCCTTAAAACCCTATTGAACTTACAGGTTCTGGTTCTAGTTCCTAAGTTAAAGGCAATATTGACGTCATTTTCCCTATCATCATGCAGGTGATGGACATGACATAAAATGTTTACAATTTGGTGACTTATGGATCCATGTTTTAGGGTAAAATGAGGGATTCATGGCGTGGATAAAAAGCGATAAAATATTTGTAACTGAAAATTGGTGTCCTCTTTGAGAGAATTAGTGAGATTACAAAGGCTTTGTAGCAAACTGCTGTCCTAATTCATCTTGGTTATTCACACCATCCAAGGACAAGTGTTCACAGGAAAACATGGATACTGTAAGTCTGTAATTAGAAACTTCTCTAAAAATAAATAAATAAAATTTCAATCAAGTTTCAAAAATGAAAATTGCTTTGAATCCAGTTCGGTGAAGGATCTGCTTTAGAGGTTGGGCATTTTGAGACATGATCAGACAGGAAATCTGTCCTTCAGTGAAATGCATTTAATTTTTAAATGTATTTAAGGTATGCTTCAGTTCTAATGTATCCAATATCATTCTTTCAAGAAACCTAGTAAATGCATGCATATTGTCCCAAAGATGATTCATTTGTCTTTCAGCCTTGATGGGGCTTGAAAACCTTAGGTATGCTTTCTTGTAGAGGAACTTGTGGGATAATGATTAAATTACAGTTGCCTTTGTGTGGCTAATTTATGAGCTGGAAGCAGAGAGAGATCAAGTTTTCTGTTACATCAGTACAGCAAACTATCCTATGTATCTTACTCTGGCAAATTTCATTAGGAGATGTATCATTTGAGTTAAAACAAGTAAAATCAGGATTGAGAAATGAAGACTTTGTGTTTTTTTCACACACTACAAGACTAAATATACATCTTTGTTCGTGTAATGGTTACAAACAGTTCACTGTGTAGGCCAAATGCTCTCTAATGCAGTAAAATTAAGAAATAATATGCTTTGAAAGTGATTTATGAGTGTGGTTAAACTGCCAGATTTACAAAGAAATAGTTCAGATCTTGGGAAGCCTCAGGAGTCACGTCAAAAATGAATTTGACCATGATTTAAACTGCTACTTTTCTTACATGACATTTAATATGTGTACTTTGGAGGCCCATATGTCTTTAATAAAATAGCATTAAGTTTTAAATATGATATGAATGCAGTCGGTTTCTAAATTCATAACCTTTTCCACAACTCCAAAATGCTAACCAATAAGGGAGTCGTACGTGCAATAAAACATAAACCTTAGAAAATAGCTTTTTATTAAAACGGTTAGACATTTGGCAGCTGGGCTGTAATGTAATAAATACATGCAGCCAGTGTGGGTTTATCAGTCTTTGTTTACACTGTAAGCAACTGGGACCAGACAACTAATTATAACTGAGGCCCAAAGGTCATGAAAAGTATATTTTGTCCAGTGAATCTGTACTTCCTGGGTGAACCTTATAACACTAAGAAAAGTAATTTATTAAATAAGAAACACTGTAGTAAGCTTCCCAGTTGAGTTTGTCTGAGAATATAATGTTTATTAGAGAGTCATACACTTTAAGACTCTTATGAAGTATTGTTCCAAAAATGATGAAAAGGCATATATGATTTACAAAGGATTTCAATGTTTAGCGAATGGTGGCCAAAAGAGTTCAATGTTCCTTGAAAACAGCAAAATGCAAGTCCCAACTACACTGAAGTTAATACTCAACAAAAAACTGCTATCGTATTTTCAGGGGTATTTCTTTGCAAGTTGAGGTATTTTATGAATGCTGTTAAAATAATGTATTTTGACAAATGTAATTTGACATTATTTTCTGAAACAGAAGCTAGCCCCCAGCAAAGCCAGCTTTCTAGAAAGCTTGAGTTTTTACTCAGAGCAACAAGTTCTGGCTTCCTTGTCAAGTTCTTCTCTTTATTCAGCATAAATAGAACAATTCTGCAAGCCTGATCACATATTCTAGGTAGTCTGACATTGTACAGAAAGTTATTGAAAGGGGGTGGGAGTTGGGAAAAGACAGATTTTCTGTGTGCTCTTGAGTGTGTTGGGCATAAAACTTGATTGTGGTATATTTTTTCCTCCAAAACTCTTTGAATCATTTGATTTCAGGCTAATGTGGCTCTAGAAAAATGACAACAACTAAATTAAAAAAGTCTGAGATGTATTACAAAGTATATATTCAAATGCTAATCTCTATTCCTCCAGAATTATGGGTCCCCTAGAGCATCCAGAAAATTATTAACAGCATGTAATCCAGCTCAGTTTGAATACGTCTTTACTCTGATAGCCAAATCTTTACATAATACAAATCTTTTTACCTATAAAAGCACAAATATGTTATTGTTCTCAACAGGCAATTTAATGCAGCTGTAGGGAGGAGAATAAGAGAAAAGAAGATTACAAGCTAGCTGATCATGCTTTTATTTCTCCTAAACCTCTCAGCATTTCCCTGTGATTGTACTAGTTTAAAGATTGTATACAACTGTGCTGTCTATATGACTTGGAAAGAAAAATAGCCTAAATAGGAAGTTTCAATGGGTGTAGTTTTTAGGGGATTTGACGCATTTATCACAAATCTACATTTTACCCCAGAAGCAATGCTGAACCTGTAATTTTTGTGTTTGTTTTTTTTTTTTTTTTCTTATAATTCTTTTGAAGACTTAAGTTGCTGTAGAAAGCTCATTTATATTTGCCACCCAGTTGTGCAGCTTTAGCTGTAGAAGGGCTATTAAAGTTAATTACTTTTTGAAAGGTTTTATCAAAAGGACTAGTACTGTGAATACATACAGAAAGCATATGAATGAGGAAGAAACAGATTTTATTAAAATAATATATAGGTATCTCCAGTCATGCTGTGGAGTCAGAATCTTGCTCCAGTGGTGTTACATAAATATGACTAAGTTTAATTCTTGCAATTCATGTAAGCAAGGAGGTGGGTCTATGTATATGTACAATTTTTTGTATTTGATCATTACATCCTGCAATTATTTTCCTTGCATTATTTTGCCACCAGACTGTGGCTTGTGACTCTCTCTGTAAAGTTCTGCATCTCTATGATAGTAATTCTTTTGCTCTTTTTACTGCTTTTGTTGTTTTCCAAATAAGCATGTGCCATTATGGTGCACAGGTACTACCTAATCACCAAAGACTGGAAATTCATGTAGAATGCTTAAGTGAGTAAGCAGTCAGCCTATTATCATTATTAATTGCACACAGAGAATGTGAACATAGTGTTTGTTTCAAAGAGAAAGGTGGAGGTACTGAAATCATATAAGTGTGTCTAGGAAAAAGAATGGAGTAGGAGAAGCAGTGAATGTTCTTGTTCTACCTGTTTCCATCAAGCCCGTCAAGCACAAACTGAAAGAAACTTTATTCTGTAGAAAAAAAAATAGTATTGCTGAGTCTGAAATAGGATGTCACTCACATGTTTTGCAGTTAGCAACAGGGCAAATCCATTGGATTGTTGAACATAAAGCAGAAAATATTTTTGCTCTGAGTCTTAGAGTTTTTCTTGAGAACTTGCTCACATTTTGGCAGGAGTTTCATGCTTTTGCATATTGTTCCAGAAAAGTCTAACAGGCCACTATATTAATCCACTGCCCCAGCTCTACTCAAATTTTGAACTATCTTTCTTTTGTATAATATCTCCCAGCTTTTTCACCTCCTCTGATTTGACTTTTTTTTTTTTTTAATATCTTTATGATTTGAATAAGAGCAGTGCTATTGCTTCTAAATAGTAAGTCTAAGATGTTGTGTGTAATTTTCTTCCTTCATATGAAGAAAACCTTTGAATCTGCTTTTGTCTGTTGAGTAGGCTCTGAAGGAGTAGTCTGCTATGTCAGTGTAACAGAAACAGATGTAAATCCGTGCCATGTCAAATGGTCATTCTGAAATAGAACTCATTAAAATGTCTTCATGTGTCATTCTAGTTTCAAAACAACCAAACAATCATTCTTTAAACATAAGGAAATATTGCATTGGCAAGATTTTCAGCAACAGCTATCCAGTACCTGTGAGGGGCACTTTGGATTTCATTCTTTATTTCTGACAGTAGAGAACTCCTACAGGATTGGAAATAATTCAGATTATGAGTAGAAAAAGATCTATAAATTGATTCTATGCACTAGGCCAGAACAGTGCATGGTTTCACAGTAAAGGACACAACTAACTTTCTGGGAAGTGTTGCTACAAACCATTGACAAAGTAAGGAAAGAAAAAGAATTCATTTTATTTTCCTTATTTATTTTTGACCACAAAACGGAATATGTTATTTTTCATAACAACTTTTTTGATTTAAAGGCAACAGCAACAGTTTTTGGGTCTTTTTCTGCCACATATGTTTACCAGTTTCTCTGGAGAGAACTTCTGAAGAACTGTTGTTTATGTGAAGTGCTCTTTTGCTCCGCTCTCTCCTCCACCTCCTCCCAAGCAGAAATGAATAGACATGTTGTTGGTAGAGAACTTACTTTGTCCTCTTGAGGTCATATTTTGGCAAGTGGGGAGTCTATTTTTTGATTTGATAGACCCCTGGTGGAATATGGTTTGGCTTGTGAAAACTGCTGTGTACAGAGCCAATGGTTGTCTTGTCCTTTACAGCCTGGTCTTCCACCAGAATGCAGAGGAAGCCAAAGACCACTGGCTGAGGCAGTGTCATACTGGAACTACTGAAAATTTATGGAGCTCTAATTAAACTAATTCAGTCCCTATAAATCTTTTGTAAGATGCTGCAGTTAACATGAGGACTGGTGTGGTCTGGGAGAGCAAGGCACATGCCTAATGTTCTCTGCAGTTTTACTGCTGGGAAGCAATTATGTTGCAATCTAGATTGTCCAGTGATCCCAGAGAAGGTTCATAGATGTCAATTTAAAGTTTATTTTCAGTCAGGCAATGTTGAAATATTGTATGTGGACAGACCAGCTATTAGAGATTTGAAAAAATCAGATGTCTCTTTTTTTTTCTGGCTTATAGTGTGGGGGAAAAGTTCAGCTGAAGATTTTGCCTATCCTATAGTCACCTGAAAATGAGAGTAGTCTCTTGCAATCCCTGCACTCATATTAACAGTGAAAACTCTACATTCTCAGGGCCAATGTTTAGATGGATATGTGACATATCTATTCTGTGTGGCAGAAAATATACTTTCATATGCTCTAAAGAAATAGATGAGTCAAATACTAATATGCCATGTAAATTGAAAATTGTAGCTATTAAATCTCAATATGGAGAAGAGCTTAAATTGATGGTGTATCTTTTTTCATCTCTAATGCTGGCATGGTGGAATAGTTTTAGTTGTTAGAAACTTGCTGTACTGAGAACAAAATAAGTAATTTACTTATCCCCATGACTAGACTTCTGAGCCTAAGCTGAAGGGCCACCTTTATGTATGTGTAGTAAAATCCTGCCTGTAGTGCAGTGGCTAGAAACAATTTACATTAACAATGGAGCCAGGATTTCATGCTTTGTCTTCTACACTATTCCACGAAAGAAATAAGTTTTTAATGTTATTTGTGTTGGGGATGACTTATTTTTTTATAAAGGGAGAAAGGACTGCTTGTTTGGCTTCCATGTAGGCTTTCAGTGCTGGTTCTTGTCCATTCATATACAAGTCAGAAAAACAGCATAATCACTTTTTGCTTTGTTAAGGGCATAGAAAAAACTGTCCATCAAGAAAAGTAGGTGGGCCAGGTAAGAAAAAAATCTTATAGAACAGTCTGCAAGCATAAGATATCACTATTGGAAGACTGGTAGCATGGCTTGGTGTGAATCTTGTGTGCAGATTCAGACATATGTTTGTGTGCTATTACCAGACCTCCAGGATTTAAGAAGGTTTTTCTGAGGGCTAAGAGCTTCGTTGTCTTTACAAAATCTTTCCTTGCTCTGGGTTCTGTATATGTTGAGAAGTCTTTTAAAGCCCTGTGTCAGATTTGTTCTTTGTGTGAAGTCTTTATAAATATTTATATAGCCCTACTGAGGAAGAGTCAATCCATTAGAGTGCTTTAGGCTAAGATTAGCACTTGTGAAGCCTATTTAACCAGATATGAGTTTATTTAATAACATTAAAGAAGTAGTAAAAAAAAAAAAAGAAAAAGCTTCTTTATCAGATAGTGGTAAGATCCATGAAATAGGTTTATTAATGTCTGAGTATCAAATTATACTTGCCTCAAAATTCATGAAAGTAGCAGAGTAATTGCCTGTTTGATTTCAGGCAGATTAGCATGCTTGTTCATGTTTCTAATGTGTGCAAGACCCTTGATGAGATCAACAGCCAGCCCAGCTTTCTTGACTCCCACACTTAATGGAGTAATGCTGGTCTGAGATTGTACAGCAGCTAATGCTGATTTTCTTTTCTTTCTCCTTCTCCAGTATCCCTGATTTTATGGTGTTCATACAGAAGTATCTTGTGAGTCCCAGCTGTAGATAAAGAGATATATATAAATCAATAAATACTTGCCACAGACAACTGGCACATATAGCAGTGGTGCAAAACAGCTTCAAGGTGGTGATATTGGGAACTGTCTGCTCACTAGTGATCTGACACAGGCTGAGGAGTCCTGTGTTTCTGTTAGCTTTCAGGATAAAGAGGGGGGAAAAAAGTTCATTTTTGTATAGTACAGACCTCTGGCAACATTGGAGACAAATCTCCCAGGCAGAAGCATAACTTTATGGTTATTTTTGCAGACCTATATAAAGGGTAAGTATACTTTGGGTTTGCTCACATATACCACATAAGGGACACTAGTCATTGCATATGTGGATGTCTATTTATAGTAACCATTCAACCACAAACCTCTGAAACAACCATTTCCTTTAATTTATATGTATTTATTATCCCTGAATCTCTGGTATGTTTTAGGAATCTGACAGTATTCTCTTGACAGTAATAAGAGAGGTTTGTAGCTCCTGAAACCATCACATTGTCATATTTTATATGAACCTATGAGTTGAGGTTTATACAATCCAGAAAACGGTTTTTGCTATTCCTTTGCTCTCTTCCCCCCTATCCCCCACTCCCAATCTAGATCATGTTCATAGAATCACGGAATATGCTGAGTTGGAAGGAACCCACAAGGATCATCAAGTCCACCCCTTAACCACGCATGGGGCCATCCCCAAGAGTCACACCATGTGCCTCAGAGTATCATCCAAATGCTTATTGAACTTGTTGCTGTGTTCTGACCACTTCCCTGGGGAGCCTGTTCACGGCCCACACTTTGGGCAAAGAATTTGTTTCTAATATCCAATCTGAACCTCCCCTGTCAGAACTTCAACCATTCCTTCAGGTCCTGCCACTGGTCACCACAGAGAAGAGATCAGTGCCTGCCTCTTCTCTTCCCCTCACCAGGAAGTTGTAGCTGCAATGAGGTTTCCCCTCAGTCTCCTCTTCTCCAGCCTGAACACACCAAGTGCCTTCAGTCACTCCCCATATGGCTTCCCCTCAAAGCCCTTTGCCATATTTGTTGCCCTCCTTTGAATGCTGAACTTAATGTCTTTCTTATATTGTGGTGCCCCAAACTGCCCACAGTGTTCCAGGTGAGGCCACCCCAGTGCAGAGCAGAGCGGGACAATCCCCTCCCTCACCTGGCTGGAGATTCTGTGCCTGATGCCCTCCAAGACAGGGTTGACTCCCCTGCTTCCAGGGCACTGCTGACTGACATCCAACCTACTCTTGACCAGCACCCCCAGGTGACTTTCCATGGCTCTGCTCTACAGCACCTCATTCTCCAGTCTGTGTGAAGACCCAGAGTTGCCCCATCCCAGGTGCAGAAGCCAGCACCCCCCTTGTTGAACTTCACATGGTTGGTTATTGCCCAGTCCTCTAATTTGTCAAGGTCTCTCTGCAGGGCCTCCCTGCCTTTGAGAGTATTAATAGCTCCTCCCAGTGTTGTATCATCTGCAAACTTGCTGAATGACCCTTCCAGTCCTGGATCCAAGTCATTTATGAAGATGTTGGAGAGCACAGGGCCTGAGATGGAGCCCTGTGGAACCCCTGTAGTGACAGGTCACCAGTCTGATGTCACCCCACTCACTATTGCCCTGTGTGCTTGACCCATGAGCCAATTGCTCACCCACCACACGATGTTTATCCAGCTGTGCTGGACAGTTTGTCCAAAAGGATGCTGTGAGAGACAGTATCCAAAGCTTTATTGAAATCCAAAAGGATTAAATCAACTGTCTTCCCACCATCAGCTGGGTGGGTTACTTTGTCATAAAAGGAAATCAGGCTGGATAAGCAGGACTTTCCTTTTACAAAGCCATACTGGCTTTGACCAACAACTGCATTCTTTCAGGTCTTTTTCAATACTTCCCAGAATAATACTCTTCATAACTTTACCAGGCACTGAAGTGAGAATGAGAGACCTTTAGTTTCTGGGGTTCTGTTTCTTGAAGATCAGGACAACATTTGCCAGCTTCCAGTCAGCTAGGACTGCTCTGGATTCCCAAGACCAAAAATCATCAGGAGAGGTTTTGTGATGACATCAGCAGCTTGCTTGCCTTCTGGAATTTTGTCTCAAATTTCTTCTGTATCACTTGGGGAAAGAGACTTTGAGAGACAATTTTTGAAAGGCGAATCTCCATTCCTTCTAATTACTGTCTCTGAAATAAGAACTGATTAATGTAGTTGGTGACTTCACAGCCCAGCCACTCCCACCACACATATTGTGGTTCTTTTTCTGTTCTTTTGAACAAAGCTATTCAGTTTTTTAATGAACCTCCTGCAGACAATTCTGGTGCCACTAACTAGAAGTTTTATAATTGACTCCTCTCTTAGTTCCTGTTGGGTTATTTTCTGTTAACTGGGGTTTTTATTCTCTTTTTAAAAATTCATGTTTGTTAACTGGATGGAAAGAAGCTAGAAGTGTAAAGCAGTTTGTTATTTATTTATCTTGAGGCATCAGAGGAGTACATCATCTTACAAGAAATTAAGAAAACTTTACCTAATGCCCATGTTTCCATTACTGAGCTGGAGGAAAGCCCACTCTAAACCTTCTCAACACTACTAAGTTACAGGAACGTTACATTTCCTGAGCACCTTAACAGTTGAAATACCCCAATTAATACACGTTTATGAAAGTCAGGGACTTTTGTTAACTGTAATTCAAATCATACCAGTTTAGTTAACAGTTTCTATCTCTTAAAGAACTGTGTCCCCAGGCCCAGTTGGGGCCCTAAAAACCTAGCTGTTTTTTTTTAACTGCTTATACCTATCTTAAAGTACTTGTGGGTGAATTTCATCCTGCCTACTATTGAAACCTCTTTATGTTCCATTTAAAATACAACATTTCTGTGTAAATCTTATTCATCAAAAGTGAATGCATTTTTTAAAGAAACTCGGTGAGTGTTGTGTTTTATCACTTCATTTGTCTGAATAATATTAATAAAGATTTAAGTTTTGCATACCATCCCAAAGAGAACAAGAGGTCACACAGCAAGCCCCACATCCACAGATTAGTTGCATTTGAAGATCTAAGTCATGTTTTTCATATAAATCATATGGAATGGCTCATTATGAACACCTTGTAAAACTCAAAAGGCTTTATGATTGTTAATAGCTTCTGTGGTAGTGATTTACTGGCTAATTTGAGACAAAATATGTTGCAGTGTGGGCTAAGAAAATGTGTTATCCTATCTGCATAAATAATAGTATGTTATTGGTTGTGCACTTCAGAAGCAAGTGGAATGTGTATTATATCTTCCAAGTAGATTGGACATTTCAACTTTTACTTACGACTTAAATCAACCTGGTTAGTGACAAAGTGTAAAGTTGAATCATGCATTAATTTCCCCCCCCCCACACATGTTATCCATCACTGTACTAACCTGTGAACTAAATGTAAGTTGTAACGCTGGTAATCAGTCTGTAACTGAATTTATTCAATTGAAGACCATCTTATTAGTGTAAAAATAGTTTCAAGAGACATTTTTATAATGACTGTGATAAAACTTTGATGTATCCTAAATGTGTGCAATGTAAGACATTTATAATAGCCCCAAGTGTAATATTAACACAGCCTTTTAATGCACATAAAAAGAGATCAGTTAGTTTTGATTGTATTACCCAATACAGGGTAGATTCTCTTTTGGAGTTAAAGCACTGCTTCCTGGTTCTAAATGGCAAAAGTATTGGAATTTTAAAACAGTTAAATGAAATCACATTTTTTGAGCTGTGCTGGGCAGGTAGCATGGCAAGGAGGAGTTAGATAGTCACTTCATACACATGATGCCCATGTCACTTTATCTTGCTCTTTACATATGGGCTCTGGTAGAGTGCTGTGTCCTGCACTGGCAGAAACCTCAAGTGTTTAACCCCTATGTCAGCTCAGTTCTCAGCTTCTCTGTTGAAAGTGTTTAAAACATGATATTAAAACAATGAGAAGGCATGAATACAGTCAATAGCATGGATGTTGAATTCTGTGGAGTGTTGTAATGGCATCTTTCCCACTAGAGATCTGGTGATAGATTCCAAATGATAGATCAAGGGGCAGATGGATCGATATCCCATCACCCTATGTAGATTCTTGAATATCACAGGAGTTTCAGACTTTTCTTTCTTTCTTTTTTTTTTTTTTAAGTTTTTTATTTTAGTTCGTTATTTAAAAATATTTCTATTATGCCGTTGTAAATATAAATAAGAATTGAAATTCTCTAAACAGCTGAAGGGAGCAATTATGATTGGCTTTTGCAGTAAAACTCTCCAACTGATGTCAAATGATGGGAAAGAATATTATCAAACACTTCCAGTTCAAAGTTTGTCTCATAGTTGCATGCTTCTATGTCTGTTGAAGATTTTGCAAAACTTAACAGATTTTTTTTTCTGAAGATTCAAGGTTTCTTCATATTTTAAGAATTAAAGCCCTTCCTGCCCTTCATTAAAAGCAAAAGGATGCCTTAATGTAAACTTGCATTACTACCACATAATTTATCACTTGGAATGACATTATTACATTAATCTTTCTTTTAGTCCTTTTTGCTTGACATTTCTTCAGTGACCTTGTCATCTCCCTCAAATTCATCAGAAAATTTACCTGATTTTTCTTCTTTCCACCTTTTTCCATAGTTATGTTTCACTAAACAAACCAAGGACAAATTTCCTTGTGTTTCCAGGAAATCCATCTGTATTTGATAAACCAGTAATTGCAGGTTATTATTACTTCTGTGTAAGGTGATGAAATAATTATTCATATTAACTGTTTAGAGCATTGTTAGATTTTGGATTCCCTATCCTTTGAGTAAAAGAAGTTGAATTTAAAGTGGTTACATAACAATATCACTGAATAAAAATGATTCTGTGATTGTCTGTAAGAGAGTTATGTTGGGGGGAAAGGAAAGGAGAGGGGAGACAAAAACATTTCTTCTGAAAATTGCAGTTATTTAAATATATAGTGCAGCAAGATACACCCAAAATCTTGTTTGCTATAGATACAGATGATATCAAGAAATCACCTATTTGCCAGTTGGCTTTGTTGAACATTTCTCAGTGATTTTTCTTTCATAGCTTAAGTACTTCTATGCTTTGTTTGCTGAAAAAACCTCGTGGTCTCTTTGCGAAGTATGCAAGATATCTGGGACTGATAGTGCTGAGTTGAAGAGCTATTGCTCATCAGGAGACTCATCCTGGAATGATTATAGTAGAAAATAATTTCCCATAAACCTTGCTGTAAATCACTTGTGTAAAACCCACTGTACTTATTACAGGCAGTCTGTCTTGCCTAGTGATGGTCACAGTAAGCCATGAGTCACTAGCAACATGCAAAGATTTGATGGGAGACAACTTCCAGAGTTAATACTCTGCTTTCATTTTGCAGGATATGTGAGTAATCTGAATTCCATCTCAGGAGAGAAATAGTGAAATTTACTTTCCCAATTAAGATCAGATTGTTTCAGGAAAAAACAAAGTCTGCCATCATTTAAGCTAAAAATTACTCTCAGTGGCCAGGTCTTGGCAGTCAGTTGGACATCACTGTTTTTTGGAGGGACATGCTTCCCCCACCCAGTACAGAATGTAAAGTTTCATACCTCATTTAATAAACTCATAGTTAAGCTTGTCAGGATTTCTGTTATGTCCCTATTTCAGAAGCTTTATATGCACCAATAAGAATTTTGGGCTGAAGCATCTTCTCTACCATTCCCCACCCCAAATCTCTGACCAAGATATTACTGAAAAATAAATGCCAAATTTGAATGATTTATTTGTGCAGAGACAACCGTAGCAAAAACTCCTGTGATTTTAAGATTGCTAAAAGAATTAGCTGTTATAAATGAGAAAAGCATGTACATATGGTGAACAAAGTAGCTCAAAAATAATGTAAAATCTGATATAAATAAAATGTCACTTACCAATGCATATTACATACAAATGTACACTAAGGAATATAATAAAGATGTGAGTGTTGAGACAGAAAACCATTAAGATTATACTGTTTCTCAAAGTTTATAGGAAAACACAAAGGAAATGGTAAATTTTGTGAAGAAAGATACAAAAGTTTGGTTAAAGTGTCCTTTTTTTTTCTGAAGATTTGTATGAAATTCCTCATCACTGTAAAGAAATAATCATTCCATAGTTAAGAAAAAATTTCTGCATGCTTTCCCAGACTTTCAGATAAATGAGGTAGCTTCCTAACAGAGGAAAAGGAGTATGAAATAAGGTAAATTATAAGTATTTAAATATGAAAAGTCAAATTGTTAAGTGCATCTTTTTAACCACAAATAGAATGCTAATGTATGTTTTGCACTGAATTGATGCTAAGCCAAACTGTAGCGTGTAGCAGGCAATAACATTTGAAGGCTGATTACTGTATTTGTTCCCTTTGTCAAGCAAAGAGAGGATGTGTCCCTCTTCTGAATGCAGGAAACAAACCCAGAACTTTTTAAGTTCAGCAGTGAAGCCCAGTTTGATATATGCTACTGCAAAAAGTTACCAGTAATTTAAGAATATTTCAACTGGCAAGTAAATACCATGCAGCTGCTCATTCAGTCACACTGTTGTGGGCTGGGGGAGAGAATCAGAAGGCCAAAAGTGAGAAAACTCATGGGTTGAGATAAAAACACCTCAGTAGGTAAAGCAAAACCCACACACAAGCAAAGCAAGATGAAGATTTCAGTCACCATTTCCCACGGGCAGGAAGATGTTCAGCCATCCCCAGGAAAGCAGGGCCCCATCATGTGGAACGGTTTCTTGGGAAGACAAAATGCCATCACTCTGAATGCATCTCCCCTTTCTTCTTCTGCCCCCAGCATGATATGCTGAGCATGACACCATATGACATGGAATAGCCCATGGGTCAGTTGATGCCATCTGTCATGACTGTGTCCCTTCCTGACTCCTTGTATGTCCCCAGTCTTCTCACTGGTGGAGTAGGGTAAGAAGCAGAAAATTCCTTGACTGTGTAAACTCTGCTCAGAAATAACCAAAACAAGCTGGAAGTATCATCACCATTTGCAGTACAACCCCAAAACAGAACCCATATCAGATACTATAACAAAAATTAACTCTATCCCAGACAAACCCAGGATATTCAATTCCCATTACTTCTCTTATACTTTTATTTGGCATATCTCTGTCCACATAATATTCAAAGGAAGTTGTTTTACGTTCCCAGTTTAGTTTCTTGATAGATCAGCTTTAAATTATCTAATTTTCTGGCTTTCTTTTTGTGTGTTTTTTTTTTTTTTTTTTTTTTTTTTTTTTTTTTTTTTTTTTTTTTTTTTTTTTGTTTTTTTTTTTTTTTTTTTTTTTTTTTTGTGTAATTTGCTATGGAGTAGCAACCTCTACATTTAATGCACCACTAAATGGTCTTCTTCTGCAGACTTCAACAATCCTGAATGCTATCAATGCCACTGAATGATATAGTTTTCCAAGCAACACTACTTTTGACTTCTAAATGAAAGTCTGTTTCTTTGGGTCTATACTTCACAAGTATAAATACCTTTGACTGTTGATGTCTCACAGATTGGAATGTGGACTACAAACAGTAATGAGTATTTCTGTCTTAAAACAGCCACAATCCTGTGACAAAACACATTATTTTCATAAGCTTCTTCCCATTTCAGCAAGTAAGAGTGGAGTGCTGTTGTTGAATGCCTATGGACTTCTTTAGAGATTGTCAATTCAGAACAGCTAAAACTTTCTCAGGTCATGGCTGACGAGTTATGATTTATGAAATGAGCAGTATAGGAAAGAAAGAAACTCTTATCAGCAGATTCTTTCTTTGGCCATTTACCTAAACAGATACAATTTTATGGTAGCTACTTTATTTCTCAAATCTGTGAAGCTTGTTTGAGATTTAAAGCTCCAAGGAGAAGAAAATACTCTGTGTATATATGTTTGTATGTATATATATATTTATATGTATGAATGTATATGTATTTATTCCCAGTTCAAAAAATAACCTCCTCTGGCTAAAAAGGGCACGGTAAGAGTAAGTAATACTGAGTAGCTGGTTTTAAAGTGGACTCCTCAACTTCTGTTGGAAATCTGCTCAATTTTTCTGTGCATTTTGGACAATGCTGTTACTTCTCAAAACCTTAATAATGTTTGCATTATGCAGATGCAGAAACTGTTAAGAATTCATTTTAACAGTTAACAGTTTTACTGTTCACCTCATGCACGATATTGCTGGGAAATGTAGAATGTCTACTGAGTTTGTCTATATTTGTAAATACATGACAACACTTGGACTCTGCATGGTTATTCAGATCTGTTATTTACGGTCTGAAAATCCATACTATGTTTAAGGTGCTCAAGACATTCCTCTCAAGAGTCAGCTGTCACTTTATTGTGGTAAAATCACTACACCTATATTTGCTGTGTCTGTAAAAGGTACAATTTTGACTATGCCTGTATTGTATTTGAATGTCCTACGTTTAAGTATCATTGGAGCAGAGGATGTACATGTGTGTGTTAGTCACAGCTGAGAGGCAATCATGTTCATTACCCAGTGTAAAAGGATTCCTCTCTGCACCTGTGTCTCCTCTTGTTGAGCTTCATTTGAAACTGAGCTGGTTAAAAGACATGTATCGAGCAAAGTGGGCCTTCATCTGACTCTCTTTAGGAAGCAGGATTAGCAGTGTTATTTCCTACCTGAGTTCAGAGCCCATTTGCATAAGCACAGTGGCCTTCTTCGTGGGGAGAGGTGCAAGCTGGTCCCTTTGGTTCCCGCAAGGAAGGACCGTGTGTGCAATCAATCTCTGATATTACCTGAGAGGCAGCAACTAGAGCTTTCTAAAGCTGCACAGTTATGACTTACCATTGTACTTCTCCATAGCCCTCAGATTCTCATAGCTTGACAGAGCTGAAACAGCAGAATACATCTTGTTTAACAATGCAGAAGGATCAAACTGTGCCACAATCTCTGCTCAGAGTGGAGGTGAGTATATGATAAAGAAAAACAGTTTGCATGTTCCTCCAGGAAAAAAAAAAAAAAGAAAAAAAGAAGGAATTATTTCTTCTTTAAGGTGAACCAACACATTTAGGCTGGAAGAATGGAGGTAAGAGAATTGGGATTGATCAGGCTGGAAAAGCAAAGGCTTCAAGGTGATGTAATTGCAGCCTTCCAGTACCTGAAGGGAGGTACCAGATGGAGAGAGACTTTTTACAAGAGCATATAGTGACAGGACAAGAGGGGATGGCTTCAGACTGAAAGAGATAGGTTTTGATTAAGTATCAGAAAAAAAATAATCTTTACTGTGAGGGTGGTGAGGCACTGGAACAACTTGCTCAGATAAACTGTAGATGCCTATCCCTGGAAACATTCAAGGCCAGGCTGGATGGACTTCTGAGCACCCTGGTCTAGTGAAATGTGTCCCTGTCCACAATCCAGGGTTTGGAACCAGATGATCTTTAATGGTCATTTCCAGTCCAACTGATTCTATGATACTGTGACTCTATGGTAAGACAATTCTCAGAAAGGCATAGCACTGTAAATGAGCTATCTGTAGAACAAACACCTCGAAAAGCTGTAATCAAACTTATCTCAGAGCAAGGATAGGTAGTTTTATCTGACTTAGTCATATCTTTACATAAAAATATTTTGGGCCTGTGAAGTGGATCTAATAAAGAGATCAAAATTATAAAATCAGAGGAACAAAATTGGTTCCTCTTGCATTTTTTTAACTTCCTCATTCCAGACTCTTCGCATAGATTGAAGTGTTATCTGAAAAGCAAGTAGATTAATTGATTTAATGAATTCATCTTTGGTAATTTTTTTATATGAGCTTTATTCGACATTTCTAGTGCATTCCATTAGTTTTTTAGGAAGGTGTGTTTAGTATAATCTGTATTTATTTTAGATGTTTCCTCTGTTGAACTTCAGCCATATAAAATAAATGCTATGTTTATTATCCTCTTTGACTGCAGTATTTCAAGGACTTTCCCTCTTAGCCCTTCTCTTGGAGGCTTCTTTCCAAGGGTTCTTTGTGTCCAGACCTGTCAGACTTTACAAACTAGGATACAAGATACATGTTTGACTGTGTGTTCACTTGTTTCTGCACTACCAATGTGAATTTGGAACCTTTTTGAAAAAAAAATGAAAAATTCTTAGATTTGGGGTAAAATGGGCACAGGAGTAATTTTCGTGAAATTGTGATATTTTTATAGTATGTTCATGTGCTTTCCAAGGCTGGTGGAATATTTTATTGATGCCCAAAAATGTAGGCTCAGCAGTCTTTGATACTCCAAGATTTTAGGGGCAATGTTAAGTTCCACTTAATATCTTGTGCCAAAAGTTGTCCAAGCACTTGCCATTGTTGGTTCCCAGCAAAATCAGTGAAACCTGAGAATGCTTGACAAGTAACACATTGCAACTTCATAAAAGTATGGCATGGCTTCATATTTACTAGACAGATGTGGGTTTAGAACAAAAGAAAACCCTCAACCCAGTATATTTGACAGTACAGATACGATTGCAGTGTGCTTAATAAGTATATCAACTTATAGAAGACAGTATGGATTTATTAAGGGTTATTTTACACTCAATCTCTGATGCTTTAGGATGATGAAATCCTAATTTAAATTCCATTTATCAAACCCACTAAAATAAACTTAACAAGGAAATAGCAGCATTAAGGAATTGCTTTCCCTAACCTTAACTTGGAGATTGCTATTTCTTTGACAAAGTGCTGCACCTGGCAAGAAAGTCAAATCAGTGTTAGATGTAACCTGTTTGAAGGTATTAATGAACAATTTGAAATTACAGTCATTATTTACTTTATAGAAAACCTCTTATTGAATATGATTTACACCAGCAACAAGCTTTTTGATGCACTATAAAGATCTAGAACTGCAGGCTAGAAACCAGAGAGCTTAAACTAGGCAAAGTTAGTTTAAAAATCATGTTTCCTAGTCAAATTATATGCAGTTGTACAAACATGTCAAAGTTTGGTAAATTGGATTTGTTTAATGTAAGCAGTCTTTGACCAAAATAATAACATAGCTTCAGAAAAAGACATTATGCTCCCACTTTCAAAAATTTGTATAATTCAATGCATGAAAGAACTCGACTGTAATTCTATGGAGAATTATGATTTATTAGATCCAACTGCATAAAGCAAACTCGTAAAACTTATTTCAATTTCTTTAATTGATCTATGTTCTAGAGACAATGTTAAGATGCAAAAACATAGATACAGTCTTTGTAATTGAAATTTCTTGGATGCCAGAGCCCTAATGGGTGCTATTGGAATTAACTGCTTAAACATGGAAATAATTTCTGTAGGTGATGGCTAAAAGAGGGGGGGGAGAAACTTCCTAATAGCCATGTTTTCCAGATGCAACAAAAAGCAGTGTATGCAATTTTACTTTTGAAAAGGCACCTGTTCATTGTGAGGAAGCACCTACCCCCAGTTGTAGCGTCAATAAATATTATTTTAGGATGAATAAATAAAGTTGTCACTCTCCAGATTTCTAGGTGTGCCGGGAGCTGAATAAAAGCTGAAGTGGCAATTCCTTTCCCAATGAATTTAGCCTTTAATGTCTTGACCGTGGGAGAATCTGAAATTTGCATTTAGGCCTAGAATTGTATTTGTTGTTTTTTGTTTGTTTTTTTTTTTTTTTTTGATTTTGAGCAGGATTGTCAACAATTATAGGCTTTTGGCCAAATTCCTTGAAGCACTGAGTATTATGGCCCTAATCCACTAGGACATTACCATGGCATGTTGTAAATAGTTGATGTGTTCCAAAGTTGACCTTATCTTGATTTCCTAGTGGGCCGAATGAAGGCTTTGCAAGAGAGTAACTGAGATGAATTAGGGAAATTTTGTGATTGTTGTTGAACTGAGGAAGAATTTTTCATATCAACCTGGTTCAGAAGAGTGTAGTCCAAAAAACATGGGGCAATGATCAGTGGGGTCTTTCCAAAGAAGTCTGTCACAGTTTGCCAAGAGGCTGCAAGGGAATGAAAGGTCAGTGCATAGCAAAGCAATGAGTCTGATCTAATCTCTGCAAGAAATAGGCTTTCCAGCTACAACTGGAACATTTAATTAAATTTTGAATTATGCAGATTCAGGAGTTGTATTTTCCCATGAAAGAGGGAGGTTGGGAAGGGGCTGCAGAGTGAAGATCTGATGGAGTTTGTTGTTACTGGAGGAGGAGGGAAGGAGAACTCCACCAATCAAGAGATATCTGAGGCATTTGATACTAATATGATCTGAAATATCTGCACTGAATCTATCCAGGATATTCAAAGCAGAAGAGGGAACATAAATTCACATTGACCTTACCCTCCCCCAAAGCAAAGTTAAAACTCACCGTTACAGTCCCATTATTAGTTAATGAGTCATTCATCTGCAAACGTGTGCTTAACTGTGGCATGGGGCTTACCTTTTACTTTCCTTTAAAAGGGGAGAAAATGTATATGGCTGTTCCAGTTTATCAGCGTTTGAATTGGCTACTTAGTATGTATTAAAGCATGCACAAGTGTGTGGGCTTAAAATCAGTTTTTGTGTCCTCATTTATAGGTCAAATCCCATGCAACTGTAGTTGATTTGCAGTTCCAGCTACCACTTGTGTGTAGATTCTCTAGAGAGAGCTTTGCTTTAAAAGGAAGAGAGAATGCAGCTCTGTTGTTGACATTGAGGTAGCTGTCAGGGACATTTTGCCTTCCACAGAGGTCATAACTTGTCACTGAATCCCATTGTTGGCAAAAAAAGGGGCTAGTTTTCACGGCACTGCTATTTGGTTTTGATTTGGTCTCCTCCTGGGTGCACAGATTATAGGCCAGTAAACCTCTCTTTCACTGACTAGTCTCTCATAAACCTTAAATAAGTCTTAAGTCCAGAATGCTTCCTTCTGGAGATTAAATTTCTCAATGTTTTGCTGTGTTTTTAGCCCAAGGGTGCAGTTGACAGAAAGCAGTGTTTTCATTCCCTGATTGCCGTCTCTCTTTATAATTTTTTTTTTGTATGTTGCATTTTTCTGCATTAGTGGAGGTATCTGTGTTTGAAAAAGGATTACATTAGTCAAAACTTAGGGCAGGTAATTTGCCCCCTTTGCTCACTGACTGACAGGAACCTAAGATCCACATAATCTTTTGCAAAATACGGCCCTTTGGCAGCCTATTGGAAATTTCAGAACCAGAAGATTTAACCTCCTAATACATTTATTTGAGATGGTGTTGATTTTTGACAGTGGCAGCCAATAGTGATGTAAGCTGCCTGAGATTTGCTGAAACTGTGTTGTTTTTTGTTTTGTTTTGTTTTCTTTTTTTTTTTTTTAATTAAACAGATTATTTTCCCCTTTATTTCCCTTATTTAGGATAATTTATAGTCTTTACAGTATTTAAGGTAAAAATGAGCCTTCCTTCAACAGTTGCCTTGAAGGCAAAAAAGAAATCATTGCTTTACATTGGAATTTTGAGATCTAAAATTTTGGAGAAGCAAACTTAAGGAGATCACCAATGTCCTATTGAGAATTTCTTGTAACATAGACATATCAAAGGCATAGCATGTCTGTGTGGCTCTCTAGTACTCAAAGACAATCTTTCACATATTTTTCAAATACTTTGAAGGAAGAGTTATCAAATCTGAGCATATTTCAGTCAAACGTAAAACTATTTTCAGTGCAGAGTACTGGAGCTGCCTCTCAGTGCAGATGCTTGTGTCACATTTTATTTTTCTTCAGCAAGAACTTCCAGAATTTTCACAATCCTCTGTCTTGTGTTCCTCCATCCAAATGTGAATGTGTAATGCAAAAGTGGTATGGGCATTCTGGAAAGCTGCTTCCTAAGACTTTAATTGATGAAGCATTGAAATAGGGTGCATTCTGCACTCTGATCAGAAGAATTTCTGTCCTGCAGTAGTTCACAAGTTCACAGGTAAAGTTAAAAGTTACTTGCTGATTCTCTCACAAAGAAAGCTGTCTGTTTGCCTGCCATGGAAACCTTTCCTGAGATTTCCTAGTTGTCATGGCTGGGTTCAGAGTTCATAGAGCTTTTTATTGTGCCCTTTTTGAGGGATAGAGACTGATTTGCAGCACTATTTAAAGCAAAGATGCCAAATGAAAGTTCCTCATTTTAAGTTTGTGCTTACACAAAGCTTCATTGTGGTTTTTTAGGCCTGTCAGACTTGTCAGGCGTGGTAAGAAAAAGTATATTGTTTCCAGCACTTGGATTCCTTTCCTTCTGACATCTGCCACTCTGTAAAGATGATAAATTCCTGCCTCATTAGCCAGGGGTGTGGGATTACAGGCTGACAACACATTAATCACCAGCTTCTGTGGCAGGCTGACTAGCAATAGGCATTGTTAACAAAACTTTTCTAATATGTCACTCTTCTCTATGACAGCCTGTAATCAATCATCTTGATTGACAGTGCTGATAGATTACACTATTTATACTTTGTGTAATGAAAGATAGCGTTTCCACCTACTGTCATTTCTAGGCTAGCATTGGAGGATCACTGAATAGAAACAAACACAACAAAAAAACCCCAGGCCTCAGCTCAGCATTGTGAAGTTCAGTCAGACAGTGTTGTAGGTCTTTTGTGGTGGCTTTCAGATGATGTGTATTGTTGGGAAACCTGGTAAGCACTTGCCTTTAAGTAACCCTTGAACTGAGTGTTCCTTTGCTGACTTTGTTGCAATAACCTGTCAGGTCAAGTTCAGGCAGGTAGGAGACTGAGTTAATCGTGGTGGCTACAGCTCCTTTTCCCATTCTGTCTGTCTTCTCCTGCTGACAACCCCCCCGCCCTCAACCCCAACCAAGATGAGAGTTTATTGTTGATAAAGTATGTGTGTTTCATGACTTAGAAGGCACAATTATACGTGTTTCCCGTAATTGTATGGTGCAGGGAAAGTAAACATAGGGAGGAAGTGCAAAGCCAACCTGCCAAGGCAGCAGAATCTGTGTTGGAGCTTGTTTGTCTTTTGAAACTTAGCAGGATTAAAGTGCATAAGCAAATTAATTTCTTGTTTTGGTTTTGATATAGCTGGATTTTGTTCTAGAACTTCTTGATTATTACCTTTAATTATTCTTTACTTCCTGAAGTTATTTCATTTGGCAGTAGTGGAAGAAAAAACATTGACTGCAATAGGGCAAGTTTCTTATAGTAATGTCTGTTAGAATGGATTATTTTTTTTCATGATTGACTCCCATAGACTTGTGTTGATAAAGTACAAATGAAGGCTGCCTTTCTGTTATTATAGTGTCTCAGTTATCATTGTGTATGTCTTCATTTCTATATGCATCCTGAGAATTTTCTTAATATACTGTATTGATATATTTACTTCTTTATCTTTCTGTCTTTGTAAGTATTTGTGCGTTTTTTTCTTATTGGAAATGTTTATGTGCTCAGTCACAATAAGAAACTTAAAACTCAACCTTTGGATTTTAGGAAATACAGGTAGGAGCTTAAATTATTGTCCTTGGGAATTGAGCTAAATTTAGGCAGTTGGACAGGAACAAGGGTGGAGAAGATCATCTAAACTTTAATCTCCCTGAGAAGAGTTTCATTGTGAGGCCACAATGATTAATGAGAAACCTGACCATCTGATTAAGCCCCTCTGTGTCACAGGACATGATTAGTAGGTGACAGAGACTGTAACAGTATCCAGCCAAGCCTTGTTTCTTTCACAGCTCAGACTGTTGTATGATTAATGTCCCCAAGGGCTATCTCCAGGTCAGGCAGGGAGAACCTGTCAGAACAGGTGGAAGTGACAAATTCTGCAGAAACTCCTTTCGCAAGAGAGGCAGCACACAAGAATGGATGAATGGGGAGGATTCCAGATGGGCTGCTTGACCTTTCTGTACTCCAAACAGACACCGAGAGCATCATGGGAATGAAACATAGGAAGTATCAAAAAACTGCAGATGTTCCATAGTTATTGAAGAATTACAGCATGGCCAAGTTGGGTTGGTAAAATGCACAACACATCACGTTATCACCACTGGTTTACGCTTTCTGATACGCCAGAGGAGGCTGTAGATCTGTAGTGTGTGTGTATAGACTAGATAAAATACCACACACTGTGTTTTATGGTGAGAGGGGAAGATTCTTTGCTTCAGTACAGATAAGGCTTGATAGAGTTGCTTTAGTATAGCATTTTCCTGTGCTAGTATATATAATCTGTCTCATTCTCATCAATACTGCTCCACTTAGGGCAAGAAAATCTTGGGAGTTAAAACGGTTTATAAAAATCCTCATTCTTTTTTATTAGGTGGTGGTTATCTAGTAAGATATTTTATATCTCCCAGAGTACTTTCACCTCCTAGGTCACAGGTTCAAATCCCCAGCTTAAGCATCCTGACATGGTCTACCTTGCAACATCACACAGCACAGAATCAGCAAGGGGATTGCTCAAGTATCATCTTTCAGATAAATAGACTTTTCAATTTAATCGTAGGAATGGTACAAAATGTCTTTGCAGTACTGCAGAGGCAGAGAAGGGAATGTTAGCACTGGGGTCCTTATGAAATTCCCCCTGCATGGCTAATTTTCAAAACAAAATTTAAAGTGAAAACAGAGAAGAAGATTTTCCCCTTTGCCAAATGAAGGAGTTTCTTCTGTGCCAATTTTACTGCTGGTACACCATTATTACTAGAGTTTGGTAACTTTTTTAGCCATTTATAACCTTGCTTTCTTCACCTTCTATTTTAGCATATTCAGAGTACCTTTCTCAGTTTAATTGTAGTAAGTCAATTTTCTTTTGCATATAAATTTTTTTCTCAGCTTCACATACCTTTGAGAAGAATGGCTTCTTTACAGACAAAAGTATGGAGTACAGAAATCTGATGTAGTATGGTCATACAAGCTGTAGTTGAGTTATTGTGCTCCAGCATTAGGCTTTTGCATTTAATTGAACTTTGGTCTGCATTTTCACTACTTTTAAGGGGAGCCATCCTGAATAAAGGCTCTCACTTCCGTAGTTCTGAGCCTAATTTTTTGTTCTTTGCCACTGTTTAAGCTGTCAGATCCAGCTTTGAGTATGGTAAATGCCATGCTCCCTTGAGCAAATCAGCTGCCATATGCTATAATTTACACTTTCTGAATCTTTATTGGCTAGGCAAAAGGTCATTTTTCAGAGTGGTTTTCCCAATATAGAATTAATAGAAGAAACAGACACACTTCGGTGGACTAGTGACTGGAGATGGCAAAGCTCCTCTATGTGCACAGTCACAGAATGGCAAGTAGAATATAGTTAAGAATAAGCTCTAAAAACTACAGAGGGAGTGAACCCAAAACCTCTCATTTGAACACTCCAGACTTTGGAGTCCAATTGTTTGGGTTTTATTTTATATTTTCGTTTAAAAATCCACAAATGCACAAATCTGTTGCAGCCTAAATATTTTAATAGCAACTACAAATACTGTCTCTAGTTCCAAAAGAAAAGGACAAAAGAGAGAGTTTGAAAAATTGTCTCTGCTTATCCTGCAAATAGTTTGCCTAGATATTGTGTTTTTTTCAAACTTTGCTATCAGCTTTTCAGGCTCTTGTTGTTGTATATCCTTTTCTGTAGGTTGATCAGTAAATCAGAAAGGACGGCTGGATATGAATTGTTTGTCAGACAAAGAGGAGACAAGACTGACTTTTAACCCTCTGTATGACCCTCAAGGGAAATGAAAGCTATATCAGCAAGCAAAAATGCATAGAATTTTACTATCCGAAAGAGGTTAATGAAGGGCATGTTAATTTTAGGGGTAATCTGCTAATCCAGATGTAGAAAATCAGAATCATGGTGGAATATTCCGATGCGATCACATTAGCGACTTATGTCATTTGTCTCCTACAGTTTGGTGCCTGAGGCACTCTAACTTAATTTAGAATTGCCCTAATGATTCTTAGGAGTAGGGAGGTGCAGGTGTGCATCTCTGTATTTTGTAATACACTCAGATGTGTTTCTGTTGTTATCAATAAGACTAATGAAAGCTTGAGGTCGGTTTTCATAGAGAGTTGCAAGGATGGTTCTGTTTTCTTAACTTGTAGGATGTGTGTTTATAGTGTAAAAGGAGCTTGTGAAATAGTTGTAGTTAAGGCATATGATTCCAAGACTGATTAAGCATTCCTGTGGAGGAGAACATGCAGTGGAATGAACATCATCATCATCCAGAGAAAATGCAAGACACAGCTGTAGCAGAGTTAAAACAAACTTGTATCTCTACGAAACAGTGCATTAAAAATTTTAAATATAGCATTGGGCATGGAAGACTATGTATGTTTTGTATACAACTTGTATAACAATAGTTCTCTCCAGATCTGTTTTGAGCCTACAGAGAGCTGCTGTTGCATTGCCTAATGAATGAATTGTGCAGGGTTATTTCTGGGTTTCTTTTGAAACATTTACTGGCAATACCAGGAGTGAGGGGAAGGAGAAGAATCACTCTCCTCACTGGCTAAGCCTACAGTGAACTTGATGTACACATCTGCTTCTTCAGAAAAGCCTATTTCATTGCTGACTACTTGAAACTGTGGAAGCAGCATAGTTATTTGAGTTGACATAGCTGCAGAGAGAGGACTTGTGTGTGGAGGATATAGCTGTATGTGTAAATTCTTCTGAACACATGGAGCCACAGTTTTTGAAAATCTCTGTTTGTGGTCATAAGCCTCTAAATTACAGTTAGGTCCATCTTGCCGCTGCTGCATGGACATGGGAGATCTCAATTATTCTTCAAAACCGTCGTCTTCTTTCCCAAGATGGAATATGAACTGAAAATGAGTTGGCATTTTCATCATATTGGAGCTTGCAGGGACAGCATAGTGCTCCATCAGCAGGACTGAAATGCTTGGGTCCCCTGTAATCATAGATCTGAGTTCTAGTGGAGCTGCTGCTGTGACAGATAACGTGCAGATACTTTTAATGCACCTCCTTTCACCCATCATCTTTACAATATGTAATAATGATCAGGACAGTTTCTCTTGTAATGAAGATAAGTTTTTCCCTGTATTCTTGGCCAGATTGGGAGTAATGCTAATTGTCAGCCTGAACATGGGTACAAAAATGACCATATTAAATTTTGAACTGTAGTGATTAATCTGTGGGATCATCTTTTTGTTACAGAATAATTCAAAATGTGACTTTGGGCATTCCCAAATGCCCAAGTACTGTAACATGTCTGCATTTCTTTTCTATTAGAAGTTCTTTTTAAGTTCTTTCATTTATTGTATGAATGTTGCTGTGCTTCATTTCTACCTGCAACAGTACTGTGCTAATAGTTATGTATCATTTTTCTTGTCATGATCCGTTATGTAATTCAGATCAGGACTGTGAGAAGTGGAAAGAGACTCTTTCTAGTACTGTGCCAGCTACCCGACCACTTTTTACCAGTTTTTCAAAGAACTCAGGGCAATATGCCAATAATGAGCTTAGAAAGTATGTATGAAGTTCCTGATAATGTGACATGATTTTTTTTTTCTTTCTTTTGCTATTCATTTCATCTTAATTAATCCCAGTAGGGAAAGATTGATTTTTTTTACTTTTTATTTTTTTTTCTTTTCAAGCCTTGTAGCTAACATCTGTTGGTTTTCCTGGGGTCATTCCTGCACTGTCCTATGTTTGACATTTCTTGTAAAAGAGGAGGAATTTGTTCATATTGACATTAGCTGCCTCTGTATCTCTCAGTGGTACAGATGGCCTGTGAATAAAGACATCAAGCTAATAGGCAAGATGACAAGCCTTGATAGCACTGGTGCTCCTCATGCTTAAGTGGCAGGGCAACATAGATTGCTTTTGCTGGGGAGGTGCTTGGTCTGCTGGCACTAAAGCATATGGAATTAGTTAAAAATCCAGTGGGATCCTGGGAAGAGGATAGTACTGTGAAATCCCTGGCTGGCTACAACAGTTTTTTCTCTTCAGTGTAGTATTTTCTTGAGAGCCAAGACTTGAAGAAAAATGTTATGCATATGGAAGAGACATCCCTAATTTACTGTAGCTGTTTGGTGGGTTTTGATGTTTAATGCATCAGAATAAATCATTGCAGAAAGATTTCTTCATTACATTGTTTGCTTGTGTGGTGTTAGAAGAAAATAACAAGTCTTGTGTGATAAGACAGGTAAAACAAAATAATTTGAATCTAAATGAAGATGTGCAGGATGCAATGGAAGTGCATGTTAGAATATTATTGTGTGAGTGTTTTGGAAAATGTCACAGAGCCCAAAGACAGAAAATCTGTTTCTTCCACAGTGGATGTTTATATTATACTCTGGAGAAGACACACTGGAAAACTTGGCATTTTTAAGTCAGCTGATTACTTCATAGGGTAGAATAGAAAAAAAAAAGCCAGATACTGAAAGTCTAACAAACAAAGCACGAAAGAAGAACATAATTAAGCTCTCAAGAAGCAGAAGATTAGTAAGTTGCTATGATTTTAACAAGGCAATTGGCAGAGCTAGTGGCTTGAGGATCATGCGTCTACACATCTATTTGGTGTGTAGATCCTTTTCGTAGGGCTCATTTAGGACAAGATACAGCTTAGCAAAGTTCCGAGAAATCAAAGGGGTTTTACCTAATCAGCATAAGCTCCAAATTCAGGCTCTTTAAAACTGGCATTTATGAAGACTGACTTTAAATAGTATCATGAAAAATGGGAAAAGGAAGGAACAGAACTTTTACCTCCCCCTACTTCTATTCCCATTATAAAGGTAACATTCTCTCTTCTCCAACAAGGTTTGACACACAAAAACTGTGAAGTTAGTAAGCTCTTCTACAATAAAAGGAAATCCATCTTGGTTGAAATATTTCTACTTCATGAGAGCAAACAAATATATAAATAGATTTATTTTTTAATTTAGTTCCCATGGTCTAGGGTATATAATTGTAATGGGTGAAATTGTTGTCAAAAAGAGAGCCACTTAGAATTATTTCAACTACTCTAATAAAGGATTTTTACTGGTTTATTTGCTACTTAATAAGGCTTTGAAGACAAATACAAATGTTTGCTCGAGTGAGGATTTATGGGTGTTTCTATCTATGATGCATAATGATATAAATGTTGCTGAGATTACACGATATTGTATTTCTCCCATGCTTTCTCCCCTCATCTCATACAATGAGCTTAGAAGTTGACACAGCTTCTGGGAGAGGTGTGGGAAGTTCCCATGCAAAGATTTTCATTCACACTGTTGCTTCAGGATGGTGCAAGTCCAGAGATATTGGCAGAGATGGTGTCTTGTTCCAAATGTGTCAGATGTTAAGCCTTCTATTACACTTGGAAAGACAGCCAAGACTCGGGGGTTCTACAGTTCAGCTTACTGAATTCAAGGATGGTTTCCGAATAAATGATCTTTTGCATCCAGACCTTTTAGTACCTCCATTACTCCACTTTATCGACAGCTAGAGCTGCTCTTTAGTTTCTTCTTTTTAAGACATGTTGCCCTTTGAAACCTCCTGACATAATTTTTCTTTCTTGTCATCTTCTGGTGTCCCTCTTCTGAGCACTTCATATTGTGCACAACACGGTGCACAAGATATGGGCCATCATTGGAGAGACCTGCTTTGCTCTTTCTAAAGCTGAAGGACTTTTTCACAGATTTCACTCTCTGCATTTCTTTCTCTATTAACAGTAACAGTGAAGGTAGATCTAATAGACCTATTATGACATCATCTTCTGTTCTTTAGCTCATGGCTTCATTTGCGGGTGGCTGATTTTGCTATTGGCAATTAATTAATATGTGTTTTATTGTGACATACTGTGAAGCTGTGTGATTTTAATAGAGGAATTGTGTTGCTCGTGCCTTTGCCTTCAAAGCTGTGTTAATTGCACAGTCATAAAAAAAATAAAAGTAGAATAGACAGCCACAATGATGATGCTTGGAGACCATGTGGCAAATTAATCCTGCAAGTGAGCAAAGTCTTCAGTTTAATAGTCACATAGTAGGCTGCCTTTTACTATAAATATGATCTGTTTTACACTAAGGAATCTTTTAATCCCCTTGTTACAGATGATTCCATAGTTCTAAAATGGTCCTTAAGGATTCCACTTTTTATTCTTTCCAGTGCTCAGAATACATTTAGAGTGTGTCAGAAGACATCCTGAAAACAGACTGAGTTTTGCTCAAATAAGACATAAAATTTATATCTTCAGGTTTGCCTTATATACAGGCTCACTATTTCTGGGAAATAGCTAAATTTTATTTATGCTGAAGAAACTTGAAAAACTGCAAGAAAATGTAGGAAAAAACCACATTGTTAATACTTGGTTCTAGCTGGTAGAATGCATATGGATGCACTTGAGGGTGTGTGTACTTATACATCCTATAATCACTGTATATGCATACTATATGTGAAATCGTATGATATTTAAATTTAAGAAAACTGGATGAAAAATGGCTGTGATTAAGGTTGATTGTAGATTATGATTTTGCTTGTAAGTCTAATGCTCACTTAGAAAAGAACTGTGGTCAGAGAGAGACTGGAGAGATCTGTTCCCTTAAAAAAGAGTTTTACAGTCCAAATGTAGAGCTCTGCCCTGTCTTTTGGAGATTCATCTCAACACAGGAAAAAAACATCCACTGTGAATATGATGGGGTTTTTCTTTTACTACTTCCTACTTAATTTTGTTAGGAGTTGTTGCAGTGTTTTACCATGATTTGTAAGCAAAAATTCTCTCTGTAGGCTGGGTTAGGCCCCTACTCCTTCAGTCACACATTCTCTTATAACTTGATGCTTTATTTATTCCTCAGGGGGCTGTACTGGAACCAGCAGTTTAATATCTTCATCAGTCACACAGACAGGGGGGTTTGAGTGCACCCTCAGCAAGTGTGCAGACAACACCAGGCTGGCAACCAGGGGTGCAGTTGGCAACCTGAAGGATGGGATGGCATCCAGAGGAACTTGGGAAAGCTTGAGAATGGGCCCGTGGGAATCTCATATGATTCAACAAAGCCAAGTGCAGGGTCCTGCATCTGGGACAAGTTAACTCCTGGTATCAGGACAAGCTGGGGGATTAGAGAATTGTCCAAAGGGGCAGTAGATGCCCCATCCCTGGAAACACCCAAGGTCAGATTGAACAGGGATCTGAGCAGCCTGATCTAGCTCAAGATGTCCTGCTCATGGACTAGAATGCCTTATAAAATTCCCTTCCAACACAAACTATTCTATGATTCTATAGCTGTAGATCTCCTTTTAGAGAGAGATTTCTTCTTGACTTTGGCATGGCAATGGCTTTTACTCTTAAAGAAATATGTGTTGAAATGAAGGTAATAGGACTGGTTGATCAGCACGTGGATATGCTCTGGATGAGATGCTACTTGCTAAAATAGCTGTTAATGTGCTGCTTCCTTAGAGTTTCTTGAGGCACTGGAAACCTTTTACTAATCAAGGTTTGGTAACTTTAGATACAGCAAGTGAGACTTGAGCTCTCAATGTGATCCTATCATTGTGCTCCTGAGGTACCACAAGCTGTTGCATGATGGGAAAGCTCTTTAGTGTACTCCTAAAGCCACAAAAAAGTAAATTGATGTAAAATTGTAGAAAGTGTGGTTTATGTCTTATGTGTGTTAAATGTGGTATGTGACAAATCATATTTATATAATGAATTGCTTATTGGTTGGTTTGTTTGTTGTTTTTGTATTTCTTTTTTTTTCCTAAATGAGACTCCTAACATGCTTATTTTTTCTGTTATTCAGTCTTTGCCTACAAGATGTCCCAGATAATTTTATAGTGCACAATTTTTGAGCTATGTACACAATGATGCTTTTTGCTGACATATTAAAGGGTCTCTACCAAGTCCAGCAAAAAATTATTTGATATGATCTTGTGGTTGGATCCTTGCCAGCACTGGTTTTCTAAACTGAAGCTTTTGGAGGCAAATCCAAGGACTTAGTTGTATCTTGGATGAAAGATTTATGTGACAGGTGAAAAACAAATACTAGGAGATAGTTTTCGGATATGCTTTCTCTTTTTAATTGTGAATCCTATTGCCCAGGATGTGAAGGATGCTGCAAGATTCAAAGGGTTCTAAAATATGACTGGTCTTAGTTATGGGCACAAAAAGACATCCCTGCTCCCTGCTTGAGATGTACATAGGAAAATACATATAAAAAGGGCTTTAATAATTAGAGAAGTTCATGAGTCACAGACTCATGAAGCATTGGAGAATACAATAGAGAAGCTATCAAAGTATACTGGTGCTGTTTTACCTTTTCAAGGCATCAGGAATTGACCAAGCTACTGTCAGATAGTGGCTCAGTAGACCTCTTCTGATTAGTACAGTTGCTTTTATGCTTAAATAACTTAGTTAAGTGAAATAACTTAGGAGAGGATTGAGGTTTATGATCTAATATGGACCGTGCATCTCAAGGTAACTCAGTGTTTTCTAGTACAACCTGGTCATAGTCAGATCCTGTTGCTTCCTTATTCCCCATGGCTGGTGCATCCAGTGAACATATGAACAATCCAGCACTGCAACAGATATTAATTGGAACATAAATTGTCAATCAGAGCCAAAGAGCTGATGAATGCTCTTTCCCAATAAGGATAGATGGGGCAACAAATTAATGATCCAAATAAAGGTCTGTGAAGAATTATGTTTTGAATTATGCAGAGGCTTGTGTAACCTTATTCTGAGACGGGCCATTTGCAGTGTGTTCCATCACCTCAAATTTGCATTTTGTTTTGGGCTTGGACAAAAGTTTAGCCAAATCTTAGAACCGAAACTGGGATAAAGTTGCCAAAATCTCAGGTCAAAACCGTGTAGAGAAAGTACCCGATGATGCAACGTTTGCTACGCAGGACAGTGGCTGGGACTGGAAACTCTTACACGGCATTGAGTGAGTGTAAATGAACATACAACTGTGGCCCTGTCTGCACAAGCACAAGGAGTCAATCAAGGTTTCATACCTTCATGATGAACATATTTGCTCTCAAAAATCTCTGCATGAGGTTATGTAGTTCCTCCCTGTAATCTGTTGAGAGAGTTAATAATGTTATATACGCTATGTTTTTGTTCTTAATTCCATTCTTTTGCTTCGTCCCAACCTTTTAATTAGTTATAAATACACAAATAAGCCTTTCCTTGTTATTAAATATCCTTTATAATATAAAGAACAACAGAGGAACGTGGTGAAAGAATTTGTGTTTCTTGCTTGGCATCTTAGCCATAACATTTTTAGAGGCAGGCATTTGACTGAATTCAGTTTTGCTACTTCTAAATTTTAATTGCTGTTTCTCCAGCACTCATTGTGCCTATTACTATTTTTGCAATATAATTTTTAATTGCTTAACTTTTTTTGCTATTGTGAAACTTCTTTTCAATACATTAATATTTGTTACTGTGTATGTATACAAAACTAAAAATCAGCATTTCTTAAAGCAGGGAGTAATCTTTGTCCCTTTGAGATCTAATTTGTGAAATATGGATTTTTAGGAAGCTGTATTTTTCCTAAAAGTACCTATGCAGATTTTTTCACAACTTGTTTTTATTTAGATAAGGAAACAGGGTACCATTTTAGTTAAGAGGAGATTTACCTGGCACAATTCTTTGCATGCTATTTGTTTATTGATTATGATCTCCTTGAAAGTAATACAAGTGTCAGGTCCTCTCAGCTGAAGCCACTTGAAAGGTGTATTGGGTGTTTGTGAGGCTTTAAATCTAGTTAAAAGAATTGGGAGACAGTGTGAAAGGCCTTAGGCAATAACTGCTTCAGGTAACCAATCTGCTTGTATTGCTGAATGAATTGCTGATGTGGGCACAGCCTGTGTGTCACATCTGGGAGGTTTAGCTCTATTAAGTTACTACCCTTTTCTGGTTACTGAGAATTGCCTCATTTGTTTCAGACAACTGTCTCAACTATAACCACTATTTCAAGTAAAGTTTAGCTTTCTTGTTAGCAGAGTCCATCGAAAGAATTAAAACTGAGGCTGGTCTTTGTTGTATGCATTGAAAGTGTTTGCAAACCAGTCTTTGAAGAAATTTTCTAAGTTGATAAAGTACTTTAAAGGTCTGTGTGTAATACAGATGAGTCCTATCATATTCTCAACTCTTAGAACTGAATTTGGAAGTTAGGCAAGGCTTAGTCTCTACTTGGTGACTAAAAGGCTTAGTTCCCATGTTACAAGCTTTACAAGTTTTACCTTGAGTTGTGTAATACTCAGTAGCTTCATTTTATATTTTAGTAACTTAACTTTCAGCTAAGAGTTTAACAATTGATATGGTGAACATAATTCTGCAAATCTTTGCTCATAATATATATTTCTGTCATCAACATGCATTTATTTACAGTTACCATTTTTTTTTCCCCGGTCGGTCTAATGGTCTTCAAATATGTATCTACTGTACATTGAATATTTTTATTTCAATTTTGGTGAGTTAATTTTTGCTGCTTCTGCTGTTGCTGTCAGAAGAGGCAGGTGTCTGCATTTTGTACTAATTATTGCAGTAATGAAAGAAGATGGGGCCTTTGGACAGTTCTTTTTCTGAGCCTCTTCTCAGGAGTTAGTTGTTGCAAAAGGTGTTGACTCAGAAGTATAGCACTTTATGATAACTTTTCAAGTGCCTAATAAAATATGATACTATGCCAAGTGATAATAAATAAGTTTTCTCTTTAAGAGTTCTCATTTAACTGAAAAAGTCTCTTAAAGGCTTGAATTAGAGTCTGACTTACTGTGTGATTGTTACATTGAATACCTTGGGTTTTTTAACATTAATTAACGGCATAATAACACAGAAAAAAGTACTGTGCTGTCATGAAAACTGCTGTATTTGGATACTGAGTAAAGGAAATCCTATTTAATTCAGATCTTGGTTAGGTTAGTTTTCCAGTCTACATGGCTACTACCAAATGAAATAGATCGAGACTGTGAGAGAATAAATAAGATATATGAGATGGACATGCCTTTTGGGAGACCATGGGAGATATGAAATTTCATGCATATTTATAAATTCCATTCAAGTGTTCCTTAAAGGTCTTCTTAATTAAGCATCTCTGTGGCTCAAGACAATAATCAGAACTAACCCTTAACCTGTATTTGCCTACTTACCATTTTCTCATAAACATGCTGTTACACCTGGTATTTTATTTTATTTTATTATTTTATTTTTATCTAGCATGTTAAAAATAAGAGCTATCCCCACCCCCACTTTTTGGTCTCAGTGATTCACAGAACTAAACACTACTGAATGAGTCTATTGTCTCAGTGCCAGTTTCACAGTGGGATAAATCTTGTAAACTCTGATGAATCTTCTTCATTGACATGAACTGCAAAAACCTGACTTGGTCATGTAAACATTTTAAGTTTCTGTCTAAACATTCAGGACTTGGCCTTCCTGTGGAAAGGGAAACTGTTCCCCACCAGGGAACAGTTACACTTTCTGTTCTTGGATGTGGAATTATTATTAATTGGAATATCTATTTAACTAAACCACACAGGAATGGGGGGGAGGGGAAAGATAAGAAGGACTGAGACTTAATGGGTTAAATGAGCATATGGAATATGGAACCTGTGTTTTATATTTATGAATCCATGAAGGATAATATTATGCAAGTGCACATATAGACAGACAAGTCTGCATGTATTCTGCTAGAATGTGCAAATATTCTTTAGGGCTCAGTGAATTCACATCAGCAGGTTCCCTCCCTGGCTCCTTAGTTCTGGTTCCCTGCCTCCAGCACTGTGAAGTGTTCACAGGATAACCCCAAATCAATACCATGAATTAATGTTATGCATGGGGATTTGGCCACATGTGGTGCTCAGCCCTCCCTGTCCTGTAATAAAAGTACAAGTTGCGCTACCTTTTCAAGAAGATTGCTTCCTGATCTTTTGAAATTGAAGTGTTTTTTTTTTNTTTGGGACAAGTTTTCTTTTTTTTTTTTTTTTTTTTTTTTTTTTTTTACTCTTTGTGCATGGTGTCCTTCTGTCCTGGTTAGTACATGAATAAGGAGTGAATTTTGAAGCTGTCTCATTTGAAGCAGTAAGAGAATTTTGGTATGTTAAACTTGAACTCCAGTCCTTGTGGGGTGTCCAAAGAGACCAAATCCAAAGAAGTAGCAAAAACCCAACCAAACAAATAAAATGATTAAAAATCAAGGATCACATTAGTCTAAAACCAGAAAATTGTAAGGCTTTAGAAAGAGTTTGAAAGAATTACTGTTATATTACTGTAACATACATTCTGTTGTGGAGGAGCGTGGCAGAATTTGATGTGATGGAACATGAGGATGGTTGTGGTCAATTTTGAGCTTTAGGAAAAAGTGGGCATTTCTTGAGGTATGCACGCTTTTCTCTTGTTGTTGGATTGTGGTCTTTTTCTTGTCTGCTTTTCATAATACTTGTGGAGAATCTGATATTTTAAAATTCTGTATCTTCATTCTTCTTTGTTCTGTTAACTTGGTGCCCAGTTTAGAAGATGACACTTAAAGAGTAGTAGTGTCATAGCACTGTTGATCTAAGGATATGTGCTGGGCAAATTTATAAGGATCTTTTTGTTAGTCCAGCTGACAGAAAAAGAAACCTGAGATCTTTTAGATGCACTAATCCTTCTTCAGGCTACAGAAAGTTGTATTTATACAAGTGAGCACAGTAAATCTGAGAGATTGTCTCTTGGGTAAATAATGCAGGTCAAGAAGGTTATTACATATTGAGTTTGGGGTTTTTTCCCCCTTGAAAATGACCTTCTGTTTTTGTTTGTTTTTCATTTTAGTTTAACTCTTTGCATAAAGATGCCCTTAATTGTGTGCAACAGCCTGTGTCTGCCAGAAAGGAAAAATTGCTTTTTTCACCTTTGGTTTTGAATTTCTGAGTATTCTGTTGGATTGTTATAGCCATATTATTACATAAACATCTCCTAAGCTTTCATTGCCTGTTCACTGGAGTGGGAGCAGGTAAAATTATATTTTTTAGAACAATTATATTTTTCATAAATAAAAATATGAACTTAAATGTGAGATTACAAACAGTATACTTCTCCCTCTGAAAGTGTTTTTTTCCCATCTATTTCTAGTGACTCCATCAAGCAGAGTGCTTTTTCCCTTCCTCACACTCAAAGAAAAACATTTTCAGCTCTACTTGTCTTCTGACCACTTGTTTGCATCTTAAATATTCTCGTATGAGTATTAATAACTTTAATACAATTATCTACAATACAACCACCTATCCTAATATCAGAATATTATATCTCAGAATAAAATTGCAAGCTTGAACAGTAATGGAATCTGAATTGTTCTTTTACTTGCTTCCCTGTCTCCCCAGTTTTAGAAACTGGTTTGGGGGCACTTTTTTAAAGTAATTGGGATCTGCTTAAGTCTTGTTCCCCATAAACTGTACCAGTTCATAAAAGTACAAGAAGGCATAATTGCTGGTGACACCAACCTGCACATTTTCACCAGTATGGTAATAATTGTAAGTCACTTGTATGACTGAATCAGTGGTAATCATTAGATGATCATTTTTGATTTGCAGTAGTTGTACAATAATGAAGAGTGTTTCTCATGGGTACTTCACTTGAGATATTTCATCATCTGTTTTTAGAGGTTTTTTATATAATTTGATCAAGTACATTTTATGGTGATAAATTTATTTTGTGTAGTGTTCACATTCTTAGAACACAGACTGTAAGTCAAAGGCAATACATTTTCATCAACTTGTTTGAGCAAGTGACTACCTTGTTTCACCTACATAAAGTTAGAATCTAGGATTCTCTTATTTCTTTGCACACAGCAAAGCTTAATTTAATTAGTAAGCTGTTGCAGTTTGAGAATTGCCAACACAGGTGATGATGCCCAAAACAGTTGTCTGGAGAGCATGCTAAGTTGTCAAATGCTCCATAAAACTGAAATTTAATTAATGGTGTGGAATCCTATTTTATGAACTATGATGATTGATATCAGAGGAAAGTCTGTTTCTTAATTCAGTAAACACAGTGGTACTTTGTAATAAGGTAGAGGATCTGCCCAGCTCAGGAATCAGATTCTGTTGGAACTGGTCTTTGTGAGATGTTCAACAGATGCTCATTCACATCATCAGGAAAAACTGGCTGCCTACACAGTCCTGAGCACAAGAGTTGGTGAGAAGGTAGAACTGTTGAATAATTTACATTGCTGAGGACCAAGAATAACTTGCCTGGAGTTATCAAATTTACTGTGTTAAATCTCAAGACAGTAAGGGGTCAGCCACAGGGAAATCAGAACACTAGGGTATGAAACACAAGCTCTCAGAAATTAATAATTAAATACAGTGAGATAAAAATATTGGAGTGTACTATGCAAGCATGTTCTATTCCTATTGACCAGTCTTTCACAGAAAAGTTTTGTGCAGAGTTTGGAAGAGCAAGAATCTGGTTGATATGTAGAAATATATGAGTTACTGGTTTTATTTGACTCAGCAGATGGATCCTGATAATGCTCTATAGCAGAGGGCACATCTCTTCTCATATGTATTTATAAAATGTTTGGTATTCAGTATCAACTGCTTGTGTTATCCATGACTTGTGTTTTTGAGATGGTGAACACAATTTTTAAAGTTTGCATGATTCATCATTATCAAATTTATCAATATATGCATATATTTATATTTATTCTTGAAGCTATATATGTAATTTTGATGGTTTTAACTACAGATCAAGGGTACCCTTAATTGTGAGGAATAGTTGGTCTGGAAGTCAACAGGGAAGAAAATAGTAAAATTGCTGGTAAAAACTTGTCTGTAATATGGGCTCAACTTATCATTCTAATACCAGTCAAGATAGAACTGAAGAAAAGTAAAGTTGTAATGGAACCTTTGACACTTGCCAGCCCAAAGCTTCACTGTCAGAGAAAGAGTTGCCCGTTGGAATAAACAAAAAGCCTTTTTTTAGGGCTGATAAAGTGTGTTGGAAATGGCAGCCACATTAAAGCCTCCACATCAAAATGAATGCTGAAAAAGCTCTTTTCAGGACTAAGGAGGAGATTCAAGTTGTCAGCAGCCAGTCTGAATCTGGCAAGCAACATGAAGTACTTAGGGCTAGAGAACTTTAATTAGTCTTCTCTTCAGGCTAAACAGAAGTTCTCAGTCTTCATCCTTGATAACTCACTGATTGGCTTCTGTTGTACCCACAGATATTGATATTAACTTTGACAAGTTTGGGGGTGTGTGCCATGCAATAAAGAGCTGTATTGTTATCTGAGCAAAAAGTTCAGTCTTCTTGTGTGCAATGAATAATGTAGGTGACGTTGCAGCAACATCTCAAAACAAGATTGGTGAACTTGTTTCTTTGTATTGGGAAGATGCTGTGTTTTGTATAGAACGGCCTTCAAGTAATTCCTTTGTATTTTATCTTTCTGTCACAGCAAAATCATTTGTAATTTTTATGAAAGTTTATATTTTCTTTATGAAATGAACTGGTCTTGGCAAGTTTTGTGGATAAATCAGGACTGTTATTATACTCTATTAGTTTCAGTGTCAAAAGAGTTTTAGAAAAGAATTAGGTTCAAAATCATGCTCTTGTGAGTTGAAAAATTAATTAAAAATATATAAACTAATGAATGGTAGATTATAAAATGAAATCTATTATTTATGAAATGCAAAAGAATTTGATCAGGAATGTTTTAGAAGCAATACTTTTATACTTTGATCAAAGTCTGATTATTGTGACCTTGATTGAAATTAATCATTAATTCTTTTTTAATATTGTAACCAGAGATCCCTGTTTTCCTAGTAATGACTCAATTATTTTTTGGATTTTCTCTTGATATATGTCATCTATACATGATGGTAAGGCTGAAATTTAATATTTAGGGGTTTGGCTTTTAATACAGGAAGTGCACTTGGTCTTTTGAGCACATGTTGTTGCTGAGTTGTTACTGTATTTATTGAATAGCCGTATGTAGTCATTATTTTAGGTAGAAGCAAGATATACTGCACTTGAGTAGCCAGTGAAAAGATATATTTCACTATAGTAAGTCTATAACATGAATATTAGCTACAAAGATGAAACACTAAATGCTTGATTGAATCAGAACTATTAATACTGACGTTATTTGAAGTAACTTTATCTTCTAGAGAAACTATTTAATGACTTTGTCGTATTTGTCATAACCATGAAGCAAAATGGGTCCACTTTTGCAGGTCTTTTTGCCAGTAGTTATTGTGATCTTAGTCATCTTCTAGAAAGTGTGCAAGTTCTCCAAATATGGAGAAAGCTCTTTAAAGCTCTTACAATTTAACTGTGTAAATAATATTATTAGAAGAATGTTTCTGCTTTAAAATCCTTGTGTGTTTTTTCTGCAGATCTGAATTTCTTTCTCGGGAAAAGCAGCATAAAATTAAGAAAAATAAGACAACTTTGAGACATAAATTTCTTTGATCTATTTAAGACCATTTGTATAGGCAACTCAGAATGGTAGCTTTAATTGCATTTCACATGTTTTTTTGTTTTCTATTTATGGTACTCCTTCAGACTAATTCCAATTCTTGTTGGAATTATTTTAAGGATTTGTAGTTTTTTCTCTTGTAAAATATTCTTTGTTCCCCAAACACTTCTAACATAACCTGCTTTCCTTGCCCCCTCCCCCCCAATTTTTCTGCTTAAAATAATCCCTTTAGATATTGATAGGTGTAGTGAATCTTCTTAGTGAATTAATTTCCCTGTTTTATTCATCAGCTGTCCTTTGCACGATCTTTCCTGAAACCTTGTCTAGTGTAAGATTTCTTACCTTTGGTCTGGTAGTTTTTTATGATTGGCATCATACTTTCATATTTGGATTTTTCATGTTTTTGAATTTTTACTTCTCCATGATCTAAACTTCTCTATTGGAGCATTTTAGGATGTCACTGACGGTAACTCACAGAGCTCTGTCTTCCACTTCCTTCTTGTTGCTCAGGTTCACATCAAGATGTGTCAAAGGTAATTTAATTATGGCTCATTCTGAAAATCACTGTGACCATTGGTTTTTGATAGCTAAAATATAATCAATTGTCTTTGAGCCTCAGTAGGATTTGTTTTGAAACTCATGGGGGCCATTGGACTTTGTATTAGGTCTTTTGTCCTTCTGTTTGTACTGTCAAATTAAATGAAAGCTTTTCTCCCTCTGCAGTCTATCTGTGTTGTGTTTGGGAGCATTGCACTAGTAAACTAAGGATTTAGTCGACCTTTGTGGTGGCAATATGGAGTAATTTTATGGAGGAAGTTCTTCTGTGTCAATGTTGATGAACCTGTGGAGCACTATTTTCTTGGATTTGCACTGACTCTTTCTAGCCCAGACTTGAAACATATAGAAGATCATGAAGATAAAGAATATTATCAACACAAAACTTCCTTTAACACTTCACTTTCTCCTCCACCCACAGTGAAGCAACGGGTGCTATCCCAACCTTCAACAGAACCACCTCAATTCTGGTGTTCAGCATCTGGTTAGACAAACTCTGTCCAGTTGTGGTGGAAAGGCTCAGTTCCAGTCCACGTGGAATGCTTAATTACCTGAAGGATGGTGTCTAATGTTGTGACATTACATATTATGCAGCATCTAACAAGTTTTTATCTTCCAGTGGATTTTCAGAGTAAATAGTAGCTAACATAGAACTGGTTTAATGTGTTTGACTGTAAGAGGGGAAAAAAAATCAAGGCAAACCAAGTGATGCACTCAATCACCACGTCACATGGACAGGCCTGTGCTCATCTTGTTCCCAAACACAAGGTGGCCAACATACCCGAACCAGCCTCCCTTGCACACACCCAATGTAGTCACTGCAAGGGCAGAGTGAGAAACAGAGTGACTTGATGCTGGGCAAACACTCTTCAACAATAACTAAAACATTCATATGCTGTCAGGACTGTTTGGATTATACATCTCATCTACAGCACTATGTAAGAAATGTGCTATGAAGAAAACGAACTCCATTCCAGCCGGGCCCAACACCATTTCTTACTTCCTCCTTGTCTGACCCTGCCCTGAGTTTTTAACTTTAAAATATTTTGTTCAAAGACAAGAAATGTAATCTGGTTGAGAGGTGTAGCTAAATGGAATAAAGATAATAACCAAAGGAAAAAGTCTGTATATTTAGGATCCCAGATTGATCAGAACCTAACTCACTTGGCAGATAATTGTCTGACAAGCAGTGTCTTTGATGTTAAGCTTCAGTGAAGTAGAAAGTAAGTTCCTCAGCTGCTCCCCAACAGTCCTTGGGTGGTCTCTTGCTGTCCAATGCTGAAGCACAGTCTCACCCTGCTGAAGGCTTTCATTTCAAGTGTCACACTGTGTGCAGACAGTCACATGCTGCTTTCCCATGAGGTCTTGGGGAAAGTGAGCAAGACGGAGCGAGGTTTGGAGGGAGCTAGAGCAGCAAAATACAGTTTAAAATAAACAACTTCTAAATTAAAAAGAATGTTAAATACAGATCATCTGCTCAAACCATGACAGCAGATTTAATTCCTTCCTCCTTTTACCTGATGGAGATGAGCCTGCAGGGCTCGCATCAATTACCTGTTGACATGTGGAAAATGATTGATGAGCTGCCTCAGGCACTGGAGTATACTTTGTCAACCACTCATAATTTATACATCTTATCTCTGCCAGAACAAAAGACAGGACAGCATGCACTCTGAAGAGGGGAGGAGGGGGAGGAAGAGAGAGAAGGAAGGAAAGAAAGAAAAAAAGAGCTGTTTGGGTTCCATTATGTAGCACAAGTTGGTAACATTGATTGCTATCTGTTTGCTCACTCACCAGACATCTCCTGCCACTTTCTGCTGTGACTGCTTGAATTTGCCAGGTTCTCTGGCCATTCCCTGCAGGAAAGATGCTGACACAGAAAGCATGGAGCAGTCTAGAGTTACATTTTAATTACACTACTATCTACAAGAGTCTCTGAAGCACTGATGTTTGTTCTGACCTTTTGTTTTAATCAGCACTCTCAAAGCATGCTGTTAAGGACCACTGACAGAGATTGATAATTTATATAGTGGGCTTTCCTTAAGAAGCTTTTGTTTAGAAGCATTTAATTTGTTATGGAAATCAGATACTTTTACATTCAGGCATCATTTTAGCATGTACTTCAAATAGGTGAGTCTTATAGTAACATAGAAACTGAATTTGTACTTTGACCTCAAACTGTCATCAAACTCAAAATAACATTTTTAAATATCTTGTGAAGATAAAATATTATTTGTATTTCTTTGAGACACTTGGAGCACATCCAATCACAATGTTTATTTAGTATGTGCTAAGAACTTGCAGATAAGCCTCATATTCTACTCTTAACTTTTCAGGAATAAGTATTAATGTAAAAGGAGGATGGGGGATTGTTTGAATGCCAGCGTGAGACAGTGTGAACAAGGCTGATTTCCCAAACACCTGGTATTTAGTGTCATTCAAGTGTCTCAAATTGAAAAGCAAAAATCTCAGATGAGTTTTGAAAGTTTTATTTTCCAGTTTAATACAATAACAAAATTTAATGTGATCATTTCTCCACTTGGGTAAGATAGTGTACTACCTCTTCAGCATGTACTATTATAGGAACACAACCACCCTTTTTTTAGGTGTTACTCTGTGTTTGCTTGGCTAGTTGTGCTGAAATGGTCCACAAGTCATATTCATATTAGTGTATGATTGTAAGCATCTCTGCTGTTCTGAACTCATGTAGTAATAGTGAAGGATTAAAAAAAAAAATTAAGACTAAAGCAATATTAGTAGGAAATTTTAAGATACAATGTTTTAGAATATTGGAACTGTTAATAAATGTCAAGTGGTAGTGTACTGGGTGAGTTTAGTTTGTGTAGTTGTATTTTCAAGTACTTGTCCTCTGTTGTCATCTTCCTAATTTTACTTCCCAGACTTACCAGGATGCTTTTCAGATTCTAAGAAATATTAAATTTATGGGGATGTTTGGTTGATTTTTTTCTGACATGCTTTTCGTCTTATCAACATTGAATGGGGTTGTGAAACATCTTGAAACCAACTCAAAGGTTTGGTCTCTAGCACTCAACATTTGAAGTATTAGATGGTATAACAAAGAGTGTTTCTGGATATTGGCATCATTTTCTCAGTCAGTTTTTACTTCACACAGTGACAGTGTGAGCAAAACTTTCAACCAACTGGACCTATTTTGCCTGTGTTTTTTACATTAATCTGTGGGGTTTTTTATGTTAATCTGTTCCAATAGAGATTTTTTTGCCTTCTATATTGTTACACATCCAGCAGTGGATCATATTACCAAGTCACAAAGAATTACATTAACTACCACAAGCCCAAACCTGCAGTCATGCATGGACAAGTATGCCTGATAGTTGCTGGCAGTTTAATTCAAAGTTTTCAAGATGCTATTTAGTTGACTCAATAGAACTTCTGGAAGAATGAAACTCTTTGTACTCTAACTGAAGAGAAGACTTCTCTTTCCTGATAACAACATATATGTGTTTGTATTTCCTGTTTACCAAAATAGACCTATTATTCAGAGTTGGTAAATACAGAAGAGAACAAGAATGTGTCTGTGTTCTGACACTGGCACTGAGTGCATAGAGTGACAGTCAAACAGCTTTAGCTACAGAATATGGAAGCTGGACTGAAAGGAAATTAAAAGTTTGGATAAGTCAGGTAATTCTGGTGATTACAAGTAGCATTGCTGCAGCACTTGTAGGAAAAAAATAAAATAGAAATTACTTACTCAACTTGTTAAACCTATGAGACTAATAAGTGGTGTGACAGAAACTTATTTTTGCTCAAGTTCTGAGCGGTTGTAATCTTGCTTTGCTTGTGTTTCCAGCTGAGAAAAAGTAAATAAGTGTATTCAGTGTGAGCCTCAGCATGTGAATCCAATGTCACAGCAAGATTTATTGCTCCAGTAGAACATAAGTGATGCAGGTATATGGCATTTTTTGGTTTGGTGTGGTCAGGACAAGTTTCTTCCTTCTGTAATGTATTATGTAAGCACATTAGAGTCTTGTTTAGAGAGGGAAACTGCTGAAAATCATAAAAGTAACATACACTGATCAATATGAAATAGAATTTCATACAATATTGCTTTGAGAGAAAAGAATATATCTAACAGAAGCAGTTTAAAGAGGCAGCAATTCCCAGTCAGTGGGTGCAAGAGAAAACTTGTTTTTTCCCTTGCCATCAACGTGCTATATGACCTTCCACAAGATACTTAAATCTGCTCTTCATGCTATTTTTTGTCTGTCTTGTCAAGTTAAATTGTGTTCTTTTCAAGGCAAGGCCTGCATGATATTCTGTGATTCTGAGAAGCCCTCAATTGGCATTATGTGACCTTGAATAAAGTGTGTAGGTGTCGCTCTAATATCAAGAAGAACAAGGGGTCTTTGGGTAACAGGCACTGCACTGGTGCTCTTAGGTGTGAGATCAGTAGCAATCATTTTAAAAAAATAATATAAAATGGTGTACCAGCTATGTGAAAATCTTGACTAATTCCTAGGCTTATAGCTGCTAAGCTATGAAAAATATCACCTTTGTTTCATTTCTGTGCTCTTTTGTCCTTCTATGCAGCTGTCCTTCATTTTGTGAGTAGCCTAACTTCTGAGGAAGCAAATATCCCTTGCTAAGTAATGCAGAGCTTATGAACTTTTATAAAAGCACTGATTCTAATCTAGCTTTTCTGAATGATGATTTAGGAATGTCTGTAACACCTTCCCATAGTTACCTATCTACTTTCCCATACACTTGCATCTCCTTCCTGTTCCCAAGCCTGCATCTCATTCTCTGTGATAAACTTGTCCTCATATCTGTCTGAAATGGATTTTAAAAAAAAAAAAGAAAAGAAAAGAAATGAAAAGGTGTCCTTACTTTGTTTTTAAGTATGTTATTTCTTCCTAATGCTGAGCTGCTTTTTTGTTTTTGTTGCTTTGTTTGACAGGCTGCTTGTAGATAGAACAGTTTTCCATAAGGGATTGAAATCATACATCAAATCTATTGTTTTATATGTAAGCCACTTGAGAACAATGAAAGCAGTTGCTGGAACCCAAATACCATTACAAATAGATTTATTGTAGTATGTTTTTCTCCCACCTTTTTCTAGAAGTTATTACTTTAATCTTAAGAATTTATGTAAGTAGGCTTGTAGCTTTTATATGCTTTATGCATTCACTTTTGAGACTTTTTAGCTATTTAGTGGCATGGTGTTTAAAACAAGTGTTATCAAGGAAATAATTTCAGCTTTACATCATTTTTTTTTTTTATATTTCCCTCTGAATGCTACATATAAAATAGCCAGATGGTAATATAAAAGACTTACAGTAAATGTCATGGAAACTTATCTTCACAATGCCCTTTAGCTTGGTGTGTTCATCTCAACCTGCAAACATCAAGAAGAGGTAAAGATCTAATAACCCTTTGTCACAAAATTATATAAAATTTCAATGTCTTCAAACGTTAAATGCATCTAAGAACAAAAGTTCCTAGAAATATGTGCAATTAAAGTCATTCCAGCATTTGTAACAGAGCAGAAATGCTTTTAAACTGCTCTCCCCTCCTCAATGAGCACAAAGATGTTTTGTAGTGGAATTAATTCCCAAACCACAATTATGACAAACTAGATCAGGTGTTCCTAAGACAATACAGATTCTTCTGTCATTTTAGTAGCCCTCCTAAATCAGATCTCAAAGGGGTGGAAAGTTATTTACATATTATTGACCTGGAACTTAATGCCTTCAATAGACATCAAAATGGAACAACATATTTCATTTACAGCCCTATCTTAAATGTTTTAGTCATCACATTCGATGAATTAGAGTCTTGATAGTTCTTTTGGTCTCAGAGAGAGTACGAAAGCTTGCCAGTTACGCAGGCAGCATATTTGAAGTTCCCTGTGTTGAGAGGTGAAAAGATTGCTGATTAGATGGTTTTTATAAAAGGTGGTGCTCTTCCCCAGGATTTCTCACACTTTTCCCATCCCAAAAGCCATAAGTATTAACACGATGTCAAATGGAGCTGTTAGTGATCTTAATTTATTTTATGAGCACAACTGGAAGAAATGTAAATGTAATATCAATAAAGCTGGCAATACAATAAAAATACAGCATTCTGGATGAGAATTCAACTGATGTCCAAAAATATTGGAAGTAATATAAATGATGGGTTTTTAACAGACACAAGATTAATAAATCGTTCTGAGTTGCCACCTAGAGGAGGTGGTTACATTCTTTTCTGTCTTACCTTTCTACATGTGGGCCTGAAGAAATTAGAGAAGTAAATATACCAGTGGAAAAATAACAGTAATGATCAAATGGAGACAAACCCCATGAAAACAAATTAAGGAGGTTAAAAAGACCAAAATTGTAGCTATGTTGAACTAGACTGGTAGTCAAACTGTTGTGACTGAGCAGTGAGCATTTTCCTGCTGTCTAGGGCAGTCTTTATATTTTTTTGGTGTGAGTGGCACAGAACTAATTGTTGAATTTCAAAAATGCTTTTCTTGGTGTAGTTGTCATGTAGCACTGTTAAAGTTTGCTGAAGTGATGACAGCAGCATCTCAGTTTTGCTGTTAAGTAACCCTCTGTCTTGAAGTCTGTGATAATTATTTTAGTCAAAATTTGGAAACCAGCAAAGCACAGGTTCAATGGTATCTCACTCCTACCTTACACCCATGTTTCACTTTTCCCCTTAACCCTTTTTCCTTAAAACACTAAGCTTTCCATGGCCCTTTTAGCTTCAATATCTTCCTTAATATTGCTGATGTTATTTCTTTCTATCTGAGGAAACCTGCAGGTGACATCAGCTTCTTTACAGTACTGTTTGGAAGGAAGGAAAGCTAAACCCACCCACTTTTGGTCCAGAGTCTTTCCTGGTCAAGATGTGAAGAAGAAACATATGTGCGATGTTTCTTCACTATTTGTTTCGTGCATGTTTTCTCTCAAGAGCATCAAAACACAGAACACAGACACAAAAAAATCATAACAGATCCTTTAATGAAAGGTGGGATTGCTGATGTCAGACCCTTGCATAGGTGTGAATCAATGGATCCCTATTTAATTAACCCAGATCCAGCTTTTCAAGCATTAACCCTTTACAAGGAAGTTTTCGTGCATGCCTTTGTCCTCCTGGGATTCTGTGGTTATGTGATAAGTCTTATCAAATCTTGTAGAACTTTGCTGACTGATTTTGGCTTTGAATTTGTACAAGGTTCCTTTTCTTTTTTTCTTGGTTTTTTTTTTTTTTTTTCNTTTTTTTTTTTTTTTCCCCATAAGAAATAGCTATAAGATGAGAAAAACAGCACATCATCTTGGCTGAGCTGGTTGGGTGGAGAAAGGGAGGAATCATCTTCCCTCTTTTCCTCTTAATCCTGGAGCAAATGATGGACATAGCAATTCGAAGCCTGAGTTCCCATTTATTTTACCATGTAACACAATTTGAAATTTACTTTTGACTTCCAGGTCAAGAACCTCAATTAGTTGCCCTGTGGCCATAGAATATTCCTAAAAGATTGATGTTGCCAGNGTTCTTCCAAGAAAATTTGGGTTGAGCATAGGTGCTCTTACTTAGCATGATTGTTTTCATGGAAGCACCTCTGTATTTCTGTCGGTATAGTAGCTCTTTAATTCTTTAAGTCTCGCTGGTTTCTACTTGAGAGAGCTGCAGAATCCACCATCCTGAAGCCATTGTCTCTTTATTGTGATTCATGCAAATAGAGCCGTTTTAACTTTCCAATCTAAAGTATAAAAAAACTGGATTGCATATATGAAGTGGAATGAAAATGATGCATAGAGAAGTAGATCATTTTATAGGCTACTGTTCTATTTTATGGAATGATAAATAATGATATAAAGTATATTTTCCTTAGCATATTTAAATTACTCAGTGTCTATAACTGAATTTAAAATAAATTCAGGAATGAGTGCTCAGGCTTGCTGAAGGACTTGGAGAGTTGCTTTATTCTTACTGTCCTTTCTTCTAAATAAGCTTCTATGAATACAATTTCTTGTTTAGATCTTAAATTTTAACTGGACTTTGACAGATCTAAATTTAATGTGGACACTACAAAAGTCTATAGTATCACTATTTGCCTCCTGTTTCAAGTGATTGATTTCTCACTCCCATCCCCCAACCATTTCATATAACTTCCTTTCATGACCAGCTATGCTGTATAAACTGACCTGTTTCTTGAAGTATATAAATTAGTACTTGGTCTGACTGGGGTGGAGTTAAGGGTTTGTTTTGGGTTTTGTTTGGGTTTTATTTTTGACTGCAGTAGTGTTGATAGCACACCAGTACTTGGGAGGGGGCTGAACAGTGCTTGAACATGCACTTTAAGTGTGTGGTGTTAGTTCAAATTAAAGCTTTTCTAAAGCAATGTTTACTTTACAGATCACAAAAAAAAAAAAAAAAGGAAAGCCAAGNNNNAGTAAAATATGCTGCTGTGCTTAGCCACATTGTAACTAATACAGAGATTTAAAAAAGATATTTCTACATGTAATATAAGATATAAAAACAACCTTTGTTCTCCATATAGCTGTAGGAGGAAATGGCTTATCATTTTTGCATGCATATGAATAACAGTTAAAGAAAAAGGGAGTCTGAATGAATGATGCATGAGAAAAATGAGCATGTAAACAGCATTTTCTGGTTCCTTTTTTT
>VXAU01001968.1:158020-177962 GCA_013399695.1 Formicarius rufipectus | reverse complement strand
TTTGACAGATCTAAATTTAATGTGGACACTACAAAAGTCTATAGTATCACTATTTGCCTCCTGTTTCAAGTGATTGATTTCTCACTCCCATCCCCCAACCATTTCATATAACTTCCTTTCATGACCAGCTATGCTGTATAAACTGACCTGTTTCTTGAAGTATATAAATTAGTACTTGGTCTGACTGGGGTGGAGTTAAGGGTTTGTTTTGGGTTTTGTTTGGGTTTTATTTTTGACTGCAGTAGTGTTGATAGCACACCAGTACTTGGGAGGGGGCTGAACAGTGCTTGAACATGCACTTTAAGTGTGTGGTGTTAGTTCAAATTAAAGCTTTTCTAAAGCAATGTTTACTTTACAGATCACAAAAAAAAAAAAAAAAGGAAAGCCAAGTGCAATGTTTTTATTTTCCTTTGGGCCTTGCTTTGTTTTACCTTAATATTTTGCCTTACTCTCTTTTTGTCTTTGGAGTGACTCAACACAAATTGCTCTTTCTCTGATTAGCAAACTCAAAATGGAGGTTATAGATCTATAGAAAGTATCAAGGGATTATTAAATAAACAAATTTCTATCAACTTTTCTTCTTATTTTCAACTACCCTCTCATAAAATATAAATCCTTTTTAAGTACTGTGAATTGATGCTAGAATGAATTCTTTGATATTAGTATTACCTAGCTGTTTTAAGAAGGGCATTATTTCGTTTATCCGTGTGCATATGCACACATACATATGACAGAGTTGTGATAGAGGAAATTAACAGCAAGATTCGTTGGGCGCTTGAAAGCAAAACAAGTCCCATCACTGAACACAGTGACTCCTCTCACAAGATGTTTTAACCCTTGTGACCTGCCCTTTGTGAGGCGTGGGCCTGAGTTTGCAGGAATAAACATTTGTGGCTAAGGACCAGTTTCATCTGTTGCACAGATCTGAATGCTTGACAGTGTAGATGTGGACTAAAAGTCTTGGATTTCACTTTATTTTATTGGCTCTTAGGCAGTGTGTCACACCTGGTTATAATTTTTAAAGCTTCAGCAATACTGGTGTGAGAATGATACCACGGCATGAAAACTCCAGAGAGGCTTTTCCAGTCATTTTTCATGTAAGTACATCTCACCCACTGGCAGAGATATGGACTAGATGACCTATTATGTCTCTTTTGCCTCTGCCTTCTGTGGTTCTGTGAGTGATAGGGCAGCACAGGAGATCAGCTGGGAGTTTATTGGCAGTTGCAGAAAGTCAAGGCACTAAAAATAACTCCACATCCTGGGGGTGGATATACGACTGCACGTGGCAGTTACCTGGACAGATCACACTTGAACACTTGTGAGAATACTTATTTCCCTCCTTCTGCCAGTCCCCCAGGAAAATATGGCTTTGACTATAAAAGCTGATACCTTTTAGTTACTGAGATGATCAGTTTTCATTTCATTCCTAAAGCAAAACCAGTGTGGTGGCATGTGTGAGAATCCATATAGAACATTTTCTCTCACCTCTTAGGGTATCTGGAGAAGAACCCTTACTGCCCACGCCCTCCCTCATTTCAAATTTTGTAGGCATTATACATTAAAATAAGATTTACCCAGCTTTGATACTCAGTCACAACTAGGCTAAGAACTTCAGACTTGGTAGACTCAAATTCTGCAGTTTCTGTATAGCACATTCTGTATTTTGAGTTACATACCAAGAGAGGTTTTAACTCATATATGTATAATCCATCTAGACTAGTTAAGTTACTCAAGTTTAATTGGAGATATGACTTGAAATTGTATTTATTTCTAAAAATATATCGTATAAAGAAATGATTATTCTGACTAACTGTCCAAAATATTAATCTGTTATTTTTTTGGGAAGACCATAAAAAAACCAATGCTGAAGCTGGAAAGAATTTGGGCACAATAAAGGAGACTTCTCTTTAGTCTCCTTTGAATGCCCTTGGTAAATTTGCTTCACATTTTAAATATCTTTCTCTAGGCCTTGTTAAGAGTATTCAAAAACTGCTATCTTGAGTGCACAGTGGAAAATGCTAATTGTATTGTGGCACTTCTCATATTACTTGACCCGACGTTACTAACACTGGGAGTGACATGATCCTTCAAAATGGAGAATTTAACATTGTTTTCTCTACAAGTCACCCTGATAACTCTGGATTGCCATATGTGTTAAAAATGTCTGATATTTGCGCTTCCCTAAACAGAGTTATGGTGCCTTGTGAAGGGAGTTTGAAGTAAAGTTTTCCTTTGTGTCTTGGGAGGTATGCAGTTGATGGATAAATATTTAAATAATGTTGAGAGGACAAATATTTGCTGGAAGTGAAAGTAGAAGCCTGAACACAGGAAGATGAGAGTATTTAGCAGAAAAAGTGGAATGCTCTTTGTGCATGATCTAACCTTAAGTTTTGAGCGTCAGGCAAGTTATAGAAAGGGCCTTTCTTTGCAGACACAGGTATCAGCTTTGGCTGTGTTGCATTATGCTGGGGAGAAGAATTTAAGTAATATAGAATGCCTTTCAGCTCCAGCTTACTTACTCAGACTTTGTAGGAAGAAAATCAAGAAGCATAGAAAAAGAAGATATGCAGGAAAGGATGGACGAGAGGACTGCGTTGTATAGTGAAAAAAGTGCGGACAGGACTTTTAAGTGAATATTAATGATGATTTGAGAGGACAAGAATACCTTTACTTAAAAAATATAAAATTTGATAAAACAAGCTCTGCAGATCAGTTTTTTATATCTAATAAATATAGTTGTATATAAGTTGTATATCAGTATGGAAAGAGTAAGGAATTTTAAAGTACGTTTCAAGGATATGCAGTATTGAATCCGTAGCAACAAAGATGGTTTCGTTCTCATTTGTCAGTAACAACAAAACATTTACATACTGTTTTTTCTTGTTGGAAGACTTGGCTAGTTATGGCACAATAGTTACAGAATTGTGCACTTATGACACTATAAACTGGAGATAAAGTTCTTTATTATGGTGCTTGTTCATGGATTGTCAGAGGCGTTGTTATTTATATATTTCTTTACAACATTTCCTCTACTTTGCTATATATCCTACTTTATTAGTTGTTTATCAGATTTGTCCTGTGTGTTGGGCAGCTAATGAAGGGAAATAGCCCAACAGTGAGAACTACTACTTTTGTTTTAGAAAAAATTAAAAATCTCTATTTAAAAAAGGCAGGGTAACTCAAAGTGTATATTTAAATTGTCTAGGTTAAATCAGACTTTGAAAATGGCCTAAGCAATAAAGGTGCTGGAGTATACTCTGTTTATCAACTTGGTTGCAGGGTTTATCATTCAGATATCATAGTTGTTTCTATAGGATATTAATTATCGGTAGTACTCTGTGGAGAGTAGCTGGGAATGCTCATTAGCTCGTTTAAAAGGAAAAAGCCAGTATAACTTGCTGTAAGTTTAAAAGACATCACAATTTTTTGGAAGGTGAAAGGCATCTGTCTAAACTGTGGCCATTTGAAGGGAAGGATAAGGCCTGTCAAGCGCCTTCTCTCAGCCCGCCTGTGTTAGTGCTTCATCTGCTTTGTTTGACATCTCTAAACAACTCTTTAAAAATGTCGATTTTGGCATGCTCCACAAAGGAGAACTGAAGGGTGTTGTTTAAGTTATTTGGGCCTTCTCTGTTTCTCTTTCTGTGGCATAAAAATGGTCATTTTTCTTTCTATGCCTTTCCCCCCAACAAATGTGTGTTTTAGCCTCAAATGACCCTGGCATCTTAACATGTCAAGAGTGTTAATAAAGCACCGAGGCTGTCATAATGTGGGGTTAAATAAAGTCTTCATGAGCTGTCTATTAAGCTGATTTTTTGTTTGTCACTTTCTGTAGTTTCTTTATGGATGCAGCTTGTCTTGGTTTGTGGGCAGCCAAGCAAAAGGGCTTTGTCTTTGTTCACTGCTCTGTTTAATTCTCCCCCTCATTCATTAATCATCCCTTTGACTATTTATACCAATGGCAAGTATAGCTAACACACTTAACGTTTCCCTTTGTCTCAGTGGCACTCTTTGTGCAGGCCAGAGGAGGGCTAATTATTAACTGTAAAGTGACATCAAAAACCCGTAGATAAGCATACAAATGCTGCATCCAGTGAAATGTAGGGCTTTTGCTTGCTTTCTTTTTTTTTTCCCCTTTTTTAACCTTCAAGTGCATGTGACCAAATGAGTTTTTCTTGCTCTGTATAGTTGGGAGTTCACAGTGGCAGTGCCAATGTCTAGATAATTAATGAAGAAGCTCTGTTAAACCCAAAGAGTCTGCCAGTGTCAGGTCTGTTAGTGTTATTTCTGGACAGCTTAGTTGGATAGTCTGTACCTTACCAGGCAGAAGCAGGGATTTAAATTGCTGAAATTTAGTTGGATGTCTCTTTAAAGGTTTAATTCCTGTGTCTATTAATATTCTGTATACCCAAGTCTTGTAAGGTGTTTTTTGTTTTGACTTCTTATGATAGAAGAGATTTTAGCTTTTCTTTCTGGCTCCCATCTATTTATGAGGTTGACCTGAAATTAAAACTTTGATCTTTGTTTTTGTGTTTGGTTTTTTTTTCCTTTGGAAACACTGTCACTGATGACAGCTTTCTTGCTTAAAGTCTTTCTGACCCTTTCCTACTCACTGACTATTTCATTATATCAGCACAATTATTCTAGAAAGACTTATTTGAAAAAGTGATATTTAGAAAAGCTATATGTTTGAGTTGTTTAGGGGAACTCTGTCACAGGATGTTTTGGTTTTACTACAGTGTCTGCCTCATTCCATCTCTTGCTATAAGTTTGAGAGCAGGTTTTCTGGTTTTCTGTGCCTTCAAAGTTAAGTGCTGCTCTGTGAGGTCAGTTCAGAGAGATTACTGCAGGATTTAAGTAATGTCATAACCAGCTCTGTTAACCTGGAAGTATAAGTGACTTTTCCTTTGACTGCTGTTGCAACCAGAGGCATGTCCATAATTCATAATAATGAAAATAACACATTAGATGAAGCCTGAAGTTGAAATTGCTGCCAATCCCTTCAATTGTTTCACCAGTATGGTCCAGCAGTGAGTCACTGGACACAGTTTCAGCGTTTCTGGCTTTCACCATTGCTGCCATTTTTCTGGCTCTCAACATGAGCAAAAACTCTACTGAGTTGACCATAAAGCATAATATCCACTGAGATGGGTATTTGATAACAGAGCTAGGAAGAGGTTATGCTCTCTGATTCAAGCTTGTGTAGAAATGAACACACCTATTACTTTATTCTATTCTTATTGCCAAATGGGATGCCTTTCAGAAACTTTTGAACGAGTGCTAATGTTGCACGGGTATCACAGGGCAGTCTGCTCCCAATTTAGGCAGATTCCAGCTGCAGCTGGAGCAGGAGATCAGTAGTTACAGACTGTTTTCTGCATGTTGCAGTTAGGAAATGGCTGTGTTGATTACAGAGAATCCTCACTTTAGATGAAATTGAGAGCGGTGGGAAAATCTTCAGCTGAAAAAAAAAGTATGATGACACAGTAGAATGTGTGGCATAAATACCTTTGTATTTGTTTGCTGTGCTGGGTAACTGAATAGGTTTTACATTTAAAAATGAACCACTTTAAAATGTTGTGGAGTTTTTTTTTTGTTTGTTTTTAAGAACAAAGATAGTTTCTGTAACTCATTCTATTTTCTTGGTTTCACATGCACTAGGCACAACTCTTCCTCTGCACTATAAGTCAACTTGGATGAGCTAAACAAGAAAAGTTCTGCTATGGTATTATGGATGAATATTTACTTCTTCAGAGTAAACTTCCATCACTTAAATTCTTATTATTTTTCCAGCCTGAATGCTGATATATTTCAGAATTAGTTTAAGTAGCAAGGCCCTGAAAATAGGAATTCTTATTTAGGAAAGATTTCCTGGCATGATGAATCAAATTGGTCATCAGGTAGGTAAGTTTCTTGCTGCAAAAAGGCAGAGTTTATTGAGTTTTCATTAAGGTTTTGAGTGTAGAGTTTATACAAGACTGTCAGCAATGCAATAAAAAAAAAAAATGAAGTCTCTAACTTTGATATTTTAATATGCTAAAAGTAAAGAGATAAAAAGAGATAAAAGTAAAGAGATGTAAGTACAGTTAATTAATGTAACCTGACTATATAAATACTCATTACCTCAGCCTATGGCATGCACAGGCAATCTCGTAAATGCCATCATACCAACTTTGTGTTACTTGGTTCATTTACACAGACCTGTTAGTTTTAGTAAGGTAACAGTCTCAAATACTCTTAAAAAATTCCTTTTTTTTTTTTCCTGGGAGGTGTTGATAACAATCTTATGGAAGTATACAGTGTTTTAACAGCTAAAAGGCTCTTGTGAAGTGCTGCTGGACTTGTGGCATGAGAATGTGCTGGGAATTCATAGTGGGAATTTGGAGGTGATCAAATGCAGATCTGATCTTCTCAAACAGAGAAAAGCTGTAATGATACAGTAGACAAAAATGGCCATAAACACTGAGCTGAGGGAGCAGAATGTGATACTGAGTTTTTTCCACGTTGTTCTATTCTGCTGACATCTCTGTCAAGTTTGCTTCTGAGTCAAGGTAGATGAAGTTTGTATTCACAGATTTATTGTGTTTATTCATTTAAATGTGCTATGCAGTTATGGATCCTTTCACTCCTTATACATTTCATTTCCTTATGTTCTGTTTATTGCATCAACACCACTACACAATATTGGCATTTCTGTACAGTGAGAAAGCTGTCTTAAGAGAGAGGTGAATCCATAACTCAGGTTACATCACACTGAATACTCAGTGATGTGATGAATAAATTTTTTTAAAAATGCAATCATTCTAATATGTCACCTTTTTCCCAAAGTGTTTCTCTCACAGAGAACATTTTCATGGTGAAATAATTTATTATGTGCTTTTAAAAAATAAATAACAATGACTTACAGAGTGCCAGCAGATGCACCCTGAACATCCTGTGGCATAACCAAGTGTGACCCCAGGGTGACAAATTGGATCAGCTTTGCTTTGCAGTTCTCTCCTCCTCTGGAAGTGTGAGGCAACACTGATGATTAGCCAAGAGCCACCAGACTGCAGCTACATGCTCATACATGTATGCAGGGTATTTAAAGTAATTGCAAGGTGCTGTAATTAGGAGTTTCATAGATTTTTGGCAATGAGGTTAATATTAATTTTTCATTGGAGAAGGGTTTTTTTTTAATGTCAGGCATGAAAACTCGGGATAGTCTGGTGTTCAGGAACTGTATTGGTAAGCTAGAGGAATTGTTTCTAATTCACATTTCTGCCTTTGACCTCTTATGTAGCCTTTGGCAAAAGATTTAATCACTTCTCTTTACTTTCCTCCTTTTTTGTCTTGTCCGCTCAGCTCTTAACTTTCAAAGGAACTGTTTTCTAATCCTTAATATGGCTAAACAATAAATTTATGTAAAATATTATATCCTCAAAATTACCATTATAAATACTGGTGACAGTTATTTTTTCTGTAATATTTTTTTCCCAGTCATAAATTTTTGTAATACTTACAGAGATCAAAACTAAAACCTGTTAAATCTTCTCTGGTGCTTTGTTCCTAAAAGGTATAGTTACAAGTTTTTGTGTCTTAACAACACTAGACTGGACTAGACTATTAAGAAAATGAAGGTTCATCTTTCAGTGTTGAGAAACTGTTGAGATAGAAACAGACACACCTGTGAAATAAGGGGAAAAAAACAAGGAAGATTGAGATACTTCTGAAAATGTTTAACTCTGAAAATAGAGTATGTGCTGGAAGATTACCTGGAGAAATATAAAAGGAAGAAGTATTCTGTCCAAATCTCATGTATTTCCAGTTAAATGAATAAACAACCAGAGAGAAATTATGTTTCCTTTCCTTTGAAAAGTTTCTTCCTCTTCTGAGTGTAACCCTGCTTTATGAGAAAGGAAGGCCCTAAGCATTGAGTTTACTTGAAGGTTTCTTTTTCTTCCCTGAGTGTTTTGTTTTGTTTTTTCTCTGTTTTGTTTGTCTTTTTTTTTTGTTTGTTTGTTTTTGTTTGGTTTTTTTTTTTTTTTTTGTTTGGTTTGGTTTAGCTTAAGCCACTTTTAAAATTTGCAGAACTGCACAGAGGAAATTATATCTATGCACAAAGGTTGCCTACTGGGATTTAATATATTTTCCATATAAGTAAATCTTCACTTTGTATTCCTTCACTTTCCAGAGCCTCATGGTCTGTTACTGTAACTTTGCTTTTATGATAAGAATGCTATTGTTGTTTGCCTTGCCATTTACCCAAGTTCTCTTTTACAACAGTAGGAATAGGAATGAGTCTAAAAAAATCAGCAGGTCACCATTTATGTCCACACTGGGCAGGGAAGAAATAAAGAAGCAAGAAATCTAACTACAAAGTAATTTCAACTTTAAGGTTTCTTATTTGTTCAGCTGAGATCACAATCCTTTTAATGTAATCACTCCTTTAAAAATTTTTTTTAAATCTCAGGACTAGATTTTTTTCACTTGTTGTAATTATTAATTTCTGCTAGTTGTATATGGATGCTCTTGAGTTTAATTTAATGTCTTGAGTCTTGAAAAGATTAAATCCAGACACTCCTTGAGTTTCATTTCCTATAGTCATTCTTTGTTCTTGAATAGTAATCTATAGTATTTTAAGAGTCATCAACTAGAAGGAGTTTGTGCAAGTCACTCATCTGAGTTCAAGGAGAGATGATCTAGGCATCAATATTGTTTAGTTTATGGTAATTATTCTTTCATTCAGTCAGTTTGTTCATGTTTAGGAAAAGATCATAAATGAGGCTATTGATAGAGGAGTCAAATTAAAAATGTGCTAACTGGTGCCCTGATGGCCTCTGTTATTTGCACATATGTGGCAGGTAGATCTATGTCTCCATGTAATAGTTTCAGAGAAAGATGACTGTAGCTTTATTTTCCATATTTGTTACTCATGTGGGGTTACTTGTTGATGGATATTAGAATTTTTAATTCCAGTATGTGATGTTAATGAAGTGAGCAGTTTAGTTTGAATACTAGAATCTCATTTGTCATTTGTGGGTGCTGCAAATTTAAGAAATCTAAAAAAAAATGTATCCAAGTGTGCAAAAGTAAAAATATGGCATTTTGTAGTAATATTATCAGTTATTTTAATTTTACTCTTAAAGTTCCAATATGTAGATCTGGATTTAATCTAGAAATACTATTGATTTTGAGGCCTATTGAATGAAAGTTACTTTTTAGATCTGCAGATCTTTCCCTATTTAAGGGGAGCTTATGATCAGGAGAGAAGAAGAAAAGTGTGATCAGTGAAGAGCAAGTGGTCTCACAAGAGCAGAGTAGAGGGGCAGAATCTCCTTCCTTGACCACGCTGCTTTGGATGCAGCTCAGGCTATGATTGGCTCTCTGGGCTGCAAATGTGCATTGGTGGTTCCTGTCCAGCCTCTCATTCACCAACCACCTCCAAGTCCTTCTCAGCAGGGCTGCTCTTGGTCTGTTGTTTGGTAACTCAACCCTCTCCTCACCCATTGTTACTGGTTTACCAGTATTGTCTATCAGAGGTTCACCTTCTTCAACCTTGCTTTTCTGGTTGACAAACCTGTAGAAGCCTTTCTTGTGTCCCTTGCCAAGTTCAGTTCTAGCCTGACTTCAGCTTTCCTCACCCCATCCCTACACAACTGAACATTGTCCCTAATACTCTTTTCAGGTTACCTGCCCCTGTTTCCACCTGTTTCCTGCCTGTACATTTGCTTCTTTCCCTTTAGTTTGACCAGCCAGTCCCTTCTCAGCCGCGCCGGTTTCTTGCCATCCTTTCCCAAGGACTGCTAGCTTTGGCACTCTAGAGAAGACTTCCTTAAAGATCTGCCAGCTCTGTTCCACTCCCTTTTTCCAGAGCCAAATCCTATTAATTGATTCCTTGAAGAGCAGGAAGCTTTCTCTTTTAGAGTCCAGGTGCCTAACTTCACTCCTTACCTGACCCATATCCCTCAGGACTGCACAATCCATCAATGCATTGTCACTGCAGCTCAACCTGCCTCCAATCTTCACATTCCCTCTTGGCTCCCTTGCATTGGTAGCCAACAGATCCAGCATTACATCGCCTCTGGTAGGGCTGCCCCATCCATACATCTTTTAAATACCTCCAGGTATGGTGACTTCACCACTTACCTGAGCAGCCTGTTCACGAAATCTTTTCAAGATATTCAATATAAAATTCTCTTGGTGCAACCTGAGGCCATTTTCCCTTGTTCTGTCACTTGTTACATGGGAGAAGAGATTGAATCCCACCTGGATACACGCTTCTCAGGTAGTTGTAGAGAGTTTTAAGGTCCCCCTGAGCCTCCTCATAGGACTTGTGTGCAATGTATATCATTGCTCATCAAGCATCACTGTGTATTACCCTCCATGGTGTACATATGTAACACTTATATATCTTTCATTATCATCTTCCAATCATTTTCCCTCCTAGTACATTTTTTTTCCAATAAATTGAATACGGATGCCATCAATACTGTGTTGGAAGAGTTAAAAACTTTCTTAGCTGTAAAAATGCATGGAGTTTGTAACATAGAGGAATAAATAACTTTGGCATTGTGTTACATCAGGCTTTCCACTTTGTTGTTTAATCATTTGTCCTCCTGCTGAAGTGGAGAAGGGGAAAAAAAAAAATCTTTATATCCTTTTTCTGTATCTTCCAGAAGGATGGCAGATGCTTGGAAATGTAGAGAAAAAGACTGGCTGCTAATAATTTCTTACCAAGACCACGGTGAGAAATATTATTCCCTACCAGCCAACAGCTTTCACCTGGTGTCTGCTTTCACAAACCCCCAAAGACACATCTTTAAAGGGAGAATGCTGCTAGCCAGTACAGACTGAACATCTTCATCAGCAGTGTGAATGGAGGCCTCTGCTGTAATTGAGACACATGTGGCTGTGTCAGCAGGTGATGGCAGACAGACACACCTGACTGACAGCGTGACAGGGAGCAGAGACAGGGGGCCCCATCTCGCCACTCTTACTGCCGGAGTGATGAGCGCCCGGGAACACAGGCTGGGAATTATCAGCAGGCCAGAATGAGATGAGGTTTAGGGAGGGGTGCCAGACAGTTTGCAATGTGCTGCACATTTCTTTCAGCAGTTGCTATTTTGCTATGCATAGCCCCTTGCTATTAAGCAGACAGAACAGCTCATATCCTGTGGACGGATGATAGATATGTCATATCACTGAAAAATTGTTTGTCTTCCACAGGTGTATGGGATGCCTTTTAAAGCAGAGAGAGCACATGACACTTTTCAACACTCTTTTCGATAGTGATTTGGCATTCAGGGTCTATCAAAGGAGAAATCTTTCACATGCAATTATGACAGAAAATAAAGGTGATGAAGTGTTGTATACAAAGAATGGAGAGAGATCAAAGGGCTGTAATGAAAACTGATTACAATAAAAGAGCTGCTTCAACCCTGAGAACTCCACAGAACTGCTTGGGGCATGACAACACACACACACACACTTGCATGCACAAAGGAGAAGTTGTAGATAAAATCACAGACATTAATTCATAGGGATAAATGAGAAAAACTACATAGCTGCTTGCTTGGATATCATATGGATTAAGACACTGAAATGATGTGAACTGACCGTTCTAACAGTGGGAGAGTCTGACTGGATCCTTTTGTACACCTTTCTTTTTTGTATTATCAAAGTTTTGTAAATTTATAACTTCTGATAAGATTGTAGGATAAGTGACTGTTTTCAATTCTTCTATTGTTTTCTTGATTAATCTCCTGGGGATCACACACAGAATAAGTCACTCATTTAAGTTTAAATATTAGCAAGGTGACTGTTTAGTACTGTTAGTTGCATAGAAATGAAGAAATTAATCAAGTTTAGTCATCTATCCTTTTGACTTCTGTTCTGATTTAAAGCCTATTCAAATGACTTTACATTGACTTCACGGTGTCTTTCCCAAATTCCTGAGTGGAGTTTTGAAGCCATTCATTGGTGAGCTTCAGCTAAGTGCCAAGCAACTTTGTTTCTTAGCAAATTTAGGGACCGTTTTGCTGAGTACCTTTCACAGGTTTGAAAAAGCTTTGTGTGACCGAGTAGAAACCAGTATTTATTTATTTATTAATCCTTGTATTCTTTCGTAACTTGCCAATGGGTTTGTAGTGGAAGAGCTATCATTTTACATGAGGTAAAGAGCTGACAGTCTTTTCAACTGTGTTGTTTCAAATTTTTATGTTCTGCCAAGGTTTCTCATAAATAGCGAGTTTAGCCTCAAACCCAGAAAGAAGCAGCATTTTTGAAAACTCTTGCAGAGCTTGCTTTTTACATTACTTACATTCTGAATGAGTGATTTTATTTTTAGTCCCAAAGCAGAGTGTGTTACCTGGAGCAACATTGATTCAAGCCACTTATTTTTGCCAAGAGTTTTAAAAGTGATTTAGCTCCTTGATTTGTGTGAAACAAGCCCATTCCATTGTTTGAAAACTCAGCTACAAAACGAGAAATGTTACCCACAGTGCCGATGAAATTTCACCTAAATCCAGAAAAGCAACTTACCAATCCTAATATCTTTCCAAGGACTGGCTTTTCTTCTCAAAATTCTATTCTATCTTCATGAACATAAGACATACTGCCACTTAAAGCAATATATTTTGCCCACCAGCTAGTATTTTTAAAATACTATCTCACATAATAAGCAAAAGTATGCTTTTTCTTAGTTCTTATGTCATTGAAAAGGGCTTTGTAAGGGCTATGATACATCTCAAAATGAACATCCAAAATGTATTTAGAAATGTGCTTCTGTAAAGTGCTAAAAGGCCTTACAATATTTCTGCTTTCTTAGACACCTATTAGTGTGTTCTAATGAATACAGGCCATATCAGAGCTCTTTTTTTTCTCTTTTTATTCTTTTGCTCCTTTCCCCTCTCCACTCCCTACAGTTTATTTCTTGCTGTGAAATACAACTGTTAGAATATCAGACTTAAGTTCTGCTTATTGTTGTTTCTCTCTTTCCCTCTTAGGCAGTGTTCCTTTCTTTTTATCACTGTCAGTCAAGAAAACCTCTCTCTAGAGAGGTCAGTTTTCAGAGAGGGGGCCCTTGATAGCATGAGTGTCTTTAAAAGTGATGGCAAAAACAAGCACAACCCAAAACAAGCCAGAAGACTTTGATAAATTCTTCTCTTTGCTCTTAAGTTATTCCAAATAAAATTATCTTAGGGGGACTCCCTCTGTGTTGGTTGATTGAATAACTTTCCATGGCTAATGATGCCTACAGCCTGTGTATCACAGGCCCACGTACCACTGGCTGTGCACAATGTCTGTGTCTGTTGCATCAGGCATTTTGAGCCTGTTTGAAACATCTTGTATGTTTTTGGCAGAGCTTTCAATACCATTTAGATGCATGTTCTTAATTTGAAATAGGGAAAAATATCCACATCATTAGCAAATTGATCAGGCTGCTTGGAAAGATTTTTAAGGCATTTCATTCGAGACATTGGTCACCCTTGTGCTCCAACAGTTTATGCTCCAAAGAAAAGGACATGGTGGGCTAGAATTATCCTAATTTTTATTCTAGTTTCTATAACAATATTAGTATTTCAAACTCAATATCATGTGTTTAATGAGAGTTTTGCAGTACAGACCATCATAGAGCTAGTAGAGATTTAAACAAATTGACTGTCCCAAGATTAGCTAGCTGAGCTTTGACTCAGCTTTCTGAGAGGCATTTCTAAATTTTTCAAAGGCAAAGTCTAGTTATTTTGCAACTGAAAAGCAATTTTAAAAGATTTTTTAAAAAATTATTTTTATAGCCTAAGTCTGCAAATGCAGGTGTTACCAAGTGTTCAGGTTGAAATGAGTTGGAAGAGATTCCTAAGTGTTGTACACAGTAAGCAAACTGTGTAAATCACATCTACAAAATACACATTAATATTCAGGGACAGATGTGTGTGTGTGTGTACATTCCTCTCTTTTTAAACTGCATGAAAAGTTTCTGTAATTGTCAAAGGTTGATCTGAAAACACGTTTTTTTCACCTGTATGTACAACAACATTTTTGGAAGCTGGAGAATGATTAGCAGTCACAAAAAAAGCCTAATCCAGATTTCCTGAACTTCTACTGCTTAGCACAGTAGAAATGGCAATACTGCCAAAAATTTTCACTCCAAATTTTTAGTCTTTCCTATGTCTTTAAAAGATACATTTTTTAAGTTATTAAAAATAAGAATGTTGACTGTCTAATGTCCTTCTTGAAAGGGAGATGTATTGAAGTTTTTCATAATTGTATTTATAGAAATAGCACAGTTTCTATAGAAGTTTCTAAAGAGGAGAAAAATCTTGTAAGTTGATTGTGCTGTTACTCTTGTGTGTTCCTAGAAAGTTATATACTTGCACTAAAATGAGATTTCCATTATTTAAAAAAAATAAAATATTAAATTGTCAGATCTCTGTTTACCAAGGAAAAAAAAAATCTTGAATTGTTCATATCATGTAGTGGTTTGAACATCAGTCAGTCATATATTAAAATCTCTAAAGAGCCTGTATGGATACATTCCAAAGTTAAAAGTTTACAATTTCATACACACATTTCAATGTCTGTAAACATTGTCAGTAGCTTCAAAAATAACTTTATGTAGAAATTGTAGAAAGTAATTTTAATAGATGTTTATTATGTTCACTTATATTAGTATAATATAAGTAGACTGAGAATAATGGTTGTTTCTTTTTTTAAAAGACAACTTTAAAAAATAATCTTTGTGATCTTTGATGGTGGTGAAGAGATGCAGTGACTAATTTTGTGCCTGTTGTAACACATTGAGATGATTCTCTGTAGTTTAGAGCTGCTAAACTAGCTTTTAAATTAAATCTACTTTCAGATATGGGGAGAGCAAAGGTACCTGAAAGTTCTCTTTTACAATTGTGTCTTTTTTGGAAAGTAGGTGTTCTGGGAATGTTCTGCATCAATTCTGTGCTGCCATAGCACACTTGTGTAGCCTTACTGCTCAGTAAAGCTCCGTTTTCAATTTCTAACAGAGCAACATGAAAGGTGCCAACCACTGGCTCGAGACCTTTGAAGAAATATAAATTTTCAGCTAAATTTTACATGTTACAGTTCCCAAACAACCCATTTATATTTCTCTGACAGATTTTTTTTTTTAGTTAAAATTTTCTCTTTCTGTATGTTTATTTTTTGGCATAGGAAGACAAAAATATGATTTCTTTTTGCTGTGAGATCCTTAGAGACTGCTTTTACACCCATCCCTTCAAAATCATTAAAAAGCCTATCTGAAGTTCACGAGCTAAACATTCCTTGTGCTGTTTTTCAGGACCATAATGACACTACTAATTTTGGAACAGGGCTTTGTGGCAGAAGGAGGAATGGTTATTTATAAAGGCAGAGCATGAATGCCCTCCAAGGATGTTTATGGAGATTGTTAGTTTTGTAATAACTGGATATAGTCAGCTTTTTAAAGTTTTGTTTCTAGTCTTCTGCAATGTCATGTTGCATACACTTTGGGTATGCCACTGTGGAATTGTAAACAATTTAAACCTGTATAAAATACTCACAAAAACAGGGACTGTTGGGGTACAGGGGACCAAAGCTTAGGAAGACTTGTGTCTTTGGAAATATCAGCCTGTTGGAAATATCTGCCAAGATAATGCCATTTGTGGATGTTTGTGGAGATGCCAAAAATTCCTTCCCAGCCACATGGCTGTGGCTGATTTGACTCTTCTGCTAAAGAAGCAGCACAAGAGTTGCTGAAGTGAAGGGAAAACGCAGTAGTGCAAAACACAGCGTGGTCTGAGGAGCTGAGATCAAAGGATCCCCTGTGGCTTCTAATCCTGGCTCTGATTTCAACTTCCATTTCATTAGAGTCAAATCACAGAGGCCTGCATTTTAAAGTGTCTGCTAATTTTGATGAGTTATTTTTTTGGCTACCTGACTGTGTGATATGTAGGGTTCTTTTTAAATTCTTTGTGCATCTGCATCTTCTGTGAACTGCATGGAATTAAGGATACTCAGTACCTTTAAAAATCCAATAATATCCTATTTCATGTTAAGCTAAGAACTGAAATACTCTAAACTTCTGGACTTGTTATGTCAGCCCTCTCTCTTCTCTGGAGTAGTACTTCAAAATGTGAGCCATATATTGTATTTATCAGAAGACTGAATTAATATCTATAAAGGTATAGAAAAAATGTTAAATTCAAAGGAATCCATAAATAAGTGATTGAACATTTATACAAATATGCCAGCTTTATGAAGTTGTTAGGTTTTTTTTTTGTGTTTGTTTTTTTTTTTTTTTTTTTTTTTTTTTTTTTTTTTTTTTTTTTAAGTAACAATGAGTAAAGGTCCTAGTACAGCGTCCATGAAACATTATGTTTCCAGAGAGATACTATGTTTTTATAGATACAGTCTACAAAACAATCTGACTTTGGGAAACCTGTCTTGGCATTGTAATAATGATTAGTAATGCTTTGAGAGGGTGTTTGGATTTCCTTTTTGTTGTTGTTGGGTTTTTGTGGGTTTTTTTGAAAGATTATTCAATCATGATAAGGCCAGACTTGTGTGGATCTATAGTATCGTATAAAAGAACCACCATATGCTGTATTTACATGTACCGCATGGTCTATGTCTAATAGCTTTTGTGGATTAAAATTTGCTGCTCAGGAAGACATCTGACTGTGCAGTGTACACAAGGTGTGGCATCCTTGACTTTTGTATTGTCTTGCGTTTAGGATAATAAATGCGTATTCACATTAATGAAAGTTCAGGCACAGACAAAGGGAATGGAATTCTATAAACACAAGTCGCTTCTCTGCTTTGTAATGGTTATTCCTATACAGACCTCGTGTATACCAACTTGAATATCTGCGTTGTCAAGTGTTACAAAAGTCAATTTTATTTCTAATTAAAGTTCTTAGCATTTAATAATTTTATGCACTTAGTCTTCTCTTTCAGCCTTCAAGAGAAAAAAATGGTGATTGCTTCTTCACTGTCAGAAATCCTAAAATGTGTGCAGTCCAGTAATACCAATGGCTTCTGTGGAGTATGACTTATTAAAATGGAATTTATTGTCAACTGAACAAAATACATTGTGTAATCTTACCCTCTGAATGGCTTTTAAAAACACAATGTACATCTTGTTAATTACACCTTCAGATAATGTGATACTTTTAAGACAGAGCTCTTTTACATTACTGTGAAGCAGTGGTGTTGTCTCAGTTGCCATATCCAGGAGAAATTTTAAAAATAGAATTAATGTGTAACTTAAGGTGTAAAATACTGCTTACTACACTGAGGCTGTTTTTATTGTGAGTCAGATGGTCAGGAAAGGCTTCCAGCAGCAGTAGTCTTGAAGGTGTTACTAGATGTTCCTCCTCAGTCCAAATCTGGAGTACAGATGCTTCTTTAAGTGCCAGACAGCTCAGTCCTCCTATTATGTTTTTTTCTATTTGGTCCTGAGAAAATAGTGTCTCTTGTCCTGCTGTTAGTGGGGGGCTTCAATATATGTATTTTTCATGTTCTTTGGTTGAAATATCTCTCCAAAAGAGTGAAGGTTAATAAGTTCCTGCAGTAATTCAAAACAAGATTTTTTAATTTGAAAAAAAAATTAGCTATATTGGAGGACCCCACTGACAAATATCAAAACTGTGAAAACACAAAAGTCTTTTTGTAACATGGAAAGAGAGGTGTGATAGCTTAGCCAAAGTACAGATTGCAGGAATTTCAGTCATCTCAGAAGTACTTAATTTTCAGAAGTGCAGCCCAGCCACACTGTTTAGTTTATTTCTGTCTTGGGTATTCCAATATACATTTATAAGGAAACAAAGTGGTAGTTCTCACGTTTTGTAGTAGCATGGCTGATTCATTGAGGCATTACAAGTGGTTAATGACTGTCAAGGTACCAACATTTTGCAGTTGGATTGCAGAAGTAAGCAGTCAGCAATTGGGAGCTCAAATGCTTTATTGCAGCCTCTCTAGCTTAAATAGAATCACCTGTTTCTGTCAAGTAAACACCAGGTGTTTTGTTTTACTCAAATAGAGACCTGTTGGTCTGTATGAAAGTTGTTTTTGCTGTACCAGTGGGCTATGAAAGATTTCTCAACGTTGACATGCAATTATCTCCTGCATCCTTTTCAGGTGGAGCTGCTTAGTGAAAAGTTAAAGCTCATTAGAAGAGCATCCTGGCAAAGGGCTATGCTGATCTCTGTCAGTTCAAAAAAAGCTAACAAAGAACTAGGAAACCCAATGAAAATATTAACAGTCTGTGTAGAGTATAAGTTTGGTTTTCTGGCATAACCCTGTTAAGATTTGGACTGCATCTTTTCACAGCTTCTGAGCGACTGGGCTGAACAAGTAGCATCGCAGGTGGTGGTAGGATCTCTGACTACATGTAAAGGACTGAAAACTGTGAGCAATTTATTTTTGTAAAATAATGACAAAATGTGTGTGTGATGTGGATTAGTGATATCATTTGTACTTTCTAAAATTGTTTTTTGTTTTTAAGAAATTAGTTTCTTTACCTTTAGGGCTGTCCTGTGTTCAGACAGATAAAACTGCTTGTCTGTTTTTCCCTTCGCCATCAGAGGAGGTGGTGAAGGTCACTGAGATTTTCAGTCTAGGACTCTGTTGGTTCTTCATTGCGTAGGAGAAAACAAAGTAGACTTCTGGAGAGTCTCCACATGTGGTTTCTGAACCATGCTTGTGCAGCCTGTTGATTGGGGTGGATGTTCTACTATGTCTGTGTGTGGGAGCATGATAAAGCTTGCTGAATTTACGGCTTTGTCTCAATTTTGCGTTGGTGATTGAAGAGTGCTGGTGATAGTGGAGCTCCACAATATGCTTTCTTATGCTCCAAGAGAGAACTCCTTGGAGACTTCTTTCTGAAAATAACATCTTTCCACACAGATGTGTTGGAGAAGGGGCTTCTAGGGTGCTTTCAAGAAGGCAAACCTTGTTTACAGGTAGCATGTGAATATGGTTCTAGAGCCCATATACTCTCCTAAGCTTTCCTTGAAGCTGCTGCAATCAACCCATTTGTTTCAGGACAAATGACCTCAATCAATTAACTTTTAGTGAGACTAGGTGTTTGTATGAACATGGCATGAACATAGAAGCCAGTTTCAAGTCAAGAGGTCGTACAGTCAAAGCTACAGTATCATTGGCACAGCCTCTCTGGCAACACTGTAGTGAATCTTGAAATACTTGCTGCCAATCCAAAACATGTGCTCATTCTGCTGAGGTTCCAGGATGTTTATAATGAAGATATAAAGAATCTTTTCTCAGTTTTGAGTTTAGCTGTCTCACCAGGCTTGCTTGAGCTGTAGGCAAAGTAGCTACTTGCCTAGAGCAGCAGACAAATAGGGAAGAAAAATTCTGGCTTTAGGCATATGTAAGCCCATCACCCTCTCGTTGTTAACACTCCTCTCTGTACCACAGATTTAACTGCTTTTGCCCTCAGATTACTTAGTTGATTAGCATAATCTGACTACATTCTTAGCAGTTTTTCTTTTAGATCAAATGTTGTTGATTCTGCCTCAGATGTGAAAAATTATATATATATGCATGTCAAAAGGCCTGTCCAGTTTTCCTAACTATATCCCTTCGTCTAATAAATTACCTCTACCATTCTTTGCTTAGAGTGTATTCTTTCCTATTGTACACCCTTGACTTTAGAACAACTGCTAGTTGCCTCTTGATATAATATCAGCCTTGAAGAGATGGGGTTCATCTTTTTTGTTGGATTGATTTTTCTCTGTTGTTTATCTGAGAGCAGAGTTTCCTTGTTTTCAGGTTTGCTGTGGAAGTGTTGCTGCCCAGTAGTTTTTGCCTGCTAGGGAATATAAAGACAGGAATTTAGTGTTTCTAAATCAAAGTGTGGTGCCTTTGGGCACAAGGTGCTGTGTTGGACTAATTAAAAATAAAAGTAAATTTTACTGAGGTTTTCTTTTATTGTTTTTTTTTTTTTTTTTTT
>VXAU01001968.1:124934-157916 GCA_013399695.1 Formicarius rufipectus | reverse complement strand
TGTTTGTTTGTTTTTTTTTTTTTCCCCTAACTAACAACTGTATAGTTTGGTTGAATTACAAACTACAGTGAGTTTATCTTCCCGGATTTACACTGCTGAGTCTTTTGTATTTCAGGAGCTTCACATTTCCTGTACTGTTATGACTTTACATATATCTTGTTGCAACCCTGAGTGGCTCTCTACACCAAGGTTTTCATAAAATTTCTCCTTGGTGAAACACTCTTGTGGGTAGGAATGATGAGAGTTGGAGCATAGAAGAGGCATCAGCATTTTTACCACTGTGTCATCTACTGTTTCTCAGACTGACCTCACTGTAGTAATATTCTGGCAGCTGATGGTATCTTGTCTCTTTTTATATTGACACTGTTGTTGCTGTTGGAAACAGGGAGCTGGTGGAAAATTTCAAGGGAAAGGTTGTTTTAAGCAAGCTAGAAAAAGGATCCTGCCAATCTTCAAAATATTAAAGGCAGGACTTCTGAAGAGAGTAACTACTACTTTTAAGGACAGTACAACACATTTATGTCCTCAAAAAAGGAAGCAGTAATTTAAGTGTCTGTGTTCTCAGTGATTGCTGGAGCCAGCTGTGAAACCCACGTCCACTATTGCTTCCATGTGCTCCCATTAACAGCAGCTACTCAGGTGCTCCAAGTCTGCTCCCCCTTTGTTAAGGGATGCAGCAGAGGGAGAAGGTGGGTGTTTATTCAGTCAGGCAAGGGACATCTATGTGGATTTATTGACAGCTACAAGCAGGCCTTTTAGTGTCCATAAACCTAAATGTTAGAGGATTGGCTTCTTAAAGTGATTCTTTAGGTGCTGGTGGAATTACTCCAGGCTGGCAAAAGATGCAGTTAATTGGTAATGATTAAAGCTGTCTGAAACCCAATTCCCCGAGTTTTCAGAACACATAATTGTTCTATGTAATCCAGAGTGGTACTACTCTTTCATCCACGTGAAGAGATCAGAAAAGAGAGATTTACAGCTTAGGTTGCCCCAAGCCACACATAACTGACTTAATTTTCCTTTCCAAGGGAATTTAAAGATTGTTGTTGTGACTGGTTCTTGGTGGATTATGTGTTATTTTGAGGTCACCTGTGAGTTTTTGTTAAATGATTGATTGACTGAAATTAATTATTCTGTCACAGCGGTAATGGAGGTAAGATTGAGGACACTGATAAATACAAAAGCAAAAGCAATTCTTATAAATACACTTATCTCTTTCAATTTAAATAAATCAGGCAGAACACATATATCCTTTATGGTGGTTAGATCCTTATATTTTTCCCTGAATAGTCAGAATGTTTTTATTTTGGTGATCCCTAGTTTGAAGAGGTAATTCAGCCTGCTTACAATGGAACAGTGCTTAGCAGTTCAGATATGTTTTTGATACATCTCTAACATCTGAATTCAAATTCTCTTTCTCTGTTTGTTGTTTTGGTTTTGGGGTTTTGTTTGTTTTTGTTTGTTTGGGGTTTTGTTGTTGTTTTTTGGGGGGGCGTTTTTGTTTGTTTTTCTTTTGTTTTTTGCTGGTGTTTTTTTCTCAGTTAAACCCTTTTGACCCCAGTCACTGAGTAATTTCAATTAAAGTTATGGATTAAGTGAACAAAGTGCAAAGAAAACACACAAGATTAACAGTTGATTTAACACTGGAACTAATACTAGAAAAGTAGAAACCTTGCATGAGTTATATTTGTTAGACTGACCTTCATTTAAAAAGGGGAGAGGGGAGAAACACAAGGAGTGGTCTTTCAGCTCCTTATCCTTGTCTAAAATATGCCTGATCAATTGACCTCTTCTGAGCATGTAGCAAGGTGAACATATTTTTTTGGCTGTTTAAGGAGGTGGGAGTTAGTCCTGTATGGCAGAAAGGAATGTTCTGTGTTCTGCAGGTGTACAGTCCTGAGGTTGCCTGGCAAGTGCTAAGGGGCTACTTACTATTAATTTTTGGCTCTTGAATCATGTCAGAGGTATTGAGGGTTTGGGATGAGAATCAGTTTTAATTTTACTGCAGAATGCAAGGCAGTGATTTAAAGGCAGCATTAAGTTGTTCCTCTAAGGTCTTTAGGCTGATGCCGTAGGATTTTTATACATTTGTAGATTTTTTTTATACAGCTATGTAGTTTCTAACATTTAGAGTAACTAGCAGCTTCTGACCCCTGTGGTGGATTCCTGGATTTTCTGTCTTAAGAGTCAGATAGTAGTTGTCTAGGACACATGTACCAAAGCTAAGATAATTAGATACCCTGTTAATCAAAACAAGAAAGGGTGTCCAGCAACCTTGGAGAAGCTCCAATAAGAGAAAGTGTCATGAAGATGATGATAAAGGATGGAGTAAGAGATCTTAAGAGCTCCAACTCAATTCTAGAAGAGGCTTGCCATGGGGTGGACTGAAGGGAAGTTCTGGATATGCAAAATCCTTAGATTGGCTGCAATCTTTAGAAAGGATAATTGAGAAGTGTTATAAAAGTAGTAAGACTGCACTTATCCAAGGAAGGAGGTGGAAGTGGTTGGTTTTGCTCATGATGACCTTCATGCAGCAGCAGCAGCAACTCAAGCTCAGAAGATCAGGAGCTCAGAGCTCAACATTGCATCTCCTTGTGAAGGAGGGTTTCTCTCCTCCCTTGCTTTCCCTGGCTGGACTTGAAGAACATCAAGCCTTGCTTGAAGAAGGAGGTCGGTACTGGGGAAGGGTGTGCTTAGATCTGTATTCCTGGGGCTCGAAAGCTCATTGAGGCTTCTGCTCTCTTTATCTTCCCTCCTCACACACACAGGTGAGATGGGAGAACAGCTGCTTTGGGGAATTTAATCCCGGCTGGGAAGTCAGTTGTTGGAGGAGTCAGTGTTTTCCCAGCCTGTGGGTGAAGGGGTGTTTCACCTGTGAGAGGTGGTTTGTCCTTTATGGCTTTGATAAAGACAGAGCAGAGTGGCTCAGGGGCTGGTTGGGTACAGCTGGAGAGGAGAGGGACATTTCTCCATAGTTCAAATACTCTGTCTGTGTCTGAAGTGGTGACAGGGCTGGGAGAAGGAACTTTTATGGTATTCCTGAGGCCATGAGTTCAGATCCTGGTGCTGGGAGACTCTCTCTGCTTAGCACTTGTCATCATGTGCTGTACTCTTTTTTTATTCTTTTTATACTCTGCACCCCAAAACCCCTGTAAGTAGAAGAACTCNTGATGACCTTCATGCAGCAGCAGCAGCAACTCAAGCTCAGAAGATCAGGAGCTCAGAGCTCAACATTGCATCTCCTTGTGAAGGAGGGTTTCTCTCCTCCCTTGCTTTCCCTGGCTGGACTTGAAGAACATCAAGCCTTGCTTGAAGAAGGAGGTCGGTACTGGGGAAGGGTGTGCTTAGATCTGTATTCCTGGGGCTCGAAAGCTCATTGAGGCTTCTGCTCTCTTTATCTTCCCTCCTCACACACACAGGTGAGATGGGAGAACAGCTGCTTTGGGGAATTTAATCCCGGCTGGGAAGTCAGTTGTTGGAGGAGTCAGTGTTTTCCCAGCCTGTGGGTGAAGGGGTGTTTCACCTGTGAGAGGTGGTTTGTCCTTTATGGCTTTGATAAAGACAGAGCAGAGTGGCTCAGGGGCTGGTTGGGTACAGCTGGAGAGGAGAGGGACATTTCTCCATAGTTCAAATACTCTGTCTGTGTCTGAAGTGGTGACAGGGCTGGGAGAAGGAACTTTTATGGTATTCCTGAGGCCATGAGTTCAGATCCTGGTGCTGGGAGACTCTCTCTGCTTAGCACTTGTCATCATGTGCTGTACTCTTTTTTTATTCTTTTTATACTCTGCACCCCAAAACCCCTGTAAGTAGAAGAACTCTTACCCAAATGATATTGCCTCAGAAAATTTTTTCCTAGCATTTTAGGCAACAAGGCCTTTGGGAACATTCTGATCAATGTAAATATGTTTGTTCTCTTCTAAAAATAATTCCTTTTTTTTTTTTTTTTAAGTAATGTAAAGGACATATTTAAAGTGTGCAGCCATGTATTCTACTTTATGTGAAAGTTCTTATTAATCAAGCAGTCCTGTCCTCTTCAGGAAGAATGATAGCAGCAAGAGCTCTGCATGTTTTTGTGTGTTTGGATTTTGTGATTAATTTATATAGAACACTATAAAATCCTTATATTTACATACAGGTTTTTGTTTTTTTTCCTAGCTTGCAATAACAACTAAACATAAGAAAATGCTTTACTATGTTATATACACCTCTGAAAGTATTAAGCTGTTAGGGAATCAGTGAGTTTATCAGACATACTCTTTTTTTTAATGATTACTGACTCTTCCCTTTTGACTTCCAGTGTGAGATAGTAGGTCCCTAGAAGTCCATATCTGTTTTAGTAACATATCATTGAAAATAAGCTGTGTTAACAGTGTAATACTGCACAGGCACCACCACCGTGGCAGATGATCACATATGTGTTATCTCTCTTAATAAAGCTGTTTTGCAGCTGCAAAAACAAAAGTTTAAAGGGTAATAAAATGTTTTCTTGTACAAGTCAGTGTGTTTTTATGATTAGAGAGTGACCCACTTTCCCCTTGAGAGTCTCAATATATGTGTGGGCAAGGGTTCACTGAACACAGTAGTAATCTTTCTCATACTTGTGTGCAGAAGATGCCAGAATTTTCTTCAGTTCAGGCTGCAGCTGTCGGTGAAAAGAGTTGATTCTTATCTTCATATTGTGAATACACAGAGGCCTTTGTATCATGTGAAATATTGGGTTTATGATTTTTGGTCTATTCAATTAATCTTTATTTCATCTTTTTGTTGCTCGTGAAGTGGTATTTAGGAGGACAAGATCTAATACATTGAACAGATAAGTTCCATAAGAGCTTGGATCATGTCTGCACAGAGTAATGCTCTTTAAAGTGTAATAAATGCTTTTCATGTGAGATTTGTAAACTCTGGTATACCTCTTTCCCTGAACTATTATATTAATTTTGACCATATTTCTATAATCCTGACTTTGTTGTCTATTATTTAAATTTGTTTTAATTTTTAAACAAAAATAACCCACTTTGGCACTATTGAAAATATTCTTCATTGTATAGGTCTACTGTAGTCTTATGTGTCTTAACAGTATTGAATAGTTGTGTGGTAGTTAATTATAGTCAGAAAACTTCCAAGACTTGTTTCAGCAAATTACATTAATTGGCAGAAAAATAAATTAAACAATAATTTGGTCCACTGTATGTTTGACCTAAATTGAAATGGATGTGTAAGTTATACATAACTAATTTTGGAATGTGTATATGTTAATGAAAAAGGGCTGGTTATTTTGAAAAACAATCATGAAAACTGAACATAGATGCCCTATTACTTGTGACTCTTATACTGAAACTTATATTTAAAAACAAGTTAAATACTGTGAGAAAGATTTAAAACTGAAATTTGCTCTTGAACATTTATTGCTCTCAACATGTCTTATAAAAAGCCTTGTAGGCTGCTCATTGTCAGTCTTAGGTACGTTGCATAAATATTTAGCTGTAGATAAGACTGTGTTTCTTGAAATCTAACATGTGTCTGGGTTACATTAGTGATATTTTAAATTGAGTCTATTTTAGATATCAACTGGAAGTAGAGATAGATACTTTGGAAAATTTAAACACAGAACATTTTAATTTTTAAGTACGTGAATTTTGAAGAGAGGTGTCAGTCTTGGTCTCATTTGGAGTTCCAGCAGTTATTTCATATATGCTATTTTATTTGCAATGGTTTTTTTCATTAAGTTCTGTTGTAACTAGTATCTTATATAAAACTAGTTTGATTTGAATATGTCTTCCAAAAATTGGTGTTGGAGAATTTGCAGATGTGTCAGTAAGTGGAGGTGGATGTGTGGTTAGTGCAGCTTTAACCAAGAAGTGCTTAAGATGTTTGTCTTGTACAGTCCTTTTACCTTATCAGATCCCAGCCAGACTGGAGACTTGAAAAAACTCCCCAGAGGATGGTTATTGAAATTGCCTGCCCCTGGGTAAAGGTTCTACTTAACCTCATCAGTTAGTTGTTGACTGATGCATAAAAGCTTCTGTTCCCTTGGAGTCTGATCCAACTGTGCCTGTGTTCAAGCCTGTTGGCATAGCTGGAAATGAACCATGTACTCAGCATTTCAACATGCAAGAGAGGCTACAGTTTCACAGTCATTTCATAAAAAGAGTTCATGTTAAGAGTTCCCACTAAAAGTGATACTTTTAATTAGGGACACAAATTACAGGTTTTCAGAATTTTATGTCATTCTTGGGTATCTCTCTGTGTTTAGTGGTACTTAGCCAAACTTCTCAAAACAACTGTATCATCTTCTGGGGAATCAAATAGATTTTGTTGCAGCTTTTTTCCTTCATGTAGGTATGTATGAACTTTCTGGGACAAGTCCTTGCAGATGTGTCTTAAATATAACTATTGATCTTAAAATTTACCCGGCTGAAGCGCTGGGATTTGTCATAACTGAATGAGCAGCTCGTCTCTCACTTCAGAATGATCTCGTCCCTTTTAAACAAATTACAAGGATGTTATTTGAACTGTCTTGTTGAACATCTGAAATTAGAATGTAAACCTTTATGTGTAAGATCCTTCCAATTCCTATTCTTGCCTCTTAACTTTTACCTGTTTTCCCAATTTTGTTACTTCCCATTTTTGCTATGGGTTGTGTTATAAAATCTTATTCTGGATCTGTCTGTCCTTCTTCTCTGAAATAAGACCAGGATGCTGTTATAAAACAGCTAGAACTTTGATGCAAGAGAAACCAACTTAATGTTCAGTCAGTCATTTAAGAAACTGTTATTCAAAATGCGGGCCCCAAATGGTACACAATCTGAAGAACAAACATGCATGTTCAAGCTCTGTTTTGTGAATCAACCCCCTCTTTTAATGCCTGCTTGGTAGATATGCATGATTTGTTTCCTGTAGATTTTAATACACCTTTTTCAGAGATGGCACTAAATAACCTGAGATTGGAATTCTTTTTAATAACACTGTCAGTTTTTCACTACAGAAAAATGCCATCCAGTATATTGATGAGAAGACACTAAACATATTCATGTGATGTCAATTAGTGTTTTGCTGAGGAAATCTTGTGATCTGGCCCCGAGGTGTAAATTACAAGAGTTACTCCAGTGGTAGATGTGGTTAAGGCTGTTAACAAAGTCGACCTTGGGGGTGAGTGCAGCTGATGCAACAAATGACAATTACTGCTTGGGAGGGTCTCCATCCTGCCTTTGTGGTGGAATTGTATTTCTTCCCTTCTTCCCCTTCTGCCCTCTCAGAACTCAAATGCAGGACTACACTGTCTTTTCATAATGCCTGAAGAATTTTTCTTGCTATTCACCTTTAATTTGAATTGAAAATTACAGAAAAATGTTAGACATTCACCTATAAAGAAGAGCCATGAGCTCAATGGCCAAGTACATAGGAGTACTGCTGGTGACCTCTGTACATCTGGATTAGGATCTGTGTCCATTTTCTTTCAAAGATGTTTGTCTTGGGTTTCCTGTCATCATAAATATATCATTTTGCTGTGTTCTTTAGTTGGTATACACTCACATCCATCCCTGCTGGTTTTCCTATTTTCATAAACTTCAGTCCACAAAGTTAAAACATTGTATTTTTTTCCTGTACTGTTTGCCCATTTTATATATAAGCATTTCATACCACGATCTGGATATCTTTTGGATATTAGCAATAAAGGGAAAATAAAATGTTTCATGTGACTGTTAGGCTACAGATGAGAGCAAATTTATATTTTCATATGACATTACTGTAAAAAGTGGGGTTTCTGAAGTTGTAGAAGCTCTATAAGAGAGCCTTGTGGGAGATAGAGTTGTGTCTTCTAAGTCACCAAGCACTTATGATAAAAAAACAGAATAATACCAAGTTCTTGAATTAAAGCATATGTTCTGTTTTGGAAACGTGCATGGTTGAACTGTTTAATTGATTTGTTTTGAATTTGATCTAAGTGTACTATATAGTCTACTAAAAATAAAGAAAACAACCCAAACCCCAAAAGAAGTTTAAAAACCAAGTAAACAAAAAACCCAACAACAAAAACCGAACAAACAAGCAAAAAAAACTCAAAACCTAAAATAAAATCACTGAAAACTTTGTATGGCTGAAGACAGAGGAAAGCTCTTTGTTTATGTTCTGTAGTGCTGCGCTCGCTGTTGCTTAGGTGGGACCCCCTGGAGGAAACGAGAGATCAGCTCTTGCTTGAATGTGGCTGAGCCTGATCATCAGAAAACCTAAGCCTAAGATGAAGCAGGAAAGCAGTGAAAGAATCAGCAAGAAGGGAAGCTTTTTCTGAGAGGGGAAATTGTTTGTCCTAGAGAACCACTGCTGCTGCTATCTTTGGAAGAAGAAGGGAGAGAGGCCACACTATATAGAATACAACATGGTTCTGGGATGAAGGACTCAAGACACATTGGGCTGCACTGAATTCAGATGGTATTTTTGTGTGCCACATGTTATATTTTGGAGATAGTTATATTACAATGGCACATGGAAAGGCTGGCAGTATTTATATGTTCAATTATGCAATTCAGATTCAGAAAAACAAGGCAATGGATTTCGATGATCACTCCTGCAAAAGCAGCGGTAATCACATTCAGAGGGAGCTGCAGGCTCTTAAAGAGAAGTTGTCCTGGATGAAAACCACTATTACTGTATCATTTTCTCCAAACAGGTGGTCACAGTCTGTCTTTTGAGTTCTTTTGACTAGAGGGATGTCTGCGTGGGAAATCTGTAATTTTGGGAAAGGAGTGTCAAAGTGATAATCCGTGAATTTTAAAACGTTGTGAAAACTGTTTATTTTCTCTTTAGGGAGACTGCACAGAATAAGCATGCTCTGCTGTCTTTTCTGCTGCATTCTCATTTAGGTAGTGAGTGCCACAGCTTTAAATGCATATGGAAACTGAGACATCATTTGCTGGAATATTTAAAATTCTACCATGCTTGATGCCCCTGTAATGCAACTATAGTTGAGTGCACTGTGGTCACCAGTCTAAATATTTGGTTCAAAAATATTGGTTCAAAATATTTGAAGGGAAGATTTAAGGGACTAAACTCACTGGGCCCACAGAGTATTCATCCCTGGCATACCAGAGTGAAGGCAAGGTGGTGTAGACTTCACCAGTGTTTTCTGTTTCTACCCCATGAAGTTGCTGTGGTATCTGGTGAAATTGCCTGTAAAAGCAAAATCGTTGAAAGTACCCCCATATGAATGTATGGTGGAGATTAGGGAGTATAATGACTGCATATATTATAATTTTGGTTTAAAGACGGTTATTTAATAACATCTTTCTTTTTAAACAAAATATTCTGAGGCTTAAGAATGGGAATACTCTTGTTTAAAAGTTTTGGATTCCAGACTTCCATGCTGGGCATCTCTAATTTGGCGTGTTCCTCTTTATCCTGTAAGTCAGTAGTAGGTGTGTTTTGACAGCTGCGTTTTCCTTCTGTTCAGCTCCCTAATGCTGAGCTGGTCCTGAGTAGGAAGTTTTCCTTCTGACGTGCTAACAACCTCTGTGCAGACTGTCAGGAGCCTCCATCTTTTGCATGTCTCACCTGTCTTTGCTAATTGCTGGCCATCCTTCTGCAGGGTGTTTTCTGATGTTGCTGTTTTCCTCACAAAACCCTCTCAGTAACCAGTGACCCTCGAGGAGAAAATGAGTAGGTGATTATTGAGAAATAAACTTAAGCAAAGTGATGCCCCTTCTCTGCTTTGGTGAAGGACGTACCTTTAGAGGGGAAATGAGAACACTATTTATTAAAAGTACTCAGTATCTGTTTCTCAAGCGCCATTTCAGCAGCGTGGAAGGTTTTCCTCTGTGGTCCTAGCAGAGTGTAATCCCAGGACTGTGTCTCTGGCGGGAGTAGGAACTGTCCAGCCTTTGGTTTACCCATCCCAAGGGCTTAAAGGAATGGGAGAATGGGTCTCTGAACTGACAGGTTAACTAGCTTTACAATATTGAAGGGCAGAATTAATTCAACAATTTTCAAATCTCTTTGTTCTGTTTCATAATGTCTTCTATTCCAGAGACAATGTCTTCCTTTCCCCTCTCTTGCCTCCCTCCAACCTTCTACACACTCCCTTTCTTCCACCCCAACTCCCCCATCTAATTTTAGAATAAATACTTGCATGAGAAAATAATTGTAAGTACACTTTGAAGTGACTTTTTTTTCAACTTAATGAAAATGCCATAGAGTTAGGCTAGATACATTCCTTAGCCTGAGCAATATTTGCAACTAGAACAGTGTATTTTTTTTTTCCTTTTTCATTTAAGTGTAACAGAAAGAGTTAACATGAACTGGTAACAATACCATTATTGAATTACAAAAAATGAAAAACAATTTCTACAAAAGAAGTTATTTCCACATGGTTTGCAGCTCCCTCCTATAATTTTAAGGAACTTGCTTTTGTCACTTGTCAAATTTCAAATGGCATTTCTTTACATTGAGAAGAACCTGAGAAGTATAAATTCAATATCATATTCTCATAGTAGTGGTAAAAATTATTTTTTTTAGAATTTAACAATCCAAGTTTTGCTATCTGAGTGTTTGTTTTGGGATATTGGCTTTGTTGTTTTGGGAGAGAAACAGCCCAAAATGACACAAAGCAAACCAAAACAGGATTTGAGTCTTCAGTGGATGCTTCTCTAAAGATATCAGTTGAATCTGGATGTAAAACATCTGAGATCTCAGTTTAGGAGTATGATATTCACGAGTGATACCAACATTACCAAAGAAACTCAGATTTTGTTTTGTCTGCTTTCTGTGTAGAGGCAAAATTTTCCTGCAAAGGGGAATGTTCTGCAATAAGATCAAAGAAGTAAAAAATAATCTGACCAAAACAATAATAATAATGATGACTTCAGTTGTAGGTTCATGATAAATTATATATCAGGAAAGGAGTGCAAATATTGAATATGTGAGGCTTCTAAATCCCTGAATTCACTGCAGTAAAATCCCAAGAAGATTGAGGTGATTGAATGGGAAAGGAGATAAGAAAGGGAATGGCCTGAAGTTCTGTCAGAAAGTTTAGGCTGGGTATTAGAAAGAGGTTCTTCTCCCAGGGGGTGGTTGGGCACTGGAACAGGCTCCCCAGGGAAGTGGTCAGAGCACCAAACCTGATGGAGTTCAAGAAGAGTTTGGGTGGTGCTCTGAGGCACATGGCATGACTTTTGGGGATAGTCCTGTGCAGGGCTGAGAATTGGACTTGATGATCCTCTTGGATCCGTTCCAGCTCAGCATATTCTGTAATTTGAATCTTGGGAGCCGAGATCACTCAAGTAGTAGTTTTATTGTTGCTCTCCTTGCCATGGCCCTAAGAAGATTACTGAATATTTCTTTTTGAAAGCTTGACTTGGTTTCTGGGACTTAACTTTTGATCCCTGTCAAAGCAGTCTAATAGGAAATAACCTGTGCCTCTTCAATTTGTGAGGTTCATTATGCATAACTAAAATAACAGAAAGAAATTATTCCTACAGTGTTGTCTTGTGCTTAGATTAAAGAGTGACAAAGACTTGGGAAGGACTTCTGAAGATACCAGCCCTTTCCCTATAGTGGAGGTATTCCACTAACACAAACTTGTAGATACAGGTCTATTGTGAATTTCAATATGGAAAATGTTTTGGATCTCTTAAAGATGAATAGTGGCCTGGAAATTGAGTAAGGACTTGATATTCCTCCTTCTGATCACGCTTGAAGGTCAGGATATTAAGCAATGAATAATTTTGTTTCAATAACTGAAATGGTTTTAGTTGCCTTTTTTGGTTTTCTGTCATTCAGTTACAGATTCAGAGTTTTACCATCTTGTTTTTCCCCCTTCAAAATCTTCTTAGAAAAGCAACTTTTCTTATATCACAATAACAATAGAAGCTATTTTCAATAGGAAATGTACCTTTGTAATAGATTACTGTCACAGTAACCTGTAAGTCATGGGATATTGACATGGATAGTCACTTCTGCATTAGTGCAGCCAAAGAAACACAGCCCCTAATGGACTTGTGTAATGATGCTCAGCCCACAGTCAACAGGCAATTTTATTTCATTATTTCATGGTACTTGCAAATTGAAAAAAAAAACCACCAAAAAAACCCAACCAACCAAAAAAAACCCAAACCAACAAACAAACAAAACACAAAAAAAACCAACAAAAAAAACAAACAAAAAGCCCCCAAACCAAAATAGCAACAAAACCACACCAAACAAAACACTGATTTTTGTGGGGGAACTATAACTGGAAAACATTTTTGGAATGAAAACTAAAGGAAAACATTCTAATCACAATTAATGGAGTGTATTTTTCACTTGTTTGTTTCTCAGTGTGACAGACACATCCTTTGTGAGTATTTAAGAATTATTCTAGATGTTGATTTTGTAACCTCTGACTAGAGATTCTTCCCATGTTGAGTGTAGTAAGTATTAAATCCCTTCTTTTCTTTCATGAATGGTATAATAAATCAGGCCAGTGTGTACCACTCTGTATCAGAATTGTTGTGTGAGTTGATTGAGTGAAATCAAATCACTCTATTCTTATACCTGTTATTATATTGTTCACTTCTTATCAATGGGAAAGACTACAGAGACATAAACACCTTTGATGAGAGTGGACTTTATGGAAGGGGAAAGTCCCCAGCGAGGCTGGTGTGGAGGATGAGACCTCTCCCTGAGTATTTGATTTGTTTCTTTTTGATTTTGTAATGACCATGTTTAGTGTTTCTATTTCAGTTCTTTGCCAATGTTTCTAAATTTTATGTTAAGATTTTTCTTGTTCTTTTTGATGCTTTTAGGGGTGTTTGGTTGGTTGGTTTTTATTAATAACCTATTTAAGTAAAACTTTCCCTAGTACTTGGGAGGAAACTTCTCTGTAAAAGAACTAGCAGCTGATCTTGGACAATTTTTTAAACTAAGGCAGACAAAAGCTGGAAAATCAAAACATAAGGTTTTGGTTTATTTTGTTTTTTAAAGGAAGAAAAACTATCCCAAAATTTGCCTGGATATTATACTATGTATTTCATGAATTATTAAGCTTCAAGACTATAGTCCCTGCTTCAGTGTTGTTAAATTTTATAATGGTAATCTTTTGCTGTGAATGTGAATACGCTAAACTCCATATAAAATTTCAGAGATGGAAAAAAAGTTACAAAACGCAAGCAAGTATATTTTATGTAAATCATATTTCCACAGGAAATAATTCAATCTCTTTTTTGTTTTATTGGTTTGTTTTTCTTAGGTCCCCAGGCACTACTCTGTATTATGAACATACACCTTGTAAATGTGTAGGCTACTGTTAGCTGATTTTGTATTTGTAGAAGATGCAGGCCTGAACCTGAGGAATAGCATCTTTATTTTCACTCATTGCTTACCATTATATCCTCTTCAATGTACTTTTTGACTTTCCTGTCTCTTAAATACTCTTTTAAGTCAGCTTGATTAAAACTCTAAAAAATGAGAATTCAAGCAGGATTGTTCTGTGACTTTACTTTGAAAATTAAAGCCTTGACAAGTAGAATGTGAATTGTCCTGGAGCATTCCAGCCTTTCATCCAATGATGAAAGATACCAAGAAGGAGAAGGATAAGAAGCAGGGGAGCATCAGGAGCTGTGAGGCCAAAGCTCTTGGTGCTTTCTGTGACAATCCATGGGGAGGGCAAAGCAAACCGGTGCTCCTTCCAGGAATGTGACACTCTCAGAGCAGTAATTGTCCTAAGTTCTCATGTTACTTTTCAGCAAGAACACGAGGTTCAAACAGCGTGTTAAAAAGTTGCTTCCAAACCTAAGTCATATTGAAAGTTAGAAACAGGTTTTTATCCAATATCCAGATATACCAGAAATGGGAAACACTCACCTAATTTCCATGGAGTGCTTTGGAAATGTGGTCTTGGGTTTGCTGTTCACAGTAGGATGGATACACTTGCATTTCTCCATCATCATAGTCCTTATTTGTGGTATTTCACAATGTTATTGTTATGAACTTCCTTTGTTTTACTAATGTATCCTGACTTAGGAGAGCACAGCAAAGGTAACAAAACATGTTTTAGGAAAAGCACAATATCAGAGCAAGCAATTTAAATATTTGAGATTAATTAATATATTGCTGGGGGTTTGGTTTGAGTTTTTTGTGTTTGGTAGTAATTTGTTTTGGTTTTTGTTTGTTTCTTTTTGTTTTGGGTTTTTTGTTTGTTTTTCCCACCATAGCACTCTAAGTAATGTGGGTTTCTTCACTTTTTTATCAGTTTTCTTGTTTAGAAATGTTCGATTATATGAGGAAATGATGACATGACATGTACAGATTATTTTAGAAGACAGATTTTTATGGGAAAAAAGTCCAAGCAAGCTAACCTGTGCATCAAAAATAACTCAAAAGCTATCACTAGGTCCACTTAGTCACTTTAAATTTTTGCCTCTAATGAAGGTTTAATCTTATGTAAGTCAACTGTTAGTGATGTGAAATCTGGAAAAATATGCAATATATCATTTGACTATTTATTAGTAGATGAAAAAGAATGCTATAAATTCTTCAGAAACATGTGAAGTCTTGGGATAGTACTAATAGATGACAGACATAACCTTTAATACCTAAAGAAAATAATTCACTTCATCAGATAATTATGACAAGAATATCTTATTGTGTTTTCCCAAAAAGAATTGCAAACATGGATGTAATTTCTGGTAATTGAAGATGAAATGTCTCCTCCTTTCTAAGTCATTACCATTTAGAAATACAAGTATTGTCATCTGACAAGATGTATGTGACTGGATTTTGGATTTGGAGCAAAAGATCCTTATTGTATGATGCCAGATCTACACCATGAAGTGCACTGAGAATTGTGCATTGAGAAGGTTGAACAAAGGCATTTAAATGTGATTTATCAGTGCATTCCATGGTTTATACGTAGTTCACCTTGTGTCCTGCCCTCCTATGAGCTTTTGCACACAGGACTTTCTCTTCAGCACCCTCAATTTCTGCACAGTAGAAAATTAACACCAGGAGATGGACTAAAACTGACCAGTCATGGAATGAGTTGTGGGACCACCAAAAGACAAGTTGTTTTAGAGAACACAACCAACCACCTTTACAGTTCTGATTTTGTGTGTCCTCTTCTCTCACTGGCCACATTGGCATAGAGGTGCTGTGCAGTTGAGGAATTTGGCTTGTGCATGACCCAAATGATATCGGTTTCTGCTTGGTTTTGGTAAATATGTATCAGAATTCTCAGTCAGGTGCACTTTTAAATCTTAGAAAGATTTAGATTGCAGCACATAACATAGAAGAAATATTTCTCAGGTTGAGGTATAAAGAGGTCGGCTGAACAATATTTTGTAGGGATTGCTTGGCCCTGGGCTTCTTGGGTATTGGGATCATAGGGGGGGAAAAGTAAATTTCTATAATTGTATTTGCCATTGAATTTCTTTGAGGCATACTTTAATTGCAGATGTTGAAGACATTACTTGATATTGGCAAGAACTGTTGTTTCAGTCACAGCATATTGATGTCTTAAGTTTGTTGTTGGACTCCTGTATGGCAAAGCTTGACAAAGAGTTTATTCTTAGATAGAATTTTATCTATTATCTATTCTATCTATTCTAGATTTAATTTTTATTGTCTGCTTAAATTATGGCACATGCTATTTAGGAATACCAGGGCACTTCTGATATTTTTCCTTACAAATTCTTAATGTGGTTGAATACTGAGGAACTATAACAGTGATGAAGATCATATTGTCTCTTGGCAGTGTCAAACATACAAATAGTAAGATTATTAGCAGAATAGAACACCTAAATCTCTTTGTGCAGATAAAATGGATGGCAAACTTTACAACAAACTGTGCTTTCTAAATTTTTTAGGCCTTTTTCAGTGCCTAACTTGGCCAAGCATTGATCATGTTGATTGGAAAACATAAATGCAACTAGGAATTTGATTTTTTTAATGTGAACATAATATTTGTTAAATTTTAAATTTCTAATATTTGCTAAAAAATTCACCTTCAAACTTTCTAATATATCCCATCTTTGTTGAGTCTCGGGTATTTCCTTATATCCTACAGCTGCATGTGCAAACCCTGCAGCAGACTTTTGGTTCATAAAAGTGAAGCAGCTACAATTTCATGATATTGCTTTGGGCTCTGCATATCAAGATACTGATTGGTAGAGTTAGTTTTTACTTTACAACATATCAGTGTTATAGTATGTAACTTTAGTCCGGGAAATTTCACATATATATACAGTGGATTTTTTTTTTTTAGGTGATGAAATTAAGTATTCAATGTTTGTGAAACAGTAGAAACAGCTTCCATCAATTTTTTTTCCTCTGTGTGTGCATTTAATTGTATGTCCAGCTTATAATTACATGTCTACGTTTTTCGTGTCCTGCTTAAGTCGAAGCATAATGCATTTCAGGATAGGGAGTACATGGAGTAAAGTACTACAGAACCAAGGAGAGTGACTTCATGCATTTCAGATATTAACTGGAGAGAAAGGGTGTAAAATTTTTCTACTCCCATGCTCTGCTGTTACATCTGCTAATTGCTGAGGGTTTTTAAAAATTATTTTATTTTGCAGCCTCTTATAGAATGTCTCTTTATGTGCATTTTTTCTTTATATTATCTAGATGGACGGATACAGGGAAAATTAATGAACACAACTGTAAACAGTAATAATTCACTTTGATGACAGTTTTAGCAGGGTATAATTCAAATTCTGTTTCCACCTCAAGCAATTCTTCAAAACTGAGGGTTAATGTTTTCTCTGAAAACAAAGTCTTCCATAACCATCACAGGATCGTAGAGAAAATCACATGGGATAATGCTGGAGGGTAGGAATGAAATTCAAACATGACACCAGAGTATGACATGTAACAGAACTGTAGAGTAAATAAAAGAATTATAACAAGCTCTCTGTCTTGGGAATGATTATTAAATAATTTTTGATAGCATGAAAAAAGCATGCATTTTTTTAATGTGGTGTCAGACAAATATGAAACAAAACACAGTACCTAAAAAAGCTTGTGAGCTACACAGACACCTGATGAAATAAGGATTGAATCTGAGCTTCCCACTGTAGGGATTATCAGTTTAAGTGCATATTGCCTAGGGTGCTAGAGAGTGCGTAAGAAACGTTCTCAGTTTCTTTGGTGAAAAGTTTTATATGTGTGCAAAGGTTTCTTTTTATTTACTCTTTGTTTTATTGGGATCCTGGTTGACTCCTTAACACCCTTTCCTTGCTGTAGTCCTATACAGGTTATTTCATTTCTATTAGCACGTAGTTTAGTCCTGCTTGTGATGGTACTTGTGGTTCTGCAGCAATGCCAGCAGCACTTCAGTCTGCAGTGTAAGGGATGACTGAAGCAAAATAATACAAATGTATGCTATTGTGCTTGGTAGGCATATTGGACAAAGTGTGCCTGATTGGAATAAAGTAGTTTTGGAAATTTTTTTCTAGCTGTCAAATCCATTGTTCAGAACTATTGAAATATACTACTTCAGCCCACTATTACTTTTTCTCTGAGCTTATTCAAAAGCCTGCAGTATGTAATGTTCTAGAAGGAAAAGAAAAAAAAAATAGTGGTTTTGACTTTTGGTAACTCATGCAGTTTAATTTTGCTAATTCTGAACTCTTCCTTTAGTTCTTCATTTCCCTGAATTATGAGATGCTCCAGAGCCAAACCATCTGACTTCTATAAAAGCCACAGAAAGATCAAGGACGTCTCCAACTGATTTTATTGTCCAGAATGCTTCATGAGCCTTTAATGGAAATAGTGGGGATGGGCAGAAAGTTTGGGACTTTTTTAACCTAAAGTACTCTTATTGATGGCCTTAGAAGTGAATTCAGCTTTCTACACTGTTTCTGATAAATCTTTTATGACTACAAGAGTGTAAAGAAGGTAAAGGTTCATTGTGTTTCTCACCGATTAAAAAGGATATTCTCTAAATTTGATACATAGTTTTATTTTAAATGTTCTTCATGAGCTCCATATGATATTTGTACTAAGGTTACTTTGAATTGAAATATCTGAGTCTTTAATAACTTGAAATAAAAGATAAACAGAAAACAACTCTCTAAGAGTTGAAATACAAATGGTGTCTGCCTAAGACTTTCTTTTCATGTGCTTATAGCTGTGTCTGTCATGGTAAATTTAAGTAGAAAATGCTCCTCATCTTTCCAAAAGACAAAACCTGTAAATAATTTTAAGCAATCTGGGCAACTGTGCAGTAAGAGTATTGCTGCATTTAAAGTCACTGGCTTATTACAAGTCCATGGTAAGTGGCTAAGTTATCTTACTCTCTAGTCTCAATTTTACTTTCAATATCATTTAGAAGAGCTGAGATATCGATGGCTGTTCCTGACAGCATTTTGCAACTATGTAGAAAGTTTTTATTTGTGAATAGGAAAATGGCTTTTACTGTTACAACAGTAAAACCCTCAAATTCTGTAAGTGGGAGAATAGGAATAATACAGCTTTTTATATTTGTTATGTTTTACAAGGTGCCTAAAACAGTGATCTCATATTTAGGAGCTCCTTTGTTTTAAGACTAGATGAAGAAGACTTGTTCCCTTGAGCATGTGTGCTCATTTCAATAGCTGCCTTCAAGCATTACCATATTGGCAAGTCTTCGCAGGAGGTAATTAGAATGACTGGGGAGTTCCAGAAATGTCTTCATTTCACCAGCAGATTACCCTGGCTCTTGTGCCCAGGCCAAAACTTCATCCAGGGTTCTCAAGTGGATTTGACATCAGTTTTCAACTCCAGGATTGTCCTTAGAACAAATAATGCCAATCTCTTCCAAGTTCTATAGGCTTCAATGCAATAACTGCCCTGAACACAAGTAAGGTACAAGTAATATTTTTTTTTCTTCTAGAAGTAGCTTTGTACAGAGGAAGTAGAACAGTGAAATAGCAGGCAGTTTCATGCTGGTGTTCTGACTACCACAGCAACAGAATAAATTGCATGAGGACAGTGGTTCATTTGTTTCATTGTTAGATAAATTCAGAGCATTTTATTTCTGCAGTATAACCATCTATTCTGCATTAGAGTAACAGAGAAATTCAAAATATGAATACACTGATACATTCAGTACAGGAATAAAGCATAATAGGAAAATACAACAGATAGAAAAGAGTGGGCAGTTTTACCCCCCACCACCCCAAACTATGAATCTGTCTGACATCATCATTGGTTAAAAGAGATCTTTGCTTTGGCTTAATTGCACATAATTTGGCTGACAGTTGAAATACAAAGCTACAGATACACAAAATTAAGTATTTCACACAATGTCCAACCCTTTCAATCTTTATTAATAACTTAATTACGTTAATTACACTGTGGTTTAAAGCATTGCTAATACAAGAGGGGGGAAAATGATAGACTCTCCAAAATAATGAGCTGCATAGCAATTCTGGTAGAATTAGGACTATTAGCAAAATATAAAGTAGCAATAATTTGTAAATATATACTTCACAATTTATAACTCCTCTTGCTCCACCCTCTAATTGTTTTCTTTAGCCAGCTCCAGCAGTCATAATTCTGGAGGTCAATCCAAGTGTTCCAGAAGTTATGAACAGAGGGCTATTCTCAGGCTGAGTAGGTATTGAAATAACTTGATAGGTCCATTACATTTTCACTCTTTTGTGTTTATTGTTGTTGTTGTTTAGAGGGCTTTGCTGGCCCACTCTTCAGCAACAACCTGTAGCCCTAAAATGAACTGGATTTTCCTTATTTTTTTCCCTTTCATCCCACAACACAACTGTCTTGCATGGAGGTACTGAAGCCTTTATATATCAGCTGGATAGTGCTAGAGCCATGTAGTGGATGAAGTCTTGCTGGCCTCTGCTTCCTTTGGACAGGTTCCTTTTGAACTTCAGAGGAGTTATGTCCATCTTAACCTGTTGGAGCAAGCAGGACTACATAAAATACCCCTTTCTTTCACAGTAAACTGGATGAGACCAAGGAATTATAAGCACTCTTTTACAGTAGTTAGCTGCATCTATATTGTCCCTTCTTACATAAGGAAGCTGAGTATATTCATATATCCTATAATAATCATGGTTAAGAGAGAATTATAACTTCCTCACCTATATTACTATACACATCTGACAATGCTGACTTGTAAAGGTGTTTACTTTCTTTGTTGTTTAACTGCAGAACTTATTGGACTCCTTGAAATAAAATTTGAATACTTACAGCTTAAGTAGAAAATTTATTTTTTTTATTATTATTTTTTTTTTTTTTTTTAGGTTTAAGCTGTTTAAATCAAAGGGATGGAGGCTTTGGAGTGGCTAAGTTATAGTTGGGGATTTGGTTAAGCATCTCTTCTAATCATATTAGAATTTATTTTTTAAGTCAGATGACTGATATCCCTTTCAAGTTATTAATTGAAAGTGAACGATTCTGATGATTGAATATGTACATTCCTATAAGAACATTCCTGGAAACTTTGTAAATTATTTCAAGATGTAAAATTATTGCAATTATTTCTATTGTCTCCAGAATCACATTTGCCCTTATTAAAATTTGAAACCAAGCAGAATTGACAGAGGGAATGTTACTGTATCTCTTGCTGGAACTGACAGGGACAATTTCAGAGATTCTGCTAACTGTAACATTTTAAAATGTTAAGATACCAAAAAAATGGAGAGCTATTTAAGACATTCATATTTGGGCTAGTTTGAGTAGTCATTCAAAGTTACAGAGTCAGTTGCATTCAGAGTTTGTCAAAGGTTTTGGTGCTTTGTCACTCTGTGCTGTCACTGAGCGTGTCAGTGTGTCTGCCTGGGAGTCATCAAGAACTAAATCCCTAAAGGGGCTGCCTCAAGGGTTTGGACTCTTGTACTACTCCCCATCTCAAGTTGCTGAGTAGCTCTATGCCATCCACTACATGAGTTACAGAAAGGTGCTTTTCTTACTCTTGCCATGATAAATTATGGAGGTGTCCATTGTAGTAACTTTATTACCATTCTTTCTTTTACTGCAGTCACCTGCCATCTGCCTCCATCATTCAGCTCACTGATTTGATGCTTAGTCTTTGAAGATTCCCCAGATGTGTTATTTTTATATTCTTTAATACTTCAGGACTTCTGAATGCCTACTTAAAAAGCTATCAGGAGTGATAGATATCCACATAAATGCCTCCATATTGTCACAATGGTGATTCTGCATACCTTCAAAATTAGAATAAAGGCATTTTGCTATTATATTTAAACATGCTATCCAAGGTTACATGATTGTGATGGAAGAAATCAAAGGTGCATTACACAGACTGCTTATTTGTCTAGGAGTAATTGAGTGGTGATGGCAAGAAATAAAGAAATGTTCCTCACTTATTTGTACCCAAGACTCTAGATCTCATTTTCCTAGATTTTAATTACTCTTTATAAATTTCTTTTGAAACTGAAAAATACAAAGCTATTGTTGTTAAGATCCCAAATAGTGCAACCTTACCATTATACTTCTTTTATTGAATTCTGATTAATGCAAGCAAATTTTGTTTGTTTGTTTGATTTTTATACTATCTTTCCTTAGCCTTTTGTAACCTGAGGCTGGGAAGTCCATAGGGGTAAATACAGAATCCCAGAATGGGTAAGGCTGGAAGGGAGCCCAGTGGGGCATCTGGTCCCAGCTCCTGGCTCAAGCAGGATCATCCCAGAGCACACTGCACAAAATCGTGTCCAGAAGGTCCTTGAGGATCTTCAGTGAAGGAGAAGGTGAATACAATTGGGTGACTTGTTGATTGTTCTGCTTAGTGAACAGTGCTACAATACACACTGTAGCCTCTATAGGAGGTATCTTTTCTGTTCCTTTTGTGATCTGTTCCTGAAATGGGTTCAAGTTACTTTGGTATGGTTGGGTTTGTAACATAGTAGAGAAAGGAAAACTCCGGCAAGCTTTCATTTTGAGGCTGTCAGTTGAAAGCTTCTATCTTTTTTAATAAACTTAATGTCCAGTTTAGAACTCTAGGCATAGATTTTCCAAAGGTAGTTCTTTCTGCAGTGCTTTTGCAGCACCCTAGTCTTTATTTCTTTTAATCAATAGGTGCAGAGTTACTGTTTCCTGAAGAGTATTGCATGAGAACAGTTTATACTGAATTATCAGACAAAGCATTTGTATAAGTTCTTCTATGATTATTTAAATTCTTTTTTTTCATAAGATTGTGTTGATGATGTAATAATACAGATAAATATAGGCTAATAGATGTAAAATATAACTGAACATAACTATTTTTTATTAAAGAATGACGAGTTTCTCTCACATGAATTTTATTTTGTTGCATAGGCATCTAATTTTGAACTTTGTAAGACATTCAAAATGCAGTTAGGCCACTGTCCAGACTATTAATGGATTTGTGACTCTAAATGAATTAGAGTCAAGAGTAAGAGTCACTGTATAAATCTACACTATGGCTGGTTGTTAAAGAAAAACGTTGTAATATTGTAATATTTGTAATATTTCCTTTCTCAATTTCTTCCTCACTTTTTGCTCCTTTGCTGAACCTATTGGGCAATTTTCTCTAACACTGAAGAATGTTGGGGTAGTAAATGTACAGGTGTGTGCATGGATGGATCAGAGCTGTTTGTCCAGCCTTGAAAAAGCACCTCTATTTGAAGTGGATTCTGCTATTATAATATTTGGTGAATAGTATTTCACTGGGAACTGATCTGTGTGCAGTGAGAAATAGGTCCTTTTGCACACTGTTTGTAATGGAGTGGAAAATTACATTTGCCATTGCAAGAACAGCCCCATTAGTGGGAAAGCAGATTCTCTTGCAGAGAGCTGGAATGCACCTCAGGCAGTGTCAGGGTGACAGTCCAAATAATGGCACTTTCCAATGAACCCAGAGATTCAAAAAGGAAAAAATGCTTCTCTTCATACATTGTGGTTCCTTCATAAACTTACTGCTACATAAGGAACAGTTTGATTTAAAGCAGCATTAAAAAAAAAAACCAAAAAAACCCCACAAAAAAAACCCCAAAAAACCCCCCAAAAAACCAACAACAAAAAACACAAACAAAAACAAACAAAAAAACCCCAAAAACAAAACCAACCAAACAAAAAAAAAAACCAAAACACAAAATGAAAATAACCCAAACCAAACAAACCCACGACTGTTTTTAACTTGTTTTGAGGATGAAACCTACTGTTGTGAAAAGGACATGCAGTGATTTCATTCCTAGACCATTATCTAAACCAGTGTGATGCAGTAATGTAAACAGGAATGGTAAAGTGTTTTGTTAGAGGTTTTTTGGGTTTGTTTTGAAATAGCACTGCAAGTGTTGTCAATTATATCCCAACCACATGGACACTTTAGGCATTGAGTAAAGGATCTTCTATACAAGTGGAAGCATTGAAGATATGTTGTAACTATTCCTGACCTACCCCAACACCTCTTCTTCTCAGTAAAACAGTTTAGATCTTACTCTGCCAATGAATTATCAACTCCCGAGTAGAAATGTAAAATTAGTGGTGTCAGTTGTGTTTTAAAGTACTTACAAAACTCTGGTAATGAAGAAAAATGGTAGATGGTGATGGGCCAAAATTAAAAATAATTAATAATCGATGCTTACAAACCCTCAGATGATGATGGTGATGATAACAACAACAACAGCAATGATAACTGTTGCAAAGTATGTAATATCAAGAATGCTGGGGACTGCAATTCACTGCTTCTATACACATAAAAAAATCAGAAGTCCTAGTAGGGCTAGAGTGACAGTCAAACTTGAGATAGTTTCAAATTTGTCTCTTAGAGATTGAAATTAAAAAAAAAAAAAAAAAAGTCAAAAATAAGGAAACAAGATATGCCAGAAGTTTTGGAGTTTGGTGGGTTTTTCCATTGCTTTTTTTTTGCTTTTTATTTTGTGTGTGTGTGTTGGTTGGTTGGTTTGGTTTGTGGGTTTTTTTGGGTTTTTTTTTTTTTTTGGTTTGGGGGTTTTTTTTTTTTTTTGGTTTGGGGGTTTTTTTTTTTTTTTGGTTTGGGGGTTTTTTTTTTTTTTTGGTTTGGGGGTTTTTTTTTTTTTTTGGTTGGTTGTGGGGTTTTATTGTCTGTTTGGTTTTGGTTTTTTGACTGATCTGACTATAGTTAGTTACTGCAAAATCCACTACAAATGACTGTGAGTTAGTGATGTAGAGAAAGAGTAGCTCTGTGCTACAGAGCAGGAGTTCAGAGAGAATAAAAAATCTTAGGTTTTGTTCTAGTTCTTCTGTCAGTTACCCCCTGAGTTTATAGTTGTTAATTTTGTTAGGAACAGACCTAAATGGTAAAATTTGGATTGATATTTGACTGAAATATTTGCTCGAAGACTGCTACCAATAATTAAGCTTATCAGCCTTGACGATGCACAGACCCCCAGCCATTTAAACTGAAATATCTGCTTCCTATGAATTTCTTATGAATTCTCTGTTTTGCAAGTGAATTTCTCTGTAGACCATGTTACTCCCATAGTAATTTTTGTGGACATTTCTCTTTTTAGTGTTATTACATGATTATGGCGAGCTTTGAGCAGAAGCATTTATTTAATTTTTCAAGTAAGAAATGGTCAATCATTAGACTATTAACAAATTTGTCAAGGCTCATATTTTTACCTGTGCTTAAGAGAGTATCCATAATGGAATTAAGTTGCAGCTTTTTAATTCAACTGCAAAGGTAGGCATCAGACATGAAGTATTTAGGGAGGATGATTTTGGATGGGGTCACCAAAAAAAGAAAATATATACACTTGAGCTTATGCCTGTTATAGGAATTACTTGATTTTTACTTTTTTTTTCTCATCTGCACCATCCCTCTGGCCTGTCTTTGTCTCAAGAATGATGCCATTTAATTTACAGCTTAAATTTTGAATAGGTTCCCTATTCTAACCAACTTAGTGAGTGCTAGATAATTTTTGGGCTTATTAAAATAAGTCTTAAGGTTTGTGATGGGCACATGAGCAGCAAAATTTAATCTTAGTTGAAATTTAATCAATTTTTTGAGCTAAGGTGGTCTTTATCAGAGGGGAATATCCACAGCTGCACAGTTCGAGTCCCTGAAATACTTAACCAATCTTTCTAGGGATAAACCTTTGCTTTCCCCCCAATATATTTCTTCAAAAACATGAGGACTTGAGAACTTTTAACTGAAATTATATATCCTGAGTTTATTTTATCTGATAAGAAGGTGCAAACTGTGTGGGGTGAAATAAAGATATGTTAGGCGATGACACCGTCTTGTCATTTGTACATATTCTTTTACAAATATACTCTTTATCTTAGCTGCCTTGAAATACTTTTAATATAATTAAAAGCACAGAATCACTGCCAGACTTGTCAATTCCAACAACAAAGTGCTGAAATTTTCAGTGAAACTGAGAGATCCATCTCCCACACATTGTAATGAATAGGTTCATAAAAGGAAAATAGTTTAATTACATTTTAGTTCATGGATTGTTAATAGGCTGGAGTATCTAAATTGAATAATGTGATTCTGGTAATAATTATGTGTAAATGAACTTGTTTAAATGATATTTTACAGCTTCTTTATAAAATTACAGCTAGAGGCAATCCAGTGATAGACAGACAAAGGCCATGCAAAAATTATCATAAACTATTAGCTTGTTTGCAAAGGGTTTTATGTTAATCTTTTAGTACTTAAAGCACTCTGCAATTAACATATCACGGGGAGCTGCCTTGAAGCAAAGGCATGCAAATTAAAGTGCTCAGATAAAAAGCCATTCACATAAAAAAAAATCAAAGACAGGGTGGCATAGCACTCAAAGGGTACCGGTTTTATATTTGAGATTAAGGAGGTGTAATGATTGTGTTATCTAACTAGAGTTGTAATTAAAGCTTTTCTCCTGCAGACATGACAATAGATACAGAATTGATTTCAGTGTTTTAATTGTGAAAGTCATTTTATTTCAGGGCAGAAGATATGAATAGCCTAAATCAAAGGGCTAGAAGATTGCTTTGTTGATAGTACTTGTTCAACAGCTGCCTTGTTGCTTAATACACAAATGGAGAGAATGGGGAAAGAGTTCCTGGGAGGTGCTCTGTATTGTAATTCTTCTGCTGGTTTCCTTTCCTTTCATTAAAAAGGCAAGGATCTGTGTACTAGGTGTAAACAAGCAAGCTTTTCATACATCACCAGTGTTTTTCCTCCTTTAGTTTCCTCTGAACAAAAGAAGTCATAAAAACGTTGAACTAACTTTTACTACTGCTCCTTTCAAACTGCAAAAGTTTTGCAATAAAACCATCATCTGCTCTCAGAGATATCACACTTTTAGTGGGGAATAAAAATTCCCTGTGTGGCTGTAATTCCTCTTATCAGAAATGCCATTGTAACAAAAGGCATGTGATGTGGGAAATTGAATGTGAGATTTTATTTATATTATGTTTGTGGCTGTACTGTGTTAGATTGAGAAGGGGTGCCTTTTTTTACCCCTCACTCACTGTAGCAACAGAGTGAAAAATGAATGGTCAAAATAAATATACCTGCCTAGATTCTCAGCTGGCATATGTTCTGGCTGCTTGTTCTGTCAGGGACTTACATGCTAGGAATGGGCAAGGCCCAGGGTCTGATTTGGGAATAAACTAAACTCAAACTGGAGTGGCTACCATTGGTCAATTTGAAAAAGACCCATATCAATATATCTTATTTCCTCTCTCATATGGCAGGAGTTAACTCAATGTAACATGTCAATGTAGCTTGTTTCCTTTCTGATGGGGAAGAAATTAATTGAATGTGGTATTACATCATTTTTCATTGTACCAGTGTACTTGAAATATCGACAGTATTTCTATTCCAGACAAGATGCAAGCAGTAATTGTGTGTTTTCCCTTTCCTTAACAGAACCAAAATTATTGGATGTAAAGGGGTGCATTGTAACCAAGGATAAGGAAGAGGCTGTGGCACTTAATACCCTCTTTGCTTCAGTCTTTAACAGAAAGACAAGTTATCCTCAGGGCAGCTGGCCCCTTGAGCTGGCAGACAGGGATGGGGAGAAGAACAGCCCCTGTAATTCAGGAGGAAACAGTGAATGACCTTCTGAGTTATGTAGACACTCTCAAGTCTATGAGGTTGGATGGGATTAACCCAGGGGTATTGAGGGGGCCACTCTCCATTATTTATCATCTATCCTGGCTAACCAGGGAGGCCCCAGGCGACTGGAGGTTGGACCATGTGATACCCATCTACAAGAAGGAGGATCTCAGGAACTACAGGCCTTTCAACCCAACCTTGGTGCTGAGCAAGGTTATGGAACATGTTATCTTGAGTGCAATCACACAGGACATCCAGAACAACCAGGTTATCAGTCCCAGCCAGGATGTCTTTAGGAAAAGCAAGTCCTGCTTGACTAAACTGGTCTCCTTCAATGACCAGATGACTTCCCTGGTGGATGAGGGAAAGGTGGTGTCTACCTGGACAACATTACTCTGGACAAGCTGGCAGCCTATGGCTTGGACAGGTGCATTCTTGGCTGGGTTGAAAGCTACGTGGACAGCCAGGCCCAGAGAGGGGTGGTGAGTGATGCTACATCCAGATGGTGTCCAGTCACTAGTGGCTCAGTTTTTGGGCCAGCAGTGTTGTTTAATATCTTTAGTGATGATTTGGACAAAGGAATCAAGTGTAGCCTTGGTAATTTCACAGACAACACAAACTAGTGTTGATTTGCTGGAGAGGAGGAAGTTTCTACAGAGAGTTCTGGACAGGCTGGACAAAGAGCTGAGGTCATTTGTAGAAGGTTCAGTAAGATGAAGTATCAGGTCCAGCACTTGGGTCACAAGCAGCTCAGGCGGTGCTACAGGCTGGGGGAAAAGGGACTGGAAAGTGACCCAGCAGAAAAGGATTGGGGGTGCTGATCAACAATGTGCCCAGGTGACCAAGAAGGCCAATGGCATCCTGGGCTGTGTCAAAAATAGCATGGGCCTCTCACCTGAAGAAAGACAAGGAGGTGCTGGAGTGTGTCCTGAGAAGGGCAGCAGAGCTGGTGGAGGGCCTAGAGAGTAAGTTGAGGAGTGGCTGAAGGAGTTGGGGTTTTTTAACCTGAAGAAAAGGATGCTCAGGGAAGGCTTTATTGCTTTCTACAACTGCCTGAAAGGGGGCTGTAGCAGGTATGAGGTTGGCCTCTTCTCCCAAGGAACCAGAGACAGGATAGGAGGACATAGCCTCCAGCTGTGCCAGGGGAGGTTCAGGTTGGGTATCAGGAAGAACTTCGCTGAAAAGGTGGTTAAGCACTGGGTCAAAATGCCAAGGGAGATGGTGGTGTTACCATCCCTGGAAGTGTTCAAGAAATGACTGGATGTCAAGGTGGTGTTCAGCCAAAGGTTGCACTCCATCTTGGAGATTGACTCCAACTTTGTGATTCTATGAAAATAGGGATTAAAATGATACAAGGTCTTGCGTAATAAGAACTCTCCTAAATTCTCTTGGAGCCTTTCAGTGAGACTCAAACATCCAGAAACAAGCCTATTTCCTAATTTGCCTCTAAAGTTTGCGCCCGTAGGTCACAAGAGAAACCATTCCCTTGTAATTATAAGCAGTATGGACTGGTGACACCTTGAGACTACACTCCACTGGTGGTCCCCACCCTTACTGTTGCTGGATTTTTGGGTTAAATTCACTGTTTCTCTCTATAATTTTCCAAACTCTCCATGGAACTGGCTCAAACTGTGAGAAATTGCTTTCCTCCAACTCCAGCAACTGCTGCATTTCACAGTAACTCTGAAACTGTCAACCTTGAAGATGATGCTTTGGAGAGCACCAGGCAGAGCTTTCTCAGATGCTGGCTCAAGGCTGTGGAGCCAAGCTCTAGAAGAGGGTAGAACGACCACAAGTCTCACTCCTTTCAAAGGTTTGGAAAGTTTGCTCATTGAGCTGATGTTAAACTCAGAGAGAGGAGAAACGATGATGAGAAAAGCAAAAGGTAGAAGAGAATGCAGGCAGGAAAAGTTCTTGGAGAAAGTGAAGAGGCAAGACCATCTGATAACTCATGTAACAAGATGGTGATAACCTTTGTTCAAGCAAGACATGCCAAGGAACATGGCTTGCTTGTTTTGGAAACAAAATGTTATAAACATTTTGAAGTAAAGATGGTCTGAGATTTCTAACTTAATTTCTAAGCCAAGGGCTTGACTAGATTCCACCTAAATGTGGTGCCATAGAGAAGATGGCATAGCTTCATGAGCATTTAGGAGTACAGTGTGGTCCTTGCTATCTTTATGTATGTACAGACTGTTGAAATTCACCTGTGTGTGATATTATTCCTGTAAAAATATTTTAAGTTTTGATATTGTTATGTCATTACTTGAAATCCACTCCAGAGTTGAGAGATATTCAGCTGTGTTTGCATAAGCTTAATTACTACCCCTTTCCAGCTCCAAATGGTTCATGGAGTAGCTACTTCTTGCTTGAAATAGGTGGAAAAATCAGAGGAGAAATAAAAAAATCTCTTGTGGGTGTTTTGTAGTAGATTGTGTAGGAATTTTCAGTGTGGTATTTTTGGAAGGTAGGGTTTTTTTTAGTTGGTATATAGACTTTATTGTATCCTACTGATGTTTAATCTTTACTTTTAGAAGCTCTCATATTTGCAGGCTTCTACCATCTAATTACAGAGGAATTTAAGGTAGGATGCTCTCTCACTGGATCTTAATTCAGTAGGAAAAGACAGACTCACAGCTTTGTCTAAATAGATTGTGTTCTAGTCATATGCAGCCCTCTGTGGGCATTACCAAGAGGTACTTTTTAAGCAAGGAAGGTTGTAGTATAACAAGCACTGTCTAAGATGGCACACCAGAGAGCACAAAAGCATTTTAGGAAAGTTTTTCTGCTTAAAGAATTGGAATAACCTCTTTACATATAATGAAAATATTTAAAAAATACAGTTCTTTTTTATTTTCAAGTGACTATTTAAAATAGAACTCCAACTAGAAGTGTACATGGTCTGCATATTACTTTAGAGGAAAAGGAGGTTCGGGAAGCTAAGTGCTTTAGGCTCTCAGTTACTGTACTCATCACTAGGAACCAGCCAGTGACTTGATTCTGTCACAGGACTTAAACTTCTGAGGAAAAAAATTAAGAAAGGGTTTTATGGTGCCTCTCATTAGGATTATGTGTCTGAGGTCAATGACACAAACTGATGCACATTTTGTGAGTCTTCCAAAAGCAATCTCCTTTTGTAAAAGTGGTAAAGTTCTAGTCAACTAATATTGTTTGCCTGTAACTTCTAGCTTTGGATTCCTCCCAGTCTTGAACGTTCATTACATTTTACCTGAAGTCAATGATCTGATCCTTTTCAGAAGTTATTTGTTTTTCGAGGCCTTTGCTGATTTTTCATGAACAACACAGCTTTCCTTTCAGCTTAGTTGTTCCTCGGTTAAACCCAACTCTTCTCTAAAAGTGAATTCCTCTGTTATATTTGCCTGATCAAATTATCTGTGTTTTTGTTAGTGTCTTTAGTGGAACACATTGAATTCACTCCCAAATGTCTCAGGCTTGGTATGTTTTTCAAAGACAGCATCAATTTGTTCATAAATTTGCTAATGAGGAATTCTGCTGCCGAAAACACTGTTACTTCCTTGGGACTAAAGTTGCTTTGCTGAAGATTCTTTATTCTTAATCTGAAGAGAAGAGCAGGTATTCAGTGCTATGGCAATCTGTGCTTGTCATTAATGATTCCTTATTATTGTTGTGTCACTGCTCCAAGTTCTGAAACTCTCATGTTAACACATAAACTTTGTAGCTGTGCACTAATAACTGTCTTCCAAGTTATTGTAGGGGGGAAAAGAAAAAAGTTTGCATAAAATGGGCACTGCCTTCTTTAGCAGTTGTTAAAGATGTAGGATAAGACTGCAGAAGATTAGTATAATTCCAGTCCATTCAGTGTTGCAGAAAGAACACGAATTCCTTAGAGGTTATGAAGTTCGTGCATCATTGAACACTTCAGTTGATGTGGATCAAGTCATGTGCCATATATCTTCCATATCAGGGACACTGGAAGGTCATCATCCATAATAACTCCTATTTCACTGGGTAACCTACAGAAATCAGTGCAACTAAAGCCACACATTAGAAGACCTTTAACTTCAGAAAGATGCAGTGGAATAAAAAAATGAGAGGGGGTGGAGTGGGCTGTGATCTTAAGTGTAGTATTGATTCCCTACACCCAGGGAAACTGCTTTCTTAGTTTCAGGTATATGTTCTGCATGTCTTGTAGCTCTGGATGGGACTTTTGCTCATAGAACTGACTTCAAGTTGACTGCATTTCTGAAATACATGAGATAAGTTTCTTTTGCAGGATCCATCTCTATGAGTTCTCCTTACTGATCATTTCCAGTTTAGGGCTTTTAGCCCACTGTATGTTACAGCATCCTACGGAAGGAATTCTTCAACAATATTCACTTATTCACTGGGAATTTTGAACTTGGAGGACTGAGAGCACAAGATCTTCATCAACAGGCCTTTGGTTTTCTGTCCAAGTTTTGTTTGACTTTTTTGAGCTTTGCAAAGTGTCAACTTAGAAGAATGTTTTAAAAAATAGTTTCCCTGAATGGCTTGCTAACTACCATGTATTACTATAGGCTCTCAATTTATTTTACAAGAACTTAGAATGTCAGAAATATAAGATAATTCACAGTTACTAATGGACATTTTATGTAGTGCTGACATGGAGATTTGTTATCTAGCAGAAAACTGAGTGCTGACTTCATTAAAGTTTAGGGAAAAAAGCCCACCCAAAGAAACAAACAAAAAACCTCTATACTGTATTTATCACTCCTACTTTTTAATGCTGGTCAGTTTGTTATTAACCACACCATTTTTATTTTTCAATGGCTGTGTCCATGAAGCAATGCAACTATAACAGAAGCATTAATAGGCACAATGACCCTTTTTCCCCTCCTGTACATTGTGGGTTGTAAAGTAGTCACAACCATAGAAAGACAGCAATCAAGGCTGGCCATGGTGTACAAGATTTTTACAGTATTCTGCAGTTTTCAGACTTGGTTTCCTTCAGCCAAAATTTTATGAGCAGTCATCCTCTTAGTTCTGTTCTCATGCGAATCTCTCTGGGCTTCTGCTGCTTGGTATTTTAAAAAAATGCTGGCCTCCTTGGTACATGAGATGGAAAGGATTGCAAAAATGCAGCTTTACAATGACTCCCCAAAATTATGAAATTGAAGGTAGGAGCTATGACAAATATTAGGGATGACCAAGGTCATACTGGCTGGGGAAAGAACTTCTGAAGGACTGATCAGGCACAACCTTATTGAGTGTTTATGATAACGTGCAGTCGTGAAGTCAAAGGCATCACACATGACGGACTTATCATAGGCCTGCATGTAAAAACAGGAATAATCACTGTGGGTTTTTTCCTTCAGAGAAACATTAAAAATTATTTATTCAAACTATGTGTTTATTCAACACAAGTCTCTTTGGTAACTCAGTTGCTATTAGTCAAGTTAGAAAGTTTCCAAAAAAAATGTTCTTTCATTCAAAACACTGTTTCCAGGGAAGGCCAAATATCAAGTATGTTCAGGCACTCGTGCTACAGCTGAAAACAGATGGTTGTCAAGACTGGAACATTTTATGCATTGCAAAAGGGTAGTAATCTGAAAAAAAAAAATACTCTAAAATTAAGCTTATTTTTAGTGATATATAGATTATGTACCACATATCCAGCCATGAGCAGACAGAGTTTTTTGAGCTTCCTCGAAATTCCATTCTTCTAGTTTGTGTTTGTCCTGTCAGCCACATTTTTCAGCTGAGTTGTCATTTCCTTTTTTGCAAGTAGTTGGGGTTTGAGTTTCTTGAGTGGGTTTTGTTGTTTTTCTTGTATAGGGTTTTTATTGTTTTTTTAGGGGGAGTTTGTTTTGGGGTTTTTGTTTGGGGTTTCTTGTTTGTTTTTTTCTGTTTACTTTTTTGTTTGTTTGGGGGTTTTGTTTGGTTTTGGTTATTTTTATTTTGTGGGCTACATATCTGTTCACATGAAACATGGCTAATTAGGGAGAGCAAAAAAAAAAAAAAAAAAAAAA
>VXAU01001968.1:88879-124903 GCA_013399695.1 Formicarius rufipectus | reverse complement strand
CAAAACAAGAATATATTCCTGGGCCGGTTCTGCCTCAAGTTGTAGCAGGCAGGTGTCTGTCCTTGGCATTGGATCAGGTGGTGTGGACCTACCTGGTCTTATGAGATTTCAGACAGAGGAGTTTTTCCTTCACTTGGTCTTTTCTGAATCTCCTGTGGGATTGCATGTTATTTCAGTTTCCAGAAACCTATGGCAAGCTGTTGAGCTGAGACAGAAATATGCATTACAGCTCCAAAAATGGGGGTAATCCCACTGTTTGATGAGGAATAGTATGTTTTATAGCAGGTGAATGGAAATTAGGGCCTTTTAACTGTTCCAGTCTGTCTGTGGTTGCTATGCCTTGACCAACGGAGACAGAACCAAGAATTTATCTTGTCTCCTTGAAAACTGTCAGTGCTTCACATTTCTACATGTCAGACAGAAAAAAATGAGAAAATTTGATGTAGATATTTAGGAGGAATGTTATGAGAGAAATAGAAAAGAGGACCAGTGGATAGACAGGAGGCAGTGGGATGGAAGTCCTCCAGTTCCAACACAGACCATAATCTTTGGTCATGGAGAGAGCTTGATGTTCATGAGCTTGTGGGATGATTTAAAGAATCATAGAATATCCTGAGCCAGGCAGCACCCACAAGGATCATCAAGTCTAACCCTTAGCCCTGAGAAGGATGAGCCCAAGAATCAGACCATGTGCCTGAGAGCATGTGTTGGTTTAGAGTTAAACCAGCAGGAGAAATGAATCCAACTCAGAATGGGATTGCAAGGCCAAAGAACAATTTAATAAAAGATCACAAAATACACTGAGACAGAAGGAAAATCCATTTGCCCCACAAAAACAGATTTGAAGCCCAGCACAGTGGGGCACGAGCAGGATGGAGCTCACCAACCCGTGTGCTGAGCACCACGTAGCCCCCTGAGTTCAAAGGAGGAAGAAAGGAAGAAACCTGCTGGTGGCAATGATGGTTGCAGTCCTGTTGAGGCTCTGCTCCTCCTCTGGATCTGACCAGAGATCCCAGTCCCAAAACCCCAACTTATCTCTGCTTAGGCTCACATGGGAATGGCCAGTCCCTCCCCCAGGGTGGGGAGTTTCCCAAGGGGTGATTTACTCTGGGAGGTCGATCCTGGCATATTTTTGGCATCCCTGCTGGCCCCTGAGCAGACATGACCCCTCAGGTGGGTGTGAAGGCAGGAAAACTTCCTTATCCCACAGAAGTTCCCAAACCCCCCCCTGTGCCCTGAGGGGTGGGGTGTGCCCTGAGCAGCTGCTGCCAATGGGCCATGGGGAGCAGGTCATGAGAAAAATGACCCAGAGGGTTTAGAATCCACACCCACACAGTGAAAAATTGATCCTGGGTACTCTAACCAGGACAGAACATTGCCCGAACCCATCTTGAATTCTGGCATGTTTGTGCCATGATCACTTCCCTGGGGAGCATGTTCCCAGGCCCAACCAGAGGGGTTCAGTTGTCACTGCTCTCTAAAAGGCAAAATCAGACAACAGAAACAAGATAAGGGACATAGTAATTGTTCTTCTTTCAGGTCAGGGGAGGTGAACAAAGGAAATGTTATCCTAACTTTTTGTGGTCGCTCTAGTAACGTGTTCACCTGCATGAAGGGGAAAAAAACACAACTGAAATGAGGAAAAATGAATTCAAGACGGAAAATTGTGATCTACATTGGATTTAAAAGTTAGCTGAATTCTTAGAACAGAAAAAGCTTACTAAGCAGTTCTAATAGGGAAAACAAATAATGCTATATGTTATCTTCATCTTCTGTTTAGTCTGAGAGGAACAAAGCAATCCCTGGCAAAGACAGACAATATCCTCCCACACATTTAGCAACACAAAAGATGGGTGGCACTATTATGGTGGAAAAGCTGTGCAGTTCCTGTAACATGTTTCATTTAAACTGTGCAGAGCAGAAATCTCTGGATACACAGAAATGCTCTTTTGAGTTAAATAGTAAAGCTGTGCTGAATCCTTCAGCACTCACATTTATAACCGAAATAACCCCCAGAGTAGATTGTTTATTTATCAATTGTTAATTGAGTTGATGTTTACTCATGATTGTAAACAGATGATTAATTTATGGCTGAACGTTATTAGTATGATAGTGAAGAGATCATTAGAAAGAAGGATTGTAATAGGGTTCTCTGCACTTGTGAGGCTAGTAATAAAGATTGACTATTATAATTAGATAAAGCTTTGCAACAAATACTATTAAATTGAATCTGGACTTTATTTAAATGCACTAGCCTGTTATCTAAAGTGTATTAGTGGAGTGTGTGGGTTAAGTAGAACCGCTGCCTACACTGTTTACTGTCTCCTTCAGAGATTATAATGGCTCTATACTCGTTGGTTAAATTGCAATATTATGCATTATGCATGAGTGTTATTTCTATTGAAAAATCGAAAAAATAGTGTTGTAATATAAGAAAAAATATATTTTCTCTCAATTTTAACATAAGATTATTTCCAACTTCAATTTTGATGATGGGTTAACCAAACTTTATTCCAGAAGATGACTTAATTTGCTTAGCCTGGTAACACTTAAGTGTAACTCTGTTTAATGGAAGTCAGAGTAAGACTTCTTTGGGAATGCACTGACAGTGTTATGGAGAATTTGATTTTTTAATTTCCATGGAAGCACGGAAGGCAACAACAGAAGCTGAAGTGGGATGGGATGAAGCTTTAAAAAATGTAGATCTGCATCCATCCCCCTACTCCCCTCCTTCTTATTTTTCTTCTTCACACCCCCTTTTTGCAACAGAATCTATTATTTCTTGAAGGCAGTCCAAAGTGGCTAGAGCTGTGTAGGGACTTACCTGTTATTTTTCAGCTTAATATGGAGAAGATCTTTGGTGCATTTGTAACTGTGGGTACAGGTGTGATGTGAATGTAGTGTGAACAAGAATAGGTGAATATTTTAACTGTATTTTAATGTAGGATGGGAAGAGATATATACAGAACTTGCATAATTTTAGCACACTGAGCATTTCAAATTGAAAATGCAATGACATCATAGCAAATAGTGAAGTGATATTACAGACACTATAAAAACAGACATTTTTTAAAGCCTTAATAGGTTTAAAAAACTCCAACTATTCCGTGGTTTCATGAAAACTGAATGCAAAATTTCCACTCTTAATTGTCAGATTCTTTGAGGGTAGCGAAACATTGTTCTCACCTTCCATGGCCTGAGTGCTTGAAAGCTTAGCGTCTTCTGAAGTTGCTTCAGCTACAGACTGTCAGATTGTGAACCCCCAGGCTATGCAAAAGTGCTCTCATCCTCAGAGGTGAAGAATCTCAAATGACGATCAGTGCTTGCTTAGCACCTATCGTGGTCTGTTCTCAAATGACCACAAAGCATTTCTGTGTTCAACTGAGACTTGAGACCCTTATAATATTTATAATGGGAAATGAGAAGTTCTTGCCCTGTGGTTAGAAAGGGTTCCCAATGAGCTGTGTAGTCACTGTTGGGCTGCTCTGCTGTCTGTGCTCAGATACAAGATACTCTTCACAGTCAGCAAAACTGATGAGTCTGCAGTCGTGTTGTTACCTGTGTCCAAAGGTTACTCAAGTAATTTTAGTACTGAGGAAAAAAACCCCTCTCTGTGTTATTTTCATTCTCTTAGTGGGATTTCTTTGTTGGAAGAAGAGATTTGGAATAGATTACTTTGTATAAACTGTTCCAAATGTTGAAGCCCAGAGCTTCAAAAACAACAAACTGGACAAATGGTTGTGCCAAAATGTCCTTACACAAAATGCTGTCCCTGTTTGAGGAGTGGAAAAAATGTGAAAAGTTTAAATGCTTCTCATAGAAATTACTTGGGGAGGATTAATAATGTCTCAAAATAGTCTCAGAAAAACTCTGGACATGTTCATGGAAAGTCTCCACACAACGAGTCTGCTAGTTTGAGCCTTGCACAGCAAGTGAAAAGTGTCTTTTGATCTTGACTGAGTTGATGGGACATGGGATGAAGCTGACTTTAATCACAAATGATTAGTAAATAATTCTTCAAATGAGATTTGTCTTTCTTAGAGAAAGTAAGGTAAAAAAAAAACGATCTCTGTGGGGAAAATAGAATTTTTTTAATGCTTTGAATAAATCTGTTGGCAAGTTTTAGCATGATCAGTTTTCACCAACACTCGGTCCCATGGCTGTCAATTTGGCAATGATGAAAAGTAAGTCTTCATTCTCAAACGACTCTTGTCACCTGCTTGCCTTCTGAAATAGTGCAAGGGGAGGGATTAAGAAAAGGTGGGATGAGAATTCAGGAAGGAAGCATCCAAAAATGAAGTTGCAGGCAAAATGGAGAAATGCAAGTAAATATCTTTTAAGAAACAAATGGAGGTTGGTAGAGACCACGTAGATTTTTTTCCTTTATGTGAGTAAAAGATGCTTTGTTTTCTCTGTGAAAAATGTGTGATCTGAAGTGCAGCTCACGGGGTGAGCTTTGAATGCATCTCAAGAAAGCAAAAGGGCCAAGTGCAGGCAATGCACAGAAACCCACAGTTAATGGGGGAAAAGTTTGATTTCACATCAAATTTGTATGGAAACAGCTAAAGATTGTTTCTAAGGAGCAGCTGGAATTGACCAAACACAGGGATGATGCTGTTCCATTTGAAATTATTACAGTTCTTGTTTTCAAAGGAAATGTAGTAGTGTTGGTGGAGAACCTTCCATAGAGATTTTAGTTTTTATCCTAGAATTTGTGTCTTCTTTCAAGCACCTGGAAATAATGATGTTTAAAATCAGGATCTCAGTTGCAAGGAACCAGTAATTTGCTTATTACATTATTTTTACTCTTAGTACTCCTGTGGAAAGTATAAAACAAGAGAGTTCCCGTTTTTTCTGCTGTTGATAACTGAACTTTTAGAAAATAAGTCGTTGTTATTGCTTTTATTCAGCTTTCTGATATTTCTTTGGATTCAGATCTTTTATTGTTATGATATATACTCTGAAGACATTAAGCAAAGTGGGGGGGAAACATTTTTTATAGAAGTTTATGAAAACTGGCACATAGCTGGCACGTGAAAAGCTGTCATGACAGTCAACTCTTTGATAGATTTGACAATGATATGCTTGCATAGACAAACCCACAGAATCCCAAAAGACATTAAATAGGTACTTAAATCCTCTCAAATACAGACTACTTTATTCAGTTGCTGAACATTAAGCATAGAAAAATTAGATAATTTTAACTAATGTACATAGAGCAACTACCAGTTAAGTTGCTTTGTTTTCTTCTGATCTTCTTCAAAGTTCCCAGGCCAGCCTTTCTCTGAAGAATATACAATATTTTAGTTGTTTGATAGGTCTTGCAACAAGAAAAGAAGAAAGGGTAGCATAGTACAGCTGGTATTTTTAAAGTAAGTAGTTGTTTGACAACCATGGAGATATTATAATTGTAATTCATTGAGCAGGACTCTACGAGGAAGCAGAAGTCCCTGCTGGAACTACTCCACAGTTTTCCAGCTGTTATCTGTTTTCTTCACACAAGGAGGGCTTGAATCACATCTTAAGCCTTCAAGAATGTATGGTGCACTGGATGTAGTGTGTATTTAACTCCGGACTGGAAAATGAAGCCAATGTAAACTCCAGTTATTGCTGGTCCTTTTCATTTCTCTGACATCAGACACAAGAGGTCACGATTGCTTATGTCCCATTTAAAGCAGAAGTAAAGATTCAGAAAGCTAAAAAAGAAAAAAAGACTGTGCCTTAATAAAACACTTCCAGAGAAACAGCCTGTTTACAAGTGCAACTTGTGCCTCTGTTTATGAGCCATTCCTGGCAGGGATGAGATGTCGAGATACGTGGAAAAAAATGGCCCTCCTCTCCAAACCAGACTGGTACTTGAACAGTCTTCATGTCAGCCTGACTGCAGAGTGCTCCTGCAAACAAACCAGCCTGCAAACATGTTGGTCTGCTCGAGGTGCACCCACGGGTTTGGGTTCTGCTTCTCTAGGACTGAAATTTGCACAAAAGAGTGAGGCAGGAATGTTCCAAATCCCCAAGTCTCCTCCTGGAGTTGTGATCCACTCTGCATTATTAGTGCTGTTGTGCCTGCTCTGTGTTTTAACAAGTCAGAAAAGCTGGTGTAGAATCACTCAGGCTTACAAAAGAACTGCAGAGCAAAGGATCAGTTCGGCTGATATTTGTTCTTTCTAATACTTTCTGTTTATGTTAAGGGAAGGAGGTTGTCATTTGTGTTACAGTCTCAAAGAGTGTGTAAGATTGAAACAAGATGGGTTTCAATGAGGAAAAAATAATTATTTGCAAAAGAGAAATAACTTCAGATTTTTTTCCCCCCTAAGTTTAAAGAGACAAAAACCAGGCACTGAACCCAGCAGTGCTTCTTATTGATTTGGAAAAGAAAGTCACTAAATGTCTATGCATGTAGCTAAAGAGTGAGTAATCTCAATCAATATAGAATGAGCACAATATTTATTCATCCTGGTGAATAGTAGGAAAAAAAAAACAAAAACAAAAAAGACCAAACAAACAACCCCACAAAAAACCAAAACAAACAAACAAAAACTCAATTAGATTTAGAAAGTTATATAAAATATGTCCTGAAAACTACTCACTGGTGGTGCTGTACCTAGTCATATCTTATCACAAATTTGTAGTATAAATTCTCATATCTGATTCAAACATTAGAATTGCTGAAGAAATTTTCATTGACAACTTTAAATTAGTATCATTATGAAAGAGCTGTTAAAGAAGGGAGTAAAATGAAAACATTTTTGTGATTTTTTTTTTTGATCACTCAGTATATTTTTCACCAAATGTTTGTTTTACAGTGTCTTACATAATTGAGTGTCATTGACTTTAGATTTATTAAAGATAGATAATAGCTTGAAGAACTGCTGTTGTCAACTAATTATCCAAAATTAATTTTAAAATTGGCTCAGGTGTTAAGTTTTTGCTTCTACTGGGGGGAAAAATGATTCCTCTAGGAAGACACATCTGAGATGCCTTGAAGTTAGTTTTTAATTAACATTCTTGCATCTGTCTCAATTGCAAGAAGATATAAGTAGATATTCTATTATTTCTCTTTTTGTTTCGTCTTCATCTTAAAAAGGGGCAGGGAAAAGCAACGATCACTAAGTTAGAGAAGCTGAATGCCTTACAAGTACCTGAAATTTGCAGTGTTTTCTAGAATAACATTTACCATCTTTCACCTCATACTGTAGAATTTTAACTTATGTAATAAAAAATGTTGGAAAAAATCCTCTCAACTACAACCTGTGGGACCAAGTCTGCATAGTCAAGGAATAGGGTTTTGGAGTCTGCATCAGCTGGAACCATATTACTGTTTTATTTCTAAAATGTTGGATCAGATTTGGGCATATTGGTGTTGGTCACAGTGTTACACTTATTTGATATGTTTAATTGATGAGAAAATACTGTCTTTTGTTTGTTCTTCATTTTTGAATATCCCAAAGGTTAAATAGAAGCAAAAGCATGGCATTCCAAAGCAGTCTGAGAAGATAGGATATCCACTCTGTGCTCATTTTCAGTGAAATTTGACTGCTCAGCTCTCCTGTGTTCTTTAAAAATTCTAGTCCAATTGTATGCCTAGAGGAAGAAAAAACTCAACATCTTCCTGATAAATCCAGCAACATTTGGTTTTAGGGAGGTCATGTAGTGGGGTAGCCACAGGAACCTGCCCTCTCTATAGAAAATGTGCTTTCCTTGCTTTCTCAGTGCTTAGCTGGTGATGGATGACAGTCCAAATGTTAGCTGGGTGTACTGGCATTCTGTCTCTCTGATATACTTTGAACTCTGGATGAATTTTTCTATGGCTTTACATGAGTAGCCACTAAAACAGGAGCGAGCTGTTTCATTGCCAAATCTCAGGTGGCCAACCTGGTGCAACTGCTATAATTTTTTTTAGGTGACTTGAGAAATATAGTTATTATCCAGCAGTGGGGAACAATGAATGTGTTGATGGTGAGACTGGTAGGGTTGCATTTGAGGTATTCAAAACAAACATCTTAGTCAGCACTTACAGGTGGGGAAAAAATACCTTTGGCTGTGAAAAATATTACAAATGCTTCCTTCAGTGTTTTACAGTAGTTTGGCAAATAACTTTACATGTGGCTTAGTCCTCAGCAGCTGCAAGAAGGTTTGTTCAGAGAAGGTTGAACTTGTGTAAAGGGAAGAAGAAAAGAGTCTATTGAATCTCTTGAGTATGGTTTCCAAACCATAACCATTTGCTTTTTTATTTTTTTTTTATTTTTTTTGCAAGGAGAGAGATCAGACAGATTTTTTTCCCTTCATTCTTAATGCCTGGTGTTTGCAGGATCTGGGCATTCATGGTCTGTCTTAAGAAGGGGTATTTGTAGAATGTCTTTATGAGAGATTTATTCCTGCGGGAGGGGCTACAACTACTACATTTTTAGCTGTTTATGCAGAAAATCCATGAAGCAGGAGACCTCATTTCTTCAGGATTTATTCAAACTGGATGCCTAATTGAGGGGATGGTTGGTTACAGCCACTATACTATAGCTACAAGTCCATTTCCCAGATGAAAACAACTGCGTGGTGGTGAATATTTGAAGCTCTGTCCCACAGAACAAGACCTACCAAAAGGTACCTTAATGTGACACACACGTGGGCCGTGGAAAGGAGAGAGATGTGAAAGGCAGCATGGACTCATGATTTCTAAAGAAATAGCCACCAATGCAGAAGGCCCTCTAAATAATGGAGATTTTTTTTGCAGTCTAGCCTTGGAATCTACAAAGCTCTGTTTTTCCTCCTGTAGGCGCAGGTGAATAATGAATTAGAATTACTTTTTTTTTTATTTTTTTATTTTTTTGGCACTGTGAGATTGTTCAACGAGAGAGAGAGACCTTTAAACTTAATGAAAGTGCAGGAGGCAAGAGCACAAGACCAGGGCAGAGAGAGTAAATCCCACACGAAAAGCATAGATCCAGAAAACCCTCCTGTCTTGCCGCCAACTGCATGGATGGATGGTCTGATGATTGGTACAAACACGTTAATTGCAGTTTCTCACATGTCGTGTAATAATGAAACTTTTTGATTTTAAATCTTATCAACTCTGGATTTAATTAAGCCTCTTTTTTTTTTAAATTTTTTTTTTTTTTTATTTTTTTAAACAGTTTTGTTCAGATCAGAACAAACCAGAACCTAATTTTGAAATATATTTTTGAAATGTTATTAAAGATGAAAGATCCAAAATCAGTGCTGCTTTAATTAGCTGGTATGAATAGATGAAAGAAAAATGATTTCTAAGTAGATTACTTTCAAGATAAAATGTTTCATTTTATTACTGTTTGACTAAATCTGACATATACATTTTCAAATTTTTAAGGCCTGTGAACAAGACCTGATGCTATTAAGCACAGGATTTTCTAAGGTTTGAGGCAATGTGGTATACCACGTGATCCTGTGAAATATCATTTGCAATTTTCAAGTTGATATTGAAGTGAAAGTTAAACCAGCATTTGTATATTGCACAGATTAGTGGGATTGAAGTGTCTCTGTTTTTAACATGTTTTAAAATTCTGCTGTAAATGGCATTGGTCCATGGAAAGCTGGAACCAACGTTAGATGAGATGATGATAGTATTTGTGTGTTAAGACTAAATGAAGTTAGATTTTTCCCAAGAAGTGTTTTCTACATTGTAACAGCCACTGGATTTAGATGTAAGGATGAAGAGAGCCCTGTTTTCTAGTGCTTCCTTTTTTTTCTTTTTCTTTTTTTTTTTTTTTACTTTTACTATTGATTAAAAAGATTATCAAAGCAAATTTCTGTGGGGTTTAATGCTAAATCTTTTTTAAAACAGTTTTGCAACAGATATTTAGTGCCTTTAGCATACATCTTTGATTTCAGAGTGTTAGGATTGTGGGACATGCTTGTCTGGTTTGACTCTTTGAAGATGCCTCATAGACTTCTTTCAGATCAAATCACACATCACAAAAACACTTAATTGAGTCCAAGTTCCTCTTTTGTTGGCCTTCAAAAGCATTAAAAATAGTCACTGAAAATAAGCCATGCTTTTAGGGGAGATACACTGTGAACTGGATCTCTGTGAAGCTGTTTAGGAAACATGTTTCCTATTTAAGGTTATCTTCACTCATTTCTTTCAGTATCATGTGAACATTTAAGAAAAAAGCTGACATTCCTATCCTAGTGTTGTGTGTATTCTTCTCCTGTCCTGTGTGGCTATTTCCCACATTTGTCAAGGCAAAGGTTGAAGGGGGTATGGACAAGGGAAATAGGTCTCCCATTCATTCCTATCTGTCAGGAGTTCACTTTGTCATGATAACATTCAAGGAGTATATTTATCTATCCTGCTACTGGAGGTTAAAACAAGGGTAAAGAAGGAGAAGGGAAGAAATCATGTTTTAAAAGTTTACAAATTCTGCTGCAAAAACTGTAAACAGAGAGAGGCTTGCAGTGGAATGTGTGAAATACTGCTGCATTGATAGCGACGGGGCGGCTCGCTGCCACAAAGCCCCTCGTATAAACAGAGCAACTCTTGCTGCAGCTCGAGTCTGTTTTGGCTTAAAGTCTGAGGAACACATTGCTTTCAAAGTGAATTCTTAGGTGTCACTTCCCATAACTTATAGCAGAAGATTACAAAGCTACTGATATAACATATTAGTTTGATGGACAGAATTATACCCCCAACGCTTCCTGCTCTCCCCAATGACGCACACTAACTTAGTGTGCTGTGACAGCTGCCTTGATTTACCACCAGGCTGGGAGGCCAAGTGGGAGAGGGAACATTCACATGAACGCAGGGGCTGATACTGGCCCACAGCCTAGTTTATAAAGCTGCCCTGTAATTCACCACAAATGTGTCACCATTAAAAGGGAAAAAAGGATTGCAGATAATAAATACTCTTTAATTTATTAGCTAACAACAAAGAGATCAGAGCCAGTTGTGATGTGATTGTTTGACATAATATTGTCAAGGAGAAAAGCTAAGTTGACCAAAGATGTATATTACACATTCAAGCAGATGCATCAACTCTTGGCTTGTCACAAGCGGAGCTAAACAAAACGCCAAACAGAGGAGAGAACTGGCAACCAGCACAGTCATTTATCTCTGAAAGAGACATATTCAAGAGCAAGTGAAATAAGACATAGTTCTTTGGACTTGGTCAAGGGCCAAGTTCTAACTATTATAAATTAAATGTTTTGTGTATTGTATTTGGCAACTGTAGCAGCTCTTACCATCTTGGTCATGGCAGGAGAGTGTTAGATTTTCCTGTCTCCTTTTGCCAGAATGATGGCTCTTGTTGTAGGGGACAGTATTAGAATGTGTCTGTGCATACCAATATCCACAATGCACATCAAAAAAAAAAAAAAAAGGCATGTAAACTTTGAAAATACAAATAAGAGCTCTTAGGCTAGACAGCTTACAGAATTTCTTTTCCAAAGAAAACTTTAGGAAGTCATGACTTTTAAAATTGTACCCTCTGGATTGTTTGAGGTTGCCGTATATAGTCATCAATAAAATTATTTCAGGTTCATATGCTTTTAAAACTGAGTTTTGAACTTGGTAATATATTTTGGGAAAGCTTTGCTTTTCATTTTCTATGGGCATTGTTCATGCCACCAGAGTTAGCTTGGTGTCAGCATTTCCATTACACATAATGCCTAAGTGCTTTGGATGTAAGATGTAACATTTTTTGCGCTGATTTGAAAACTGATGCACAGAATTGGAGGTTGCAGATTATGTGTTCATGCAAGCCCATATGCACTAAAAAAAAAAAATTAAATTCATTATTATTATTCCAGAATATAGGTATCAAGTTATTCAGTCCCAAATGTGTCTTAGCAATGCTGCATGTTATGTTCTAGTATTGGAAGCAAGTAAATACTATGTATAGCCCCAGTTCTTGATTGTTTGTCACTCAGTGCAGAGATCGAGTGAATTCAGTGGGATATCTCCAGATGGATTGTAGTCCATCTGAGTGCCAAATTTCCAGAGGTGTAAGGTAATCTACATTCTGTATAATACTCTTATACACACACATTTTCAGACATGTTAAACATGTAAATCTGAAAAGTATGCTTATCAAATATTTTCCCTATTGGAGCAAAGAGCTGGGGGATCAGGTATTATTTGGAGTGCTTTTATGTGTCTGTTGTAAAAAGAATGTGGTTCTGTTTCCTCACCTCCACACCTTTCAGAAATATGAAAACTTAAGGAGTGTTATGTTACTTGTGTAAAATAGAAGTTAAATTCTGCGAAGATAATGCTAGCATGACCTGAGCACAAGACTTGAGAGTTATTTAAATTCTGAAGCAAAAGCCCAAGCCAATTTTTTGTAGTATATGATTCTCATATACTAAGCCTTTGCATGGGTATAAAAATTATCCCATAGTTAAATGTCTCTGAAATTCTTTGCTTTTACATCAGAAACATTGTCTACAAACCTGAAAAGACTGAACTATTAAAATTTTGTCTGCTTTCACCACATTGACATTGTCTTATAAACTTTCACTGAATTCCTCTGGAATCAAAAAAGAAACTCCAATATATATTCTTTAAGGATTTGTCTTTTCTCCAGTTCTCTTGACAGCTGGATCATACAGTAGTTTTCCACAACAGGAAAAGTAAGAACCTCCAGTCATCCCCTCTCTGTTGGGAGACAGAAAATCCTCTGGTTGATCCGGATCAGCTGCCCTGAAGGGGAATGTGCTTGTTGGCACAGGGGCACCCAAAAGTGCCCGGGTCTCCAGAGGAATGTGGCTTGTCAGATGCTGACCAGCCAGGGAATAGGAGCCTCTGTTGAGGTCAGGATGGAGAAGAGGGCCTTCCTACAGCGTTTTCTAGCACATCTAATGATCTCTGTCCTCAGGGCAACATATATCACATTTCACCAGCCTATCTGGGATGAGTAATTAAGGGAAACTTTTCAAATTATATCCTGAATTAAAAAGAGAGGAAGGGACGGGCCGTGCCAAAATTGATATCTTGCTCCATTTTGATGAGCGGAGCAGTGAGTCCCCAGGAAGAGGGAACCAGCATGTGCTAAACATGAAAAATGGTGATTTGGAATAGTGAGAGAGCAGTGTAGAGCCCACATTGCTCAGGATAATAAACGGCAATCCAGATGGATATACAGCAGACAGTACTTTACCATTTGTAATACATGCAATTGTTTCATATTTATGCAAAGATACAGGAGAAAAAGTGGTCTAATGGTCTTTAAGTGTCTAATGGTCTTGCAGTCTATCTCTTCATTCCCAAATCCAGAGGCATAGCTAAAGCCAAAATTACTCCTCTGCTTATGTGGCAAATGAATTTTTATTTTATTCTTATTTTCCTTATTAACAACAGTTTTCACTAATATGTTGAGAGTTAACATTTTCTTACATCTCCTCTTCTGAGGCAAACTATTTTATTTGCCTTGGTTTTTTTTGTTCTTTTTTTTTAAAAAAAAAAAAAGAAAAGGCAGAGATTTGAAATGTCACCTTATGTGTGCAAAAAAATGTCTCAAATGTAGCTGGATCTGTCTCCAAACAGAGCATATAAAGAAAATGAGAGGAGTCTACATGTCACTAGTATTGACTTTATAGGCTAAAGAACATAGAACTGTTTTAAAATCATACATCTTGATTTTCAGAGATCATGTTCTTTAAATGGAGAATGAGGTTCTTTAAATGCTTGGAGTTCGATGGTTTATTTCCTTATGGAATGGAATTGCACTTCTCATTCATTAAAAAGAAGATCATAGAAAATATGAAGGTAAAAGATGGCATAGAGGAGACTATTCTAGTATCCTATAGTTGCCAAAGAAACATTTTCTTAACTCCCACTGAAGATGACATTTAGAAATTCAAACACAATTCAAATGTATTCAACAGCACACCATGGTGTCTTCTAGGAATTATTCTTTATAAAGTTAAAGATGAAATTGTATGTGTTCATGCTTATTAACAGCAACCACATTCTATTTTACCTCACTGCTCTTTAAGGATGAGGCATCTTACAGAATATTAATGCAGGAACAGATGAAAAACAAATCACATTAATACCACACAAATGCTCTACAAAAAAAATTAGAAGCAGAATGTAAAACTGTATCAAACCAGATACAGTGTGGGCTGGAACACATGACAAAATGGATGTAACAGATGAAGGAATGGATACAACATGCTGAGGGCTTAATGCAACATACAGCAAAATTGATATACCTCATAGTGAACTAAATAAAACATGGCATAATACATACATTTTAATGAATTGAATAAAGCATATAAGGGAATTGATTAGAAAGTGTACTGAACTGAAAAACATAAAACGTAATACTATAGATTGAATCAAATAAAAACAGGACAGATTGAACTATAGTGAAATGAGTGAAACAAAAGGGCTGGATGTAAACCATGCTCAGTTGACACAACCCAAATCTGTGTGTGTAAAGCTCAGGAAATCCCTGGGTGCGAGTCCATCAGGGTCACAGGACTCATTCCATTGTGGGTGACATTTCAACTCCATTAGCTGGGTGCCACAAGCAAGGAAAGTCATTAAGGTACAGGATTTGGATAAAAAAGATGTGTGATTCGTATCTGGCTCTACCAGACAAACTTTGAATTTGATTTTATCAAAACCACTTGTTCTCTCTCAAGTGCTTTAAATATCCCACCTTCTTTTGCCCTTCCTCTCTCCTCTTACCTTTGTTCCTTGCCTTGTCCCCTTTCCTCTTCTCTCTTCCTTGCCTTTTACCCTCCTGCACTTGCTGCTCCACTCTTCTCATGTTTGTCAAAACCTGAGTTTAAATTTAGGTATGGAGTTGGAGCTTGACTGAGGTATTTTTATTCTAATTAAAACATTAAAAATTAGACTGGAGGTTTGGATTTTATTTGTTCCATAGTGTGGCTATATGATCCACCATTTTGGCTGTTTTATTGAGCACAGAGATTCATTGGTCTCATTGTTTTTCTGTGGTCTGTGTATATCACAAGCTTTAAAAATTTTGTGAAAGACAGAGTTAAACTTTTAAATTTTCTTGGTTTTTTTTTTTCTTTTCCCTACTTTTTTCTTCATCTTTTTCGGTTTTTTTGTTTTTCCCTTTTTTTCTTATTTTCTTTTTTCTTTTTCCTTTTTTTCTTTCTTTTCTTTCCTTTTTTCTTTCCACTTTTCTTTTTTCTTCTCTTTCCTCTTTTCTTTTTTCTTTTTTTTTCTTTTCTTTCTTTCTTTTCTTTTCTTTTTTTTCTTTTTTTTTTTTTTTCTTTCTTTCCTTCTTTCCTCACTTTCCTTTCTGCCTCTCTCCTCCCCCCCCACCCCATCCCCAGCAGAATACCTGATCTCTTCGAATAATCAGGTTGATATGCTATCTCCCTTTTGGTAAAGCTATGTAGAGCAAAGTAATGGGTGCTGAAGTCTGTCCCACTATGGGCATTGGAGTAACTGAGAGGTGCAGTACTTTGGTTTGTACTCTTTTATCTCTGTGATGCAGACACCGAGTAGTGCCTGGATAGAGCTTCAACCATATTCAATGTTTTGGCTGTTAGAATTTGCAGAACATTTATTTCTTCTGTATATTGTTTTAAAATCACTTTATTAGAGAACACAGGCAGTTCTATCAGTCCACCCAGAATTCTTGAATCTGTTTTGCAATAAATATAATCTTGTATAAATAAACAAACAAATAAATATTGATTTTAAACAGAAGTATGATATTATTTAATGCTGTCCCATCTTTCCAGGAGCTTTGGATTTGAAGGATGTAGTGGGTAAACCTCTTAAAAGTGTAAATGTTGAAGGTAAAGAGATTCTAGGGAAAAATACAGGGGTGAGAAAGCCATCTGTGTGCTCTTATTTGCTATTTCACAGAATTCTCCTATATTTAGTATTTTACATATTTAAGCTGGTATCTGACTCTGCTTCACTTTAGAGTTGTTCTAGTAATTTTCTACTGCTGTACAAATTTTGAGCTGTGATCTCCAGCTGCAACTCTGACTTTTTCTGTAATGATGTCCTGTGACATTGTTGGAGTTTTTTTGCATTGCATTTTAATTTGTTAATTTTTTTTATTTTTTTTTTTGTAGCTTCTGTACTTGCAAGTTCTCATCTCCGTGTCCCTCCCCATTCTTTCTGAGCAGTAGGTGACAGTATGTCAACAGAAAAGGGAATAAATACTCCTAACTTAACCTTTTGTGCTTACATCTCTGACACTTGTTGACCATCCCGACCCATTAAATAAGCATTAGCCAACTGTATACTGAAAACAGCCACAACTCTCCGTCAAATGGAAAGACGTTAAGCTTTCACAGCAGGAATCAGACAGCCTTCAAAACGTAAAGGAATCTGTTGTAATTTTTAAACATTCAAACTGTATTAATTCCTGTGACAGTTATCCCTGAAGTCATTTCAGGCAGTTGCAGACTTCTCAACTTTCACAGCTTTCATGTGGAGATCATGATTTTTTTTCTGATTGAAATGTTTCCCCCATCTCTCCTACTTGCATTCATACTGAAATGTTTTGAACCTGAAAAAAAAAAATACTTAAGCTCACAGGTAACAGATTAAACTAGTAGTTCCTTTAGTCACTTTAACTGTGACTCTCGTGGTATTCTTATCCTCTTGGTTTAAATGGATTTGCTGGGTGATACTGAGTAACTTTCAAACTCACACCCACCATCTTTTAGTTCCCGTGTAAGTTTATTCAATATATTTTACTAATTTGCTGAGGTTAATACGGGTGAGTGAACTAAACAATAATACTTTTTATTTTTTTTTCAATTGACTTGTTTGATCTCTTTCACAGGCTCCCTTTCACAATTTCTTTTCCAAAGCTGTTACTTTTGATAGAGCAATCTTAAGTAGTTGCCTGCTCTGGATTTGGAAACTTAATCTGCGGAGTGTATTCTTTGTGTCCTCATCTAATGGTTCTTTGCTGGAGCAGCTGAAGGAGTAAATGAAAACTTAGTGTATTTAAAGAAACAAACATAAGGCATGTGCATAGCTTCAATGTAAAGCTTCTGTTGTAGTAATTTTTATGAGCCAACCTTACAGTGGCTTTGACTGCTGACCTCTGCAAACGTAGCCATTCTGTACCAGTCTTGAATTTACTTCTCCAAAGAGTGTAATCTTTGCTTGCACTGAGAATCATCTTTTCCCTTTGCCCTTTTTACCACGGAGCTAAATTATCAAGGTGTATTTAATCATTTTCATTTTTTTTCCCAGAGTTTTCATTTTTGACACTGGGTCTGCACCAAGGACATCACTTAACTTCATTTCAAACTCTGGCCACAATGACTGTGCCCATTTCCAACTCCCATAAACCAGTCATAAATCAGGGAGAAGTGCCGTGCTGCTTAAAACTGCTGAAATGAGCTTTTGAGCATTATGCTTACAAGAATGTCAGCCTGTCACAAAGTAAATCAGCCAAGTGTCCTTAAACCTTTGTTGCATCAGGGGCATCTCTGACTTCGTGACTTGAAGTCTGGTTATTCATTTTGCTGCCCTATTTCCTCCCGTCGCAACGCACGCATGTGATTATTATTTTGTTTGGACGCCGCATCATGCTTTTTTCTGCTTTATTTATGGCTGGTAATTATAGGTTTTATAGCTTACTCCTCTTTAGATTTTGCCTGAAAATATTAAATGAAACTTCTGGTGGCTTCTAGGTTCTGAGAGGCCACACATTTGCATTAATGTTCTGGGAATTATGAGTTTATTTTACAGTATTACTAGATGCTAATTCTACAGATTTTACAGTTCTTATTCCTGCCTTTCTGGTGATGTTTTATCTCTGCTTTTTGAGGTCAAAGTTTGTGTGTTGAAAGCAATCATCCCTGGAGATTGCCCCTTAATAATGATGCTGAGCAGTAGGGCAGCATCAGATCTATTGGTTATATTTATACTATTTGAATCTGACCTGGTGATATTTGGCTTGGAAACACTCTGTGTCCTGTGCTAATTTGCATAAGCCAAGTGTATTTCTTATTGTTTGCTATTCACTGTCATGGAATATCTTGGTTTATCTTGGAATATCATCACTTTGGTTATTTCCAGCTATTGCTAATCCATCTCTAAGGTGATAACACATATTGAAATTTATTCTCTTGTCAGAACCTTCTAGGAGTTGGGTTCTTGTCTAGTATGAGAGGCTGTGTTCCACTGTATTCTTTAAAAGAGCCAAAAGCTAAGTGGGAGTACCTGGTAGGGTTAAAAATCCCAGGCAGTATTTCCTTGCCAAGCAACAATTTATTCCTGTTACTACTGAATCCCAAGGAGTTGGAAAGAGGAGATTGTTCAGAGATAGTTCATGGTGACTTGAAATAGTTGGGGAAGTGACTTCAGGACAGTAACTGATTGTGATTGTTTAATCGGGGTCTGGAATTTCTCTCTGCTTTCGTTTCATTCTCTCTGACAAAGTGGGGTTGAGAGCAATTTTTTTCCCATCTGTTACTGACCTTACATAGAAAGTTCAGTGTAACAAAAATAGCTCAGAAATAAAGTTTTCATTTTCATGCTTTACAGTGTCTCAGTTGCTTCAAAGGTTGTATTCAATCTGTGAGTTTGTATAGCAGTGGTCATTTTCAGGGATATGTTGGCTTCCTCGTTATATGTATTATTGTCTGTTGTTAACGTAATTTAATCCTCAAACATAATTTAGTTTTAAATTAAATTTTGCACTGGTATATTTTTATTCCTCAGTAGGACTTAAAAAAAAAAAAAAAAAGGAACCACACAAGACTTTTTCTAAAACTTTGATTAAGAAATGTGTTCAACAAATCTTCGGATGAGGACAATTCAGAAACAAGTGAGGGAGGCTAGAGCAGTAGAAAATCAGGTAATTAGAGATCCCCTGTATAGCTCCAAATTAAACAGCAGTTCGGAAATACATTAATAACCAATTCATTCTGTGATCAAAGAGTATATATGTTAATTTTATGGAATATACCTTACATTCTTCATTAACAGCAACATATCTAAATCCTGGTTTCATAAGTGAAAACGTCAAATTACATTTTGGTGCTCTAACTACTACTTTGGGAACATATTTGCCTACCTGGAGAGAGAAAGAAATGACCTGAAGGCAGTGGTATTCTGAGCTGTGTCTGTGGAATCTCCTTTAAATAGCTGCAAAGTATTGTTACAAGAGGACTGCAGGTCAGTCTCGCCACTTGCTTTTTTGGAGTGGCTTCTTTTGCTTGTTTCCTTATATTTGCCACTTGTCTTTGTTCAGGTGGGTAGGGTTGTCCTACAGGGTGCAGAACAGTGACAAAGCAAATCAAGTGTTAAGTAGGCCATAATAATTTACATAATCCCTTCACAAATCCTTCTAGGTGCATATTTATTATTGACTTAGATGTAAAATTAGGAGAATATGATAGGAAAAAAGTATTCATTGCAGCCTAATATTTCAGCTTCTTGAGTTGTTTTTAATTCTAGATTTACTAGCAAAAGCTATATTGATAAGCAACTTTAACATCTTGTAACATTGAAATCCAAAATCTAATAAGGAATATTATTAATATAATTAATAAAATATCTCAACTACTATCAATAGTGATTGATAGGTTGTATCTTCAAGTCATAGAGAATAAGAAAGCATTATGATGTCCTTTGTGAGTTTGTATGGCTTTGCCTCTAACTGGACAAAGTTCCTCATGGCTCAAATAATTTGAATTAAACAGAAAAGGACAACATAGCAGAAGTTATTTTTAAAGATGACTTGTTCTTGATGGGTTTATTTTGGAAATTTGTCTGCCATGATGGCAAAGTCCTGTTGAACCACTTGTAAGGACACCCTCATGTTGTATTCCTTGAGGATCTGCTGCTTGGTCTTTTCAGTGGTTCAGAAAAAGAAAGAAGGGGCCTGTGACAGTGCTAGAAGAACATAAAATGCAACAAATAATTATATAAAGTATCCAAATTATAGCTTCTGTATTAGCTCCTGGTTTGTTTGTTGTTTTGGGTTTTTTTTGTTACATTGTTTTTAGCTTGCATAATCTCTGTAAGAACTCAGGACTATAATGCCAATTTTTGATTCATGTAATTTGTTTTGAGGGTTTAGATTTATTCACTCACCAGGAGAAAGATGGGATACTGCTTCTTAATTAAGTAAATTTACACCTGGAATGAATTATTTGTATGTATGAAGAAACAAGTGAAGCATTCTGAAAGATTGTTTATGCTCCTTTAAACAAGCTGTAATTTTACCAAACTAAATAATTAATCAAAACAAGATTGTTCTGCTCACAACAGCACCTTCAAAAATGATGTGTTGTGTTATGCTACCTTACCTCAAAATAGTATTCTTCAGTAGAATGAAGTTGAGATCTGGAAATAATTATGTGACTATTTCAATGAACTAACTGCTTTAATTCTTTATAAAGATGAGGATTACCTGTGTTACTTCTAATTAATCTCGGGTATATGTTGTTTGAGGCATTAAGACACTAATGAATCTGAAGAGACATTCTGCAAATCGATGGAGTAACAGATCACATCAATATTTTCTCATTCCATGTTTTCCTTCTCTGTCAGGGTTTGGAGCTCTGTACTCCTACTTTCAATACCAACACTAAATGGTTGTTGGGAAGTGTTTTACCTTATACTCCTGCAAAGAGGGACTTCTGTACCCTGGAAGGAGATTTAGTTCCTGTGTCTCTGGGTCAGAGGGTCTCTTCCCTTTTGTCTGTGTATTGTGGTTACTGAGTGAAGGCATGGAACTTGGACTGGTGCTTGTAGGTCCCACAATCCATGTACATAATGATGATCAGCAAATGATTTCATCATTTAAAAGCCTTGTTAAATATAATAAACATAATAATCATGCTCGGAATAGGAAAAAAATGTGGTGCTCTGCTGATTTTATCCAGTTAATTCAGTTATATTATGGTAGTGAAAATTATGCCTTACCAATATTGCTAAAACCTAAAAAGAAAATGATGTTCCATGTAATAGGAACGTGTAATATGTTTGCAACTCATGAGGAATGAGTACTTGCCAAAACCCTCTATGTGAATAAGGTCATATTTCTTGTTCCTCATTTCTCTTTGTACTGTCTCCTTGTTGACAAAATCAGTTCTGCTTATCCAGCTAGGAAGGTACCTAAATATCTGGGCATTTTTACTTGTTTTGGATCTCTTTATGTCTTCTAAACCAGAGTTTATGTGCATGAGAACTGAACCTTTGCTACATTTAAATAAAAATTCCCTGCCAGAACTAATGTCCAGGACAATAAATGAGAAGAGTAAAGAGCAGAGGAGGAAATGGTAACAAGGAATTTGATTTTGTTGGGTACCTTAGGGGCACAGCCTTTTAAGTTTACCTCATCCTTCAAGAACTTTAGTAGCTTGAGTTCTCTGTAACAATTTTGGAGTTTAGAAATGAAGACCATAAGTCAAAGTTGGGATGATTTTGCTTTTGTATAGATAGGAATTAAATATTGGAACATAGAACTTAATGGGTTTAGTGTTTTCAATTTTGACTGGAGCTACATATGGCATTATTAGAAATGATTGTGTGGGTTTTCCTCAGTTACTTGATCATTCCATTTTTTGCTCTTACTTTAAAGAGGGGTGGGAAGTGATTAGGTGGTTTGGTGTTCATATGCTTCTCTTTGTTGAAGTTTTCACTTCATTGTTGAAAAGCACCTTTAACATCCAAATGATGCTTTGTTAACATCACTGGTAGGTGATGGGTTAGTGAGATCTGAAATTTATGTTGTGATTTGTGATGTACAAATATTTTTAGTTGTTCTCATGACTATCATGTGAGAGGAAGACATCATACAGTTTATTAAAATTTCAGCAAAATTGTCGGGTTTTTTTCCCCTCTAAAGTATTTTAGTAGCTCAGTTTAGTGCTAGTAATTACTAGGTGGACAGAAGTTGGCATATTTTACCCAATTTGTTTTTTTTTCCTTGAATTTCATGTAAGGATTTTATGAAATCTTCCAGAACGCTTGAATCCAAAACCATTCAGTGGATGCTCAGTGTCCAGGAAGTACTGTAATCTTTACATTTTTTCATGGTAATTTTTTTCTCACTTTTTGGGACCTTTTTTTTTTTTGTTGGCATTTATTGGTAGTCTTCCCAAAATTCTGCAGCTGTTTGGTTGTATCTACTTTTCATGACTCTTTTTTATCTCTTTTGGCCATTTCCCATTCTTTGATGAATTTTCAATTTTTCCCATATAGGAGGGAAATGTAAGATAGTTCTTGATAATATTTGATAATAACAGAAGGAAAACTTACCTTGTATTTCCTATTTTCTATTTTTGAGTAGTTTCATGACTAATTTCAGAAATGCAGGTTCAGAAAGATACTAAAGATCTGCATGTTCCGAAGTCTTTCTTCAAAAACATTTATCTACTTTAGAAACAGAGATAGACAATGAGGGGTATTCAAGTGTTTTATTTATTGACATTATTCTTTCACAAATGGAAAGCAATTTTAAATGTTTTTCTTGCATACTATGAAGATTGTTCCAAACACCGTGAGCCATCTAACCGCTAGACTTTGTGGGATTTTTTTTTGTGTTGTTTTTTGCTGGTTTTGTTGGGTTTTTTTTGTGTTTTTGTTTGTTTGTTTGTTTGGTTTGGTTTTTGTTTTGTTGGGTTTTGTTTGTTTGTTTGTTTGTTTTTTCCAGAAATAAAAAATGTCTTGAATCAGTCATTAAAAGAGTTCATAACTAGTGTCAGACTAGTATAACTCAGAAAAAGGTCTAAAATAAACCAAGCTGACTCTTCCTCAAAAGGAAAAGAAAACAACAGCCCTTAAAATGAAAACAATTGTCCTTGAGACTTCCTACTCTTCTGACTTTCCCCCTTTCACAAATAGTTTTTGATCAGAACCATTAGACCTCCGGTTAAAGTTAAGAGTATAGCTTTGTAACATTAAAAAGAAAGTAAAAAAAAATGCAAAGCTTAAAAGAAAATGAAAAAAAAAAGAGTGAAAACCAGTTGGAGAGAGCTTTCTGGAGAAAGACATACTTTGGTTCAAACTGCAAGAAAAAACTTGTCATTGTGGCTCTTTGACTTGTGAACCTGTGTAGGTACTTTGTGTCTGTTCTCTCTGAGTGATTTGGAAATGAATTTTTGGCAATTCTGCTATAAAAGGCAGAATTTTGCATCTTTGAAACATTTTGCACCTTGACATGTTGCTCCTTGGCTGTGATGGCACCTCAACTCCAGCAGAACTTTGAGGGAGACTTTTGTTCCTTCCTTTTACGGAGCTACCACCAAAAGCATTTATCACTTTGTGAATCCCATGGGTTTTCAGATTGTAAGTTAGAAAACCAAACATTGAATAAATTCAGGAATCAAACCAAATAAAATGAGATAAAGTTTGTCTCCATAATTTTCCCAGTTATGCTCTTCTTGAAAGAGCTCAGTTGTCCGTGGCAACACTGGTCACCTCCCCTCCAAACCCACAGGGCTCCTGTGAGGACAGAGGGACCTTCTTCACCATTGGCCTCTAACACCTTGCTAATTTCAAACTACAACAAAAAGGGTTTTTCAACTAACTTTCCAGCTCCCTAAATAGTTTTGATGTCATCCCTGAGTCATCAACCTTTATCTGATATTTTCTACTATGATTTCTTCGCCCATGCCCAACAAGAAGGGTTTGTAGTTTTAAATCTGGAGTACCCTTGGTGTAATTAAGGGTATTTTTTTTTTCATTTCTGACCAGTAATGCTTGCTTGTTGAACTTTTATAAAGCCTACCTATTTGCTCAAACTCTTTGCCAGGAGTAGAATAGTAGAGGTGATATTTTCAGATTGGTTTGTTTGACTCTTTTTTCCTTAGGCATTTTTATCCCACTTGTAATTTCATGATGAGGAATTCTTGGGTTTTTTTGTGTTGATTACACCATTCTTTATTAACTTTCTGGAGATCTATACAGCTNTGCAAATTAAAAAAAAAAAATCACATAATCACAAATGTCAACTCATTTTGTCCCTGTTGCTACTTAGGCTCATTGCCTATCTCTAATAAAAGTAAGCCATTTACGTGGAGGCAAAAGCCTCATATTTTAATTAATACTCTGTTATCTGTTGAAAAAGGCTATTTGATCTCATAGTTAGCAGTGGCTGTGGTATATACGCTTTCACTTCAGGAAGAATGTTGTGTGCAGGGGGAAGAGGGTGAAAGAAGGTTAAAATAAAAATTATGGAGTCCTTACAAATGTGCATGTTCTCCTGCAGACCAGTTTTATGTCTCTAATAACCCAAAGTAAGTAGCTGTATTCATGCCTCTGCCAATCTGCCCTCTTTGATTTGTATGGAATGCAGAGTTTAAATTTCCCCTTGCACTGCACTGCTGACAATGTTTTAACTGATGTGAAGACTCCTTGCAAAGAACAAACTTTTATTCATTGTTGGGGGTGAAAAAGAATCCATTTCTCCCCACCCACTGATTATGACTACCTTATATGTTTTTGTGGGTATGTGGTAAATATGCATGCAGTGTGCACTACTAGAAGTTTCAAAGTAAATTAATTTTAAAAGCAAGTCTAATCAACAGTGTTTTACTTACTTCTAGTTCTCAGCTTTGATAATGAGCCATTTTTTAACTTGAACAAAAATTCTTTATCATTTTAAACACATTAAAATACAGTGTTTTAGAGAAAAAGCTGTTTATTTTTAAGGAGGAAATTTCATATTCCTGTGAAGTTTCTGTAATTGTATGAAGTTTATTTCTGTCCCCAGATGTCAGCAATCAAAATGTGCATAAATATATTTTGTGTAAATCTGTTGGCAGCTGCTCTCCAGTCAGGTTTCTCAAGATATTAGCCTGTCTTTGAGTTTATGACAAAGTTAAAAATTATTCATTAAACTGACCTGCAGTATATTCAGTAACTGTAAAATTGCCTCGCAGTTCTATTTGGTTTGTAGATGTGATCACGAGTAAATTTTTAACTTAATTAATTGGCCGTTTCTGTTGACAAGAAATTTATGTGGTAATAATTTGCTCGAAATAGATGCCGACTGTAGGAAATGAGATATCCATCATAGGCTTGTGTTCCACCAGCTGCACAGTGGCTATTATGGAAGTATTTCAGGCTGCGACGACCCCACTGTTTGTGCAGTCAGGATTATATATACCCACGATCCATTGCCTGCCTGAGAGGCGCTCATGGAGGTCTATGATAACAAAGACTTTGTGATTTATGGCTTGCTGTGAAAGCAGAGCTTGATGAGATTAAACAATTTCATAGCACAAGTGTTTCTTAAGACCTGATTTGTAGTTGCAAGCTGATGGTAAATCACATTTATATATCTGAAAGCATGCTCAGCAGAGGAGTGCAATTACAGTTTAAGACAGCTACTTTTTATTTAATTTTTATCCTGCTTTTGTCTCTTTTATATCCCCTTCGTCTGCAAACCATTCACCTTCACAAGTCCTTTCCTGGTTAGAAGACCAGAGACTAAAGTCACTGATGTTCTTCCTGTTCTGTGTGCCCTCTTATTAAAATTGAAAAAGAAAATAAATCTCTGAGTCATTTCAGAGTCACTTTTACTGGTTCATCTTGACTGACCTAGGTTACTGGCTTCAATACAGTTCTTGGTTTGCTATTGTGTGCAAAATCAAGCATGCATTTATACAGTTTCTAATCACACAAATACATTTAAGTTTTAAATACAATTATTAAAACATAGAGCAAAAGAAACCGGTTTTGGTGCCTGGCACTTTGTATTTTACATCTAATAAATTTTGGATTCCCTTTCTGTTGTATGCAATAGAAAAGAAGACTGCTTCTGCTAATAACAACCTGCTTTGGGTTTGAACAGCAATTGGCATTATCAGTGACATTTCTGCTATGCTTCATAAACAGCTCCTGCTAAATATTGCAGTGGAGCTGTTTGCGTCAATATAAACCCTGATTTGTGGGGCTGAGTGCTTCAAAAACCAAATCAAGTGCTCATGACACTCTTGGCTTAGATGGATATGTTTATTACTCTTTTTGACTCAAGATCAGGTTGGAGGCCAACATGAAATACCCAATCAAACTGAATAGTTTCAGCTGCTGCTACAAAAAGTCTTTCACGTGGTTAAACACATTAAAAGCAGAGAAGTAGCATAAGCCATGGAGTGAGTTATCCAAACTCTTTCTCCATTTGCTGTTTTAATAGAAGACTAAGTGTCTCAATATGCCAAAGATCTCCTCTGGGGCTGTGAGCATCTCCTTGGCTCCCTTCTGTGCTCCCAAAGGCGCTCCTCATCTCTCACCATCAGGCCAAGGTGAGTTTTGTATTGAGGGAGGTGGTGAAGAGCCTTAAGGCAGTTGCTACATTCTCAAGTCTTTTGTTTATGCATCACACTCCTTGAAATAAATTTCTTCACCACAAATAAAATTGTATTACAGGATCAAACATGGGGAGAAGACTGACTGTCAGGAGGGTATTATTCTTTAAATTGCTTTATAATAAGTCAGCACTAAAGCCTCATAAGGAGTTTGAGAGGTAAATGCATGCTTTTACAGATGTTTAGATGCTGGAGATCCTAACAATGAGAAGTATAACTCAGATAGGCATATTGGTTTGCAGTCAGTTTTTCACACCTGTTTCTCATCACACACAGTCCACTTGGAGTTAGATACTGGAATGATAGAAATTGAGATGCCTTTGATGTAGCATCTAGGAAGGATTCCTAAGGGACTGTGCTGAAGGAAAGAAAATTAGTTACAAAGAATTTTTCATTGCTTTGTGTATTTTCCCCAGAAATTTTCAGCTGAATTTCAAGTTCAAAACTTTAGTCAGGTAATAAAGTCTTCACTGGAAAAAGCACAACAAATTAAATGGATGTATTTCACAGTGAAATCCTCTATTCTATATACACACTCCCTGACAGAGTAATTATGAAACAATAGAATGGAAGGCCATGTTTGTGGAATGCTTAATTTTTCTCATTGGGGTGATGAGCTTTTCAAAAAGATGTGCAGGTTTATCCAGAATTATTTGAAATGAAAGGCTCATCTTGCCTTTGGATAAGGCCCATAATGATTCTATCTAGTTTTAAACCACAATGTAAAAATTTGAGGAAATAAAATAAAACCTTATGGCATCACTGTTAGACCAATACCTGGTTTGCATATCAGTTATGCTGTAACTGAGATTGCCCCAGATGATGATAACTTTTTTCTAAATAAGACAGAACAGTCAGCAAAATAGGATCATGAACTGTGCATTTCAGCTATAGGGAAAAAAAGTTTCATAGAGAAAAAGGCAGGCAACTCCCTACCACTCTTATTTTTCATCAGGTACTAAGTATCAGCTTCTACCTTCTGTCTCTAATCAAAGGGAGAAAGATGAGAAAAGATATTTTCTTTGCTTTTCAAAGATGAGGACTTTGTAGGATGTTTTGTATTTCCCCAAGTGATGGACAAACACAGGAGGATAATCAAAATTAGCCCCTGAGGCAGAATGCCTTGTGCTAGCAAAGGGAATTCTCAGCCATGCTCCTACTCATCCCTGCCAAGTGCCCTTCCTGCCCCCTGTTACTCTCCCTAGAAGAAACCAGCCAACCAAAATTCATCATGAGGAGTTGAAGGGCTGATGTAAATGGTGGGATGTGAGGTGAAATTCAAGAAAGGAAATGGAATGTTTGGCTTCTTCTGACCTCAGTCAGGAGCCTTGGGTTTGTTCATGCTGTCCAACACATCTGCATTTGAGATGGTCTCTTTATTACCAGGTCTGGCTCTCCTATTGCATTTTTTGCTTACAGAAAACATTCTGTGAAAAGTGCTGTGTCTACTTGTTATCTACTCAAAAAAAAAATTTAACCTACTTTGTCTCCTTAAATTTAGCTTAATCCACTTCCATTTAGGCATTTCAAAGGACCTGACATAATAAAAAATACTCTCCACATATTAAAAACATTATCTTTTCTTTTTTCTTTTGCACTCTGTATTTTCATGATTCATTTTCTTTCTTTCTTCTCTTTTTAGATTTCTTTCCTTTTTTGTTTCTTTTATTCTTGCTTCTTTTTCATCCTTTTTCCTGTATTATTTTCTTTCTAATTATGAACTAATTATTAGATTTAATTTGCATTATTTTTCTTTTTTTTTGTTGTCTTTTTTTTTTTAGCAAAACAATGTGTTCAGGTGGGCTTTAGCCTGCAGAGTCAAGGTCTTCTTCTCTGATGTGAATAGCAGCCTCAACCTAGTGTATCACAACAAAGGAAACACTAAAAAAAAATAATGACAGAACGTCATAAGAAACAGGAAACCAGAAACACCTGAAGCCCAGATGGCAGAAGTGTGTGTTTGGCAAAAGCTGTGTTGATTTTGAGTCTTTTGAAGTGAATGTCATGCTAACATTTCTTGGGAGAGAGCTAATAGTCTCCCTGTTTGACCAGACATGGTAGAATGGATCAGTTCTCATTCTCAAGCACAAGCGAAAGTGATTTCATCCTTTCAGCTGCTTGACCTTCATGTGACGTAAATAAAAATAATCCTGTGCTCTGTTACTGGAAAAGTAGGATATAATGATGCTGAAAAGGATGTGGTCTGTCTAGATTTCATGATTTTTAACTCCTTGCTTACTGGTTTATTTTTGAAGGATAAACCAGTAATGTTTGCAGCATCCTGATGCTTTGATTTTGACTGACATCACTGTAGAGTTGGGAACCTGGGTGACAATTGACATAGTTCATATTTAGCTGACCTTGAACATTAAAAACATAGTGAAATTGCTTTCTCTTTTTGTCTGTGACCAAAAGAGAAAAAAAATAGAAAAGGAATAAATGGCAAAAAGTTGGAAAAAATTATGCTTGGAAATCAGGTTGAATCAGAGAGATAAGTTGCTTCATTTTTGTACATCTGGAGACTATGGCCCTATTGGTTTACACACTGCATGTGTAGATAGTACATATACACACGAGCAATCTTGTGGAAAACTGCTAATTCAGCAGACAAAACTAACAAATTCTGAGATGAGACATGTGAAGCTACAGCAGGGAGTGCAAGGTTAATGGGAATGTCAGGAGTAGAGTGCCAGACTCTTGGTTCTACATCCAGTCTCCAGTGGGTTGTGCCTTTCCTGTTCTGCCTTCAAGCAAATCCTGGCTTACCGTGTTGTATGCCCTGAGACTGCTGCCACTGAGAGGAATGGCCCTTGCCTCTACCCGTGTTTTTCACTGGTGACTGTACAGTGGGTCAGTTTAGTTTGTTGACCTGATGGCCAGTTAACCTTATTTATGTATTATTTTTCTTTGAAAACCGTCAGACAGGTCGTTCAATATACTGTGTGCAAGTACCATCTTCTGGGACAAAGCTAAAATGCATTTGAGGTGTGACTGGGAGGGCTGGAAAGCACTTTTCCTTGGTGGTAATGCATCTTAACTGACTTAATCCAATTGTGAATTTGCATTTTTTTTTTTAGCACAAAGCATTATAGTGCATCTCTAGCATGACAGAGACTGTCCAGTACAAACTTCTAGCTCATCCAAAGTGGTTTGATTTCGGTCAACTACCTTCTAATCTAGATTAAACTGATTTAAGTTTCTTCACGCGGACTGAGTTAAGTGCTTGCCCACTGACAGTTATGGGAATACTGCTGATGCTTCCTAATTTATTAAGTCAGAAATTTGTTCAAATGCCAAATTGAACAGGGGAAAGTGAATTGAAATATGTTTTAATGACAAAATTCAAATCTTGTTTGACAGTGTAGATAAAGAAGAAATAAATAAATGCAGAAATTATCTTCATATACTTTGGCAACTAAATTTGTTTAAATCAACAGCATACCATTATGAAAAGTTCATCTGAAACTTACATTACTAAAGTTGATATGGAAATGTGTGGTGTTGGATATTCATTAAATATTTTCCTTATTTGGAAAACAGGAGTTTAGGCAATATAAGTTTTCAGAATATTTGATTTATTTTACTGTTTCACATTCATTATGTGAAATTGTAAAGCTGGCTTAAAGCTTAAAAGGAAACAAGACCTCATTTTCAGCTATATAATAGTAAAAGAATGAACATCATTACCAATAAATCTGAAGTTTTCTTCTGTCTCAGGATTAATGTTACATTTATTACAACTGGCTTTGTCTTTCTTTTCCTTAAGTTCTTAGAACAAATAATACATGCCTTAATCTTTAACTTCAGATAATCAGAGTTACTGACACCTGGAATAATGTGATGAGCAATGTAAATTTTATACACATATAGTCATAATAATTTAGAATGTCTTCTTAATCTATTTATGATTGGCTAATGACTGAAATGTTTAACCATTGTGTGGGATATTTTATAACTGAAGTTTTAATGGGTGAATCAGTAACACCTGGCTGTCTGGAATGTCTTTCTTTTCCCCCTGTTAGACATTTAAATACATCTCTGGAAGGCCCACGAGGTGTGATGTGACATATAAGCTCTTAAAAGGAGGAAAATTAGTTCTTGATACCATAATGATCAGTGGGATGAACGTTTGCATACTTAGCATTAATGCTGTTAAATGTAAGAGTTTGATTAAGACTCTTAAGAAGGTTTTTTTTCTTCCTTCCTTTTAATGCCCTTTCCAGTTTCACTTTTTGAAATTACAAAAGGAGCTGCTGTTTTCCTGCTGCCTGTGGAGGAATTTTGAATCTTTTAATAGCCTTTTCTCTCTTAGTGCCATTGTCTATGTTTTCTTCTCAAATCATCTATAACACCAGCAGAGCCTCTTAGCTAATAAGTACATTAGGCACCCAGGTGCCAACAATGCGAGAATGCAAATTCAGTGAGACATTTTCCTAAGAGAATACATAGTATTGCACCCTTAAATCTAAAAATATTATTCTAGTAGCAGTCTATTTTCTATTGTTGCATTAAAACAATATATTTGCAACTTTGTATTTCTTGCTCTTTTTACCATAGATGTTACGCATTTTTCCTGTATCCAATTTCAGATTTTGAGGCTTATTTCAGGTTTGAAGTATACAAAGCATAAAAATGATAAAATCACAATAATTTCATCATCTTAAGTCTAGATAAGGGCCCATGCACATATATTCAGGTTGTCCCAACTGTATTTTCTTGTTTTGATGTTCCTGCTGGGTGGATTTAGCTGTAGTTTTTAGGATGTAATAGTGAAGGTCTTGGCAGTAAAGATGGATGGGTGATGCCTATAATCTAGTAGATTTCTAATAGGAACCTTTTAAAAATATATTGTGTCTCATCTCTTTTTCCAGTTTAAGTAGTTAGCCTTCTCAGGCATTTTGATATTGCAGAGTTAGTCCTATAAACTGTAGAATGGCATTCTTCTAAGAAGACCATAACTACTGTAGTAAAGAGGATGGGAGTAATTGAGCAGTGTGCCCACATGAGTCTGTCCTTTAATCTTGCTCCATGGGATAGGTTTTCTAGGAATATATTAATTTGTGGCTGTTTTATGATAGTTGCAAGTCCTGGGATATTAAGAAAGACTGACATTTTCAGTTTCTTCTGTGAAGTCTTCTGTTGGCATCATCTGTCACCTTAAGTGTTTTTACATGTACACCACTTAATTTTATGGTTCAACATGTTATAAATAAAATAGATGTGCTTCCAGTGTACTGATTAAAATGATGAGCAAAAAAATTAGGCTTTTAATCTTTTCTGTAATGAAAATAATATATCTTCTTACATTTCTTTGGAAGCACTACTTCTGATCACTGAAAATAGGTAGAGAGTTTTCATCTTTAATTAATGACAAGAGAAACAGCCACTTGACATGGATCTTGAATGTTAATGTAATATATATCTGTGATGACATGGAACTTGCATGGCCCTTTTCTTAATGGATTTCAAAGCACATGCCAAGGCTGAATCCAGGTAAGCCTTAGATTCCTCAATCTGCAGAAAAAGAAGAATGATTTAGTAACATGCTAGAGGCAAAAGCAAGTGATCCCCTTCTATTAAGGCACCTACTAATCAGCAGCCATTCCCTTTCTACAGAGTTGCTTAAACAGTTGTGTTCTGTTTCATACAAAATACTTTTGCTCTCAAATTCTGCATGTATGCCTTCAAAGTCTTAGAATTATATATTTATTTTCAAAATGGGCCCCCAAACACATATGGGGGAATAATTTGATCCTTTTCCAAATCAAACTCAACATGCAACATTTAATAGTTTTAATAGTTTAGCACACAAATAACTGTACCGATGTTGCTTTTCCATGCTTGCTTATAATGGAGTTAGGGTTGGTTCCTGAGTTTCAACTTACCCTCCAGGCTCTTCATTATCCTCATGGTCCACTTTTGAGCACCTTCTGATGTCTTTCTTATATTGTGGTGTCCAAAACTGTTCACAATATCCAAGGTGAGGCCTCCCCAGTGCAGAGCAGAGCGGGACAATCCCCTCCCTCACCTGGTTGGAGATGCTTTGCCTGATGCCCCCCAGGACAGGGTTGGCTCTCCTGGCTGTCAGGGCACTGCTGACTCATAGTCAACTTGCCATTAATATTTTAAGTGTCAAAAAACTGGATGGCATCATACAAGAGCTAGCAAGTATTACTTTTGGTTATTATTTATATAACTACATTCAAGTAAATGAATGATATTTATTTCTAGCTCTTGGTTCTCATCAAAACAGCTCCTCTCAGAAAGTCTTTGCAGCTTTGCAAGAGCATTCTGTGGTTCCCAGGTACCCGAAATCTTGAAGTGGAGGTGCCCCAGGGTTGCCTGCAACACTGCTTTTGTTGAGTTTCCCTTTGATTTGAATTTTCTCCTTCCCTGGAGGTATTGTGAGTTTGACAGTTGCACTGTGATTTACTTATTCCCCGACATCAGACTCTCCTGCTGGTAAAATGAAGATCTGTATTAGCAAGACACAAGGCTCAGCATTTAGGTCCCATGCCAGAAGTGAAGTTTACAAGTGATGCTAGGACAGCCTTCCCCTTCTTCAGCATCACAGTCTGTCCTTAGCTTCTGAAGAATATTCCCGCTGTTACCAAGAAGCTCCCAGATTATTCCAGCTGGGGCTTTTGCTCAGGAGTTCAGGGACACACTCATCTTCTGTGTGCTATTTTCTGCTTTCTCCCTAAAGCTAGGTCAGAACTTGCTTGCAAAATTCTTCCCATCTTTTTCTCATCCTAGTCTTTATTTCTACCTCATGTCTAATATTGCAGCTGTGAAGATTGAGAGTTCCAATGAGTCTTCAGGAGTTTGGATCTCAAGCAGAGCTCTCGATGATTTAAACACCTTTTAGTAAACTGAAACTGGTTTATTTTGGATGCTTTGTGACTACGAGTTCTTTATTCATCGCTTTGCTACAACCTCATTTGTCAAACAACCTGGACAGTCTTCCAGGACCAGTTGAGGCCTGCCAGCATCCTCCTATTAAATCTGATACAAACCCTGGGTTCAACATATCATCTTGTCAAGTTCTCGACGTCCAGACAGGCAGTTCCTAATGCGCACAGATAAAAGGTTTGGCAGTAGCTCCTCTGCCTGGGTGTGCTTCTGTAAGGCAGTGCCTTCTCCCCTGTGTTTGCTGAGCTTTCCGCTGTGCAGTGATCATAAAACACACATGTAAATGCTAACAAGAAGCAGTATCCAAACAGACATTATTTACAGTAATATTTTAGCAGAAAGTTTCTTTTCAAGGGGATGGATAAAGCATTAGTAGTTCTATGTTTTCAAACACCTATGCAAGTGAAACCTGTCTAGCTTTGGTGAGACTAACATGGGAAGGTATTTGAACTGAATACTAGTGTTCTCTTCAAATTTAAAAGCTATTAGGAATGCTTCATTTTAACTTGTTGAATGATGTGGTGGTTTCAGACAACTGAGCACAGACTTTTAAAATAGCAGTTATACCTTACTGAAACTTAAAGTGCTTTAGAGAAGGCATATTCCATTTAGATTGTATGCAATCTGATGCAAAGATTTCCTCATTTTGTATTCATGTAGTATCAGAAATAACATTATTTGTGTTACAAATTTTAGGTGTCTGGTTTAGTGAGGTGCAAATCATAGATTTTTCAAGAATGGATTATTCCCTTTGTATGTTGCATTCCAAACAGACATGCAAGATCAAAGAGAGGAAGGGACTCTCCTGTTCTGCCACATCATCAGAATTTAAACACATGAAGTAGAGGTTTTTGGTCTTTTATTTAAATGGAGTGCTGTTGTTTCCTAGATTTTAAAAATAATGAATGGAAGGTCAATGCATTTTTTAGGTTAAGAAATAAATGCAGAACACTGACTGGTTTACGGTGAGAGATGGAGTTATCTTGTTGTAGCTGGCTGAATTCATGGACAGAGGAAAAATGAGAGAATAACTTAAAATTTGAGGATTTAGTGCCTGTACTTGGAGAAAAGGAAAGGTTTGACTTTGCAACATACGGATATTAGTGAGCCATCATCTGTCAGGTCCTAGACTGTCAGCTAGAAAATAAACTAAGAGCTGCAGAGTTAATTTTTGCTGCCATGTCACTGAAATGAAGAAACACATGCTGCACAGTGACTGAGGGCTGCATCCTCTTTGGTTTTCCTTCTTCTCCAAAGTCATGTATCTTCTAATACATTTATCTGTGAGTGTAGAAGAACACTGGGTACTTATGAAAGTGGTGAAAGCTGGAATTTTTCTTTTCTTGTAAGAAAAAAATAGATGAACTGTATTTTGCAGGGGAAAATATGAACATACACCAGAGATCCTAAAAAAACCCCCTTTTATATAGGAGAGTGTGCTAAAATTCATGGGGAAAGATCTATAAAATGAGTAAGGAGTCTTTGGCTGAGAATTTATTTTTGGCCTTAAAATGTGTTGTACCTCCACATAGAACAACTACCTTTTCTTTATGCTGTGTAACAACCACAGTTTAGAGAGAAATCCATTAATTCTTTGTTAGCTTCAAGAGCAGCACTGAGAAAAATATTAAACATGAGATGATGTGTAGGGCTGAGCATCACTGTCCTATGTTGCCTCTTACATTTGGACTTGTGATTTCTTCAACATCAATGACAAATATTTTTATTAGGTTCAAGCTGAGCAACTAGCAGATCACTGATCACTTATGCTTTTAATTTCATCTACATGAGATGAACCTTTCTGAGCTGTTTTGGTTTGTATTGTTGTGATTGTAATGTTTCTAGCATTTTAAGAAGAATTCAGTGTTTTTTAAATGGTTGATTCACTAATTAGAAATGGAGGGTAAGGCAACATTAAGCTGAAAATTAATGGATTTGTTTATTGCAGTTTTATCTTTGTGTTACCTGAAGCAGGGAATATTTTTTGTTTGTTTTGTTTTCATTTTGAACCCTTTCATCCACAAAGAATGGGGATTAGCCTTTGGCCAAAATAGTGCTTTCAGGCCCTTGCGGCATTCACTAACTGTTTACTTACCCAGGTATAAATGGGTAAGAACACAGTTAAAGCTCCCAGCTGCAAGGTCAGCTACCCTCTTAAAATTCAACCTCATGAGCTCCATTCAGCTGAGGGCTTGCTGGCATGAGCCATTAACTGCCTGTTGCATGTAACCTGCCCTTGTCTTACACAGAGCTGCACACGCACCTCTAGTGCTCTACAACAGACCCTCTGCTGGTGCCATGGGGGGAACAAAAGCAGTTTCACTTGTGATCAGTGATCATATGATCCATTTACAGGGTGCAAGCTCAGTCAAATAGAACGGGTAAATCATTAAATATTCACTCCACACCATTCCTGCCAGGCAGAACATCACAATCTGATTTTCTTAAAGTTGCCGTCCAGCATTATTGGCAGCCTTTCTTCGATTAACAATGAGTTTTTGAAGCCCTACGTTACTTAAAAAGGTATAAAATCTATCACAAATCCCAGGATATTAGTTAAAAGCTATGATGCATGGCAAAAATAAAAAAGTAACCTCTTGGACTGAAATTGTCTCTGAGGAATCTAAAGCATTGGATCATGCATATGATTAAATGGCAGTAGCTCCTGGGACTGCTGGATCAGGTCTACTTCAGGAGACATCTTAAACTTCCCTCAGTTCAGGATAACTGAAGAGTGTGGTTAGATGCTGACCTGGATAAATTAAAGTTATATAGAGGTCTCCAGTCTTTACCAAGTTGTTTCTGGGTGTTTTATTTTCATCATTTGTTATAAAAAGTTCATTGCCTTAAAAA
>VXAU01001968.1:0-88851 GCA_013399695.1 Formicarius rufipectus | reverse complement strand
AAAAAAAAAAAAAAAGTCATGGATTTTATCCAACATCTAGAATGTGCATTTTTCCCTTGTTTTTATTATCTTGATAAATTTTACTTTAAGTGGAGCTATTTCAGAAAGCAGACACAGTGCATGGAAAAAAAAAAATCTTTTTCATCAGTCTTCTAATGATTTTAGTTATTTGGAGAATTATATTTTGGAGCCTTATTAACTGGAACTTGCTATTTTAGATGAGTAACCAACACTTAGAATGATATCTAGTGCTCCTTTTTCTGTGAAGCTGAAAAAGTGGTACTTTATGATTAATTCACAAAAAATACCTGTTAAAGTTTTCAAAACAGACATCTTTATTTTGTAGATGGAAGTGGAGAGAACAGGAGTAGATAAGCTAATCCTAAATATTAAAAGTAGTAAAAAAAAAGTACATTCTGCAAGATGAGAAACCAGTGGATGAGTATTTGTTTCATTGAAAAGTCTCCTGCTTACTTTAGTTTTATGCTTTTTTATCAACGAATCTTAGCCTTATGAAAGAGGTTCTGTACCAGTAGTGGTGGCAGTGGGTGATGATTGCCTTTTTATTTTCAATAGCTGAGCCAAAAAAGATTGTTTTCTTTCTCCAGGTATATTTCTGATGTTCTTATCTTTGTGTCCATTTATATCAGAGAGGATGAGTGTGTGTACAACAAAATATAACTTTGGGAATATGTTCAAGTGTGTACCAGTTTTTTTTTTCCCCTCAGGTGAAAACTGAGGTTACATTATTCATACATTAAATACTGTTTTTACAGCAACCATTATTTAGTTGGTTGTTTACCTTCTTTCAAGATTATATCCATAAACTAGTATGTTGATTGAGAAAGCATCTGTATTAGCTCCTTTCATTGTCACAGAAGAACCCTTTGCAGCTTGGTTTAAGAAACATGACTTATAGGGAGAAAGAAAAAAAAAATAATCTCCACAGAGCAATCTGAAAAATAGGAGCTTGAAGAAAAGAAGATATAGAAGAATTTTCATATACAGTAACATTTTAGACAGTAAAATAAGATAGATAATGGGAGTCTTAATCAAGTTAACACCTTAACCAACCTGGAACGTGCCATTTTTCTCTTATGCTGATGTACTTGCAGTTCTGCTAAGTACAGATGTATGAGTCTCTGTGTGTTAATGTGGGAATGATTTGCTAAATGATGCAACAGTTTAAGGATCAGGCTAGTGGGAATAAACCTAATTCCTTTTGTGTTGCAACAGGAAATTAATGAAATTCTGCTAGCCTACAGGTGTTTACCAGTAAGGGAAAGGCATATGCCTTCCAATCTTCTCTATCCAAAATACACAGAAGTGAAACTGTTTAAAAGGGACCATCTTTCAGATGTTCCTCTTCAGGAACATGAAAGTGCAAATATTGGGCATTTTATTTTCTATATAACTGGATGGTTCCCAGTTACTCTTTGTGATGATGGCACTACAAGAAACAAAATAACATTAAAAGCAGAAATTCAATATGTGTAGCCATGTAAACAGAGGGGGACATTTTTCTTTTCCTGCTCAGTTGTATTGCTCTGCCCTATTAACATGTAATCTCCTGCCTCTGGAATCAACAGAGGTTTTGACTTCAGTTTTTTGATTTAACATTCACTATTTAGGTAAGCCAGTGGAAGAGTGGAAAGTGCAGTTTTATTGCAGTAATAAAGTATTCCTGAGTAATAAAATCATATCATATCTAAAGTGCCAGATTCAGTGAGGGAAGAAAAAGTTGTCCTTTTAGCACGAAGGTGCTTCAATGAGAGAAAATAAGTAAATTCCAAACACAACAATTGCATTTTAAGGAACTGAGCAGTTTCAGTTTTTAAAATAATGCTGTTGCAGCTTTGCAAACTCTAAAATTTTTGGTGCATCAGTCTAATTCTAATAATTTAATCTAAAGTTATAAGTAATTGAAAATGAATTGTGATGTGAATAGTTGTGCTGGTTTAGAGTTAAACCGGCAGGAGGAATGAATCCAATTCAGAATGGGATTGCAAGTCAGAATAACAATTTAATGAAAGATCACAAAATATACTGAGACAGAAGGGAAATCTGTCTGACCCAGAAAAACAGATGCACAGCCCAGCCCAGTGGGGCACGAGCAGGATGGAGCTCACCAACCCCTGTGCTGAGCACCACATGGCCTCCCTGAATTCAAAGTAAGAAGAAAGGAAGAAACCTGTTGGTGAAAATGATGGTTGCAGTCTGATGTCAGTCGCAGTCCAGTGGAGGCTCTGGTCCTCCTCTGGATCTGAAGAGAGATCCCAGTCCCAAAACCCCAAGCTTATCTCTGCTTGGGCTCAGATGGGAACACCCAGTCCCTCCCCCAGGGTGGGGAGTTTCACAAGGGGTGATTTATTCTGTGAGTATATTATATATATTTACTCTGTGAGGTGAACAATGGCATATTTTTGGCATCCCTGATGGTCCCTGAGCAGACATGACCCCTCAGGTGGGTGTGAAGGCAGGAAAACTTCCTTATCCCACAGAAGTTCCCAAACCCCCCCCTGTGCCCTGAGGGGTGGGGTGTGCCCTGGGCAGCTGCTGCCAATGGGCCATGGGGAGCAGGTCATGAGAAAATGACCCAGAGGGTTTAGAATCCACACCCACACAGAGACAAACTGATCCTGGCTACTAAAACCATGACAATAGTTAAAATATGTTATCCTGTTTTTAACTTTGATACTTTATGCAGCCCATAAACATAATATTAAAAAAAAATGTCATGTCATGAGGTGGATGCTGAGACCAAAGTCAAGTACTGAAAATACAGATATGAATAATATTTTTCTAGCATTTCTTCCACAAGTCTTAGAACGCATGTAACTGGAAATAAATCCTTCTTTTAAATTTGAACATCTGAAGATATTTGCCTTGATATTTGTTTCTGTTATTCCACACTTAAAGCCGGATAACTGGAGCAGAGGAGGCAAAGACATGAAAGTTGGCTATGTGCATTTTGTTTCATTATGTTGCCTGAGAATTTGTGTTTATAGAACAATTAACTCAGTGTTCTAGAAGGTAGACCTAAACATCAGATTTTTCTACTACTAACTTTTTCTACTACCTTCCATTTCTGTATTAAGAGATAAAGGGGAAGAATCTAACAAAAAACCAGGACAACAAAAACAAATAAAACCATTCAATTAAGCATTTTGGAGTATAAGTTATGTACATTCATAGATATGCAAATTGAAGATTATATTTCCCCTTCTCCTCCAAACTATTCCTACCAACAGACATCTTAGCAGTGGGCTATTTTCTCTTGCTGTGTAAGAGACTTATGTATTTGGGTGATGGTTCTGAAACACTTGGAAGTAAGTTGAAAAGTGGCCAGAATATGATATGCTGGTCTTGTGGGTGGTACAGAGCTGAAACACCTTGTTCATCAGAATTGAGTTAAAGTCCTCTATGAGAAGTTTAGAAATGCAGTTATCACACAGGAAAAAGGTAACAACATTAGGAAATTAGGACAAGAGACAATGAGCAGAAACTGATGCACAGGAAGTTCCACCTTAATATGAAGAAGAACTTCTTTTCTGTGTGGCTGACCAAACACTGAAAGAGGTTACCCACAGAGGTTGTGGGGTGTCTCTCAGTGGAGATATCCAAGAACTGTCTGGGCACAGTTCTGTGTGATGTGGTCTAGGATGGCTTGAGATTGCACCAGATGACCCCCTTTGGTGCCTTCCAACCTGACCAATTCTGTGATTTATGGAAGTACAGTGCAATATGTTTGGATCATTTTTGTTTTACACTGTTGTTTTTTGGGCTTGGTTATAGTCCAAACATGAATGCAAGGAGCTCTTGAAGTTACCCACTGTATAATCCAGGCTTATTTGGTCTTTCTGTTTAGCTTCATTTCCTTAAGTAGTTTTACTTTTTCTGTTTACTTTGTCTGCTTGTGGTAGCAGTATTGTTGCTACTCAGATTTTTATATTCAGGGTGTGGAAAAGGAAAATATTTCTTCCACTTCCTCTATTCACTCAGCTTAGTGATCCATGCTTATATCTGCAAATTTCAGGCTTCATTTGATGTTTCTAACATTGTAAAGTGAGAGTACCTCCAACTTCTGTGGCCAATATTGCAATTCACAATGTATCTGTTACATTCTGACAGTGTTTATGCTTTGTCTGAAAGTGTCATCTTATGGACAAATGGTAGATTCAACTCCAGGTGAAAGGAATGAGAGATAGATGACAACAGGAGTAGAAGAAGGATGATTTGTTCCTTTAGTCCATCTTTGGTCAGTGGGCTTCAGTATTGATAACAATTACTTCCATTAGTTTTAGTAATATAATTATCAAATATGACATAAATTATTTTGATTGAGGAGCTAGAATAGTCAACATGGCATATGTTCAGTGATTTAAGTACCAGCGAATAGCTTTTATGTTGACAACATAGATGTGCTTTCATGGAGATCAGTTTCTTTTTCCCAGTGCTGGGTGACCTTTTTATTAATGAGATAAAACATACAATAATTAGATTTTAATAGGCACATCTGATACCCTTTTATGGTATCAAGTAAGACGGGATATTTAAATATTATAATTGTTAATGGTACAACACTACTAGAACACCATGTTTAGCTTTGGGTAAGCCTGTGGTTCTAGAAAGTTGGTGGGAGACTGAAGAGAGAACTAAGGGAACAAGACAAGTGATTTCTTGGAAGACTGAGTGACATAAATTACGATGAGAAATTCTGGAAAATTCTGTCTTGGGTAGCCAAGGGGATGTGAAGAGGAGAGTTGATCACAGTATGCCAATAGCATCACCTCAAGTGAACAGCATGACAAGGAGTAAGATTCAGAGCTAACATGGGCAGGAATATGAGAAGAAGCAGCTGTTGTAACTGAAGCTTGCACACCCAGGGAAGAAAAAAAAAAAACCAAAACAAAAAGCAAAGAACAATTTTAATGGCAGCACTGACTTGTAGGAACAGATTTCCTAGAATTGTGACAGACTGTACATAGATGGCAGTTTTATAGCCAAGACTGGAAGTGCTCAGGTCGTGTCAGCTGTACAAGTAACCATAGTAACAGCTGAAACCAAGAAAAATTCAACAGTCCTATAAATGAACAGTTACTCTGACAAAAAAAACCCAAAACTCTCCTCATCCCTGCATTGTAGTATGTCCTGAAATTATGCAAATTTGGGGAAACAGTTTCTTGAGCTAAGGGATAGACTTTGTTAACTGCTTTCTGGAATGTATGGATAAGGACCACCAGTTTGAGCATTTCTTCAGTGGGAGCATAGAAAGAGGCAGAAGCTAATGCATTTTAGGACAGTATTCATCAGATCCATCATCTCAAGGAACAGAAAGTCCTCACTTACCAGTATTTCATGGGCAGACTGGACTCCAAGAACCCACACGCAGAGCTTGTAAAAGGATTTTTCAGTCAAACCAACTCCTGCTGGGTTTTTCTCTTCTCTCGTGCAGGGTTGAAGGTATTTTACAAATAATTTGAAAAAGTGGACATCGAGTATTAATAAGTTCAAGAAAAGTAATTATAAAAATTAATTACATATTTCTAATATATAAAGTGAGACAAGAAGTCTGAGACAGCTCTGAACTATTCTAGGTAGGACTTTATTTTACAGTTAAGAAAACCTCAATCATAAGTGCTGTGACTACTTTTTGTGTACTCCAGTTTTGTGTTTCTTGTTTTTAGCAAATATATAGAAATGTATTTTCCATAATTATTGGGACTGCTTTAAAATTCAAAATTGGCCCTGGCTTTAAAATTCAAAAGTTTCATTAGACTACCTTTTGTGCTGGCAGCTCTCTTGCTGAAATCCTTCAAAACACACTATGGAACATGAAGCTACCACATAAAGCTGAGTTTATGTTTTCCCAGTCTCAAGCTACTTAGTGCAAATAAAATTTTGTGCCAGTCAGCCCAAGATGTGTCACACCGTTAAAGCCCAGCCTGTTAATTACAAATGTTTTGCACTGTTAGACTGATGCACAGACTTCTTGGAAATAGGTTTCCTTCGGCAGCATCAGTGGTGCTTTTACAGTACAGTCAACAGAATGGTGCAGAATAGCAATTATGGGAAGAGGGAAAATGCACAAGCTATGGGAGTGAACGCTTTAATGCTGATACATTTTTTTTTCCTGATAAAAGCAACTCAGATAAGAGGATATTCAAGTTATTGTAGCAATTAGCTTTTCTAAGATGTCTATCTATGTGAAATGTTTCATAGTAGGAGGAAAACCCCACAACTTTGTAGTAGAATGCAAAGTTTATTACATTTCTAGACTACATTATCCTTGTCAGCTAGATTAAAGCATTCTCCTAGTTTCTGTCCTATATTACCATAACAAGTGAGGAAATAATGTAGTGTTGTTACATGGAGCAGCTTATAAATTTTGACATAAGTGTGAGAGAAATCACTTGAAATGTGAAGCAACCAAGAGGAATAATTAGGAACAGCAGAATGATCTCAGTAATATGACAACAGTTTCTAAAGCACCCCACAGGACTGAAATCATCAGGTTTGCTTGACCTATATCTTTAATAATACAGCTCATTGCCCTTGTATTGAAGCTAGAGGGTAGGACAAAGCATAAGCTTTATCATGTTTTAGGAGAAATTGCAAAAAGTTTATTTATTAACACAGCACAAAATGGCCCATTTCTATGATTACCAAACAGGAAAGCAAGTTGGGCCACAGTTCACCACACAGAACACTTTATAGTCAGGCTTGGCTGGCAAAAAATATTATGTAACACTCAAATAAGATAAATGGCTGCATTGGCAGTGGAAATAACCTTCTGTTTAATTAGAAAATAAGAGCTATATGGGACAATAAAAATGGTTACTGCTGCCCTCAGTCACTGTTTAATAAATATGATAGTGCTGAAGATAATGCTAAGTGTTATTTATTTGTGTAATATCATAGGCTCTGTAATTGTTCATGTTCTTGATAGTTACCCTGCATGTAGGACAAATACATTTCATATTTTCTTAGTTTAATTTTTAAAAAGAAAGGAAGATTTTGGTGAAATTTTCTACTGTTTTTAAAAGCCATGTGTGACCACAGTTCATTCACCTTTCAGTGTTGCTGTAACCAGACTACTAATTTTCTTAGCCTACCTTCAGCATATTTAAGCTTGAAGAAAGAGTTGTACAGACTTTCCAAGCTGGATTGCCTATCTGCCTTGGGTATGTTCCTGTGCCTGTGAGAAGAAAGCATAATTTGAATTTCTAGCTGTCCATTTCATCCGGGCTGTGTTTTGAATTAGTATAGTTCTAAGGTCTGGTTTTAGCTCCTTTGGAGTTTTAAGTACTAAACATACAAGTCCTGCATGCACGGCCTGGAAGACTGAAGATTTCAGTGAAGGCTGCTCTCTAAAGGGAATAGTTTTCACTTGTAAATTAACCATCAAATTGTTCTATGTGCATATGCATCAAAAGTTTCCTTTTCCTGTAGAGTTTATTTATTAGATCTGGACATTCTTCCCAGTTGCACCTCTTCAGGAATGTACACATTTATCAAACGCTTGTCAGAGAAGCAGGGCATGGGATGCCTTTCACAATATACTTTTAACAGGCTTGGTATCCAGCCTTATTGCTTTTGGTCACAGTCTTTCTATTTTGAATCTACAGTAAGTACAGGGATTTGAAAAAGGTTATCAAAGACTTTTCTTGGTTTTATCCAAAGGGATAATTCAGAAGATGTTTCATCAACAAGTTTTTCACCCCTCCTTCCTTCCCTACGTTTTCTCCCCCTAATGTAGAATGTATGTCAAGAGGCAAAACAAAACAAAACCCCCCCACCGCCTTTTTTTTTTTTTTTTCCACACAATTCACTTTAAGCTTCAAAATCCTCCAAAATCCCCAATCTCCCTTTGCAGTCTGGTTCCCACTCTCCAGCTTTCCTCATCTCCCTCAGAAAGAAAAAAGCTCTTCTTTAAGGGACTGATAGGTTGTAGAGCGATGCTTAGCAACAACATTCCTGTGCCTTAAGTAGCTGCAAGCCCCAAGCTGAACCCTTTGATGTGACTGTCAGGGCAGATTTATTTTGTTTTAGCACATTGTCTACTTGTCCAGATGTATCAGGAGATAAAAAGGAGTCATGTTTACACTCTTTTTGGGAGGGGGAGAGGGGGAGGAGATGTAATTAAATCGCATTTCTGATGAATCTCTGAGAGATCGAGATGAAGAACAGAGGAATTGGCTTGAATATAGAGGGGAAACCCGTTTGCCTGCCCTGACACCTGACATTGTAGGAAAATGAAGTGTAAAACCACAGCACAATGTGTTGATTTGCTTCTGCTGAAGCCTTTGACTTTGTGTTTTCTCATGTGCTGGTAGTTCACGAGAGTCCAGAAAGGCCCATTAGAGAGTAGCTGTTGTGGGCCACAGACTCTTTCCTGTGTCCTATTTAATATATTTATTTGTCCAGGTTGAAAAAAAAAAAGCCTGTGTTTTTCTCCACAGTGTTAATGTTAAAGATCACATATCCCGGAAATTTCGGCTGTGCTAAGTGGCTGTCAATCAAATAATTAAAGAAAAAGACAATAAAATTGAACCTCAGTGTTCTTGGATAAATAAGTGTGAGGTAGGCCTCGCTGAATTCTCCCAGAGAACAAATCCCACAGACGAATACGGTTTTGTTTATTTGCTTTTAACTTGCACATTTAGCAACACCATTCTGAGCTCGATTAATAACCTGCAGTGTGCAGTGACAGGTCTGATTCCAGCATTCAGTATGCTGTGGGTATGCCAAGTGAATAAAATGCTAGTTTTAATCTGCTGTTACAAAAGTTACTCTATTTGCATTTTAAATAGGTTACACTGCAGCACCCCCTTCTGCTGACTGAATAGAGTGACAAGGGGTTTTAGCTGAGATTTGGTTTTGTTCCCACATGACAGAATGAAGATGACTTGAAAGCATTTTAAACTTTCCAATTTCTCCATTCCTGTGCCTGTTAAGCAAGGAGACCAGTGCAACTCAGCAACAGTCATTAAAAATTGTCAGAATATAGCTTTCATGTTTATTTTTTTTTTTTTTTAAGCATTGCCCATACTTCTTAAAAGAAATAAAGCAAGCAAGATGAATAGCAAAGGGAAGTAAACCCTTTAACATTGCAAACGATTGTGCCTGGTCAGAGAGTGCATACACTGTTCTGCATTCCTGAGATTATCATTGAATGTGTTTGCAAGTGATGACATTACGTTACTGATTTAATTTATGGAATGGTCTTGAAAGTTCCTATCCAAAAATAAACCCCCCAAAAAACAACAATCTAGCTTGCTGATTCTGTCCTTGCTTTTGAAGAATCTGTGGACATCATATTGACAAAAAAGCCATGTAGAAGTTCTGAGTCAGCTTATTTCCAAACAGAGGGCTGTGAAAATGAAGGAGTTACTGTATCATATGTATGTGTGTTTGAGTTCTGCATCAGTGTTTGTGTGCAGCTTGGGTACCGTTGCGATGCCATAGCATAGCAGGAGTCTTGGCAGTTGTTGTGGTTTGTGGCTGTGATGCAATTGGTTGAAAAAATATTGCGGGGAATGACTGAAGGAGACTTGGAATTTGATATATTATCAGTGTACTTCCCTTCACATCACTGACTTACCAATGCTTTTGTACCTTTTGTTGAAGTTGTAGTATCTAAAATCTCCTTATTATTCTTCCACTCCAGAACTCTTGCACAATGAGTGAGATGCAATAAAGGTCGTGTTTGGGCGTTGGTGAGGTGGGGACTTAGGAAAAAGTTGGCATCTGCCAGCATCTCAAAACTTATTTGTGGTTCACTTCAAGAGGAACTTCCAAGAACAGCTGTCTATGACCCAAAATTCACTAGTAATAGTTGCAGAGTTGTCTGGTTTGGGTTATGACAGGCTTATTGGAGGGTTGCTTTTTCTCTACAGTTTATTTTACTAGCACATAAGCCCATTGAATCCTGCATACTGTAAATGAAACAAAGGTGGCATGTGTCACATCCCTGAATGTGAAGAAGGTGGAGATGCTGGTAAAGAAATGCAACATAATGTGTATAATTATTGTTTGTACTTGATTTCCCAATCTCAGATCATGATTCAAGGCCAGAATATTTTCTTTTATTGTTTTTTACTTCTGGGGGTCTTTTTTGGAGTTCCTGATTTTCTTTAATACCAATCTAGGAGAAGGAAAAGCATTAAAAATCTATTTTGGGGAGGAGCACGACTGAGCAAGTTTGAATTTATTTTGTAGTGTGATTTTAAATAGATTTATTTTAAAACCAAATGTTATGTTTTACAGTGAATATGTTGCTTGTTGGATTATATTAATGGGTATTGCTTTCATTCACTGTTGAATTGCTAGAATATTTAAGTGCTCCTTTAGGGACAGATTCTGTTAACTACTGTAATGGAAGATACTGAGCCATTTGAACAGTGAGGTTTAACTTATAAAAAATGAATATATTTGAATGTGGTATATGATTAGGAAAAGGTGGCAGTAGTGAAGTTAATTTCCTTCAACTCATTAAACTGACTAAGCTGAAGAATCTCTTGTATCCTTTTGCTTTTAAGTGTAAGTAGCTAAGACATGATTTTTGAAAAGATATGAAGCAAATGCCACGCAAGACTTTTTGTCTACTGACCTTGAAAAAATATTAAGAAGATGCTAAAATTCTTGGTGTTAGAGCGATATAAGATGAAAAAGCAAAGTCTTGGAAGACAAAAAATCTAGTGGCTGTTTTTGTATGCTATATGTTACAGTAGAACAAATCAATTCAGGCTCCTTAGATGCAGTCATTGCCTTCTGATTATATTTGTGTAAAGTCTTGGAGCCTTTGATCAAAGAAAGGCATTTGTGATGAGGTCTAATCCAAGCTCTTTAAGGTGTTTAACTTGCATGGGGCTGGGGAGGAGGGGGGGAGTGGGAAGGGGGAAGAGGTTGATAACAGCCAGGATTTAAATTTAGTTTTGCTGAACTTTTGTTTTGAAAGGATTTCTATTATACACTGCTTCCTTTTCCATAGAGAAGATGGATCATTGAGTAAACCGAAAAGGGAAAGAGGATATGGGAGGAAATGGGTGGGGACTTGGAATTAATCTTCCGAAGAAAAATGTTTGATCAGCGGGAAGGAGAGGATGAAATCCTCTGATGTTGACAGCAGGCAACTTTCTGACTAGTGTGTGATTGACAACTTTGATGCTGCAGTGGGGAGTGAGTGTCCAGCCGTGCTCAGGCATCCTCTGTCTGTGGGTGGTAGTGTTAATAATGTGGCAACTGGAAAGATTAATTGTGGACAAGCAGCAGGATTACGAGGAGGGCTTCACAGGTCTAAAAGGAACAGTGGTAGGAAGGCCTCTGATCTGTCAGCCCAAAAGGAAATTAGTTAGGGCAGGCTGGAGCAGGCTTAAAGAAAGGGAGGAGGGCTGAGGGCAAGATGGAGTAATGGAAGAAGGGAAGCATTTGGAATATTAAAGCAAAATGAAGAGGATATTGAAAAAGGTCATAAGGGCATGGGGCCAATGTTCTTGAAAGACCTTAATACACCACATCCTCTTACAGTACACGCAGAGTTCAGCAACTGCAAAATGACTTTTGTAGTGGTTGGAGCTGCCCCTTAGGTAATACCTGTTACTTGTTTCCAAATGAGCAGGAGGATAAACTCAATTAAGGATTTTCAAAGATGTCTAAGTGCAAAATATACAGCAGGGAGTTTACTTAAGCTGTTTCTGCAAGTTACTAGCTGCAGTGTATTTTACTTCCCACCATTTTTGGTAGAAGTAGGGATTTTGCCAATAAATTCTGTATTACCATTAAAGAGGCCATTCATCATGCTCACTAATGTTATTAATCAAGATACACCACAGTACTCTTAAAATGAGATCATTTTGATAAATCATGTATGACATGAAAAGACTTTATTCCTTTTAAGTGCAATTTAGACTGTAATTTTTTTCCTCATTTATGATTCATGGGAGAAACATGGATAAAATTCCCTTGCACATTTACACCTTATCTTCAGTAATAATTCAAAGCTGCTCTTAGATGAAAATTCAAGGGCTGATTCACCAAGGCTGAATGCCAGCTCATTATTTTCTGGCATTCAGTAGTCCAAAAATAATGTCCATACATTAGGTGCTTTTCACAATAGTTGAATTTGGCTGCACACCAGACATATCGATTACACTAAATTAAGCCTAAATGCATAAGAATTATCTGCTGTTGGTTTGCATTTTTGATCCAGTTGCACCCTGCTTTCAACCTTGCAATTTAACATTAAGTGAAAGCCAAAAGGTAAAGTAAATTCAAGTGAGAAGTGGTGATCTCTCTCTTAATAGAATAAGGGAATTCTTTGAATCTGAAATGCTTTGGATCTTCTTAAGCTCCACAACTTCTGTTAAATAAGCAAAATTATCTTGCCTTTTCTTGTTAAAGGTTATTGGATTTGGAAGGCCAAAAAAAATATAAGATCACTGTTTTCCTTGTCATCCTTATACTACAATAATTTCGCCTACTGTATTAATAGCATCACATATGAAAGCAGTCTGCTAAAATATCTGGAATGAATATTGTAAGGTAAAAGTCATATTGCTGATTACAGCTGAAACAATTGTGTTATTTATTACATTTAAACATGTCAGAAGTGTTGTTTTTGTTTTTTTTTTTTTTTTCCTAATTCCTGTGTTTAGAAATATAAGAAGGAAATTTCTAGTAGAGACATTTAATTTGAATAGCAGAGCCTGTTTCTCAAACCATGATTCAAAGAGGATTGGCTTATCTGACTTACAGTTCCCCCTTTAGTTCCTTCAACAGCTGAAATATTTGAAGGAACTTGTGTGGTTGCCAAAAATAGCAGATCATTTGTATTTTTGAACCATTAGTCTCTACAAATTTGTTTTGGTGCAGCAGATGTACAATATGTCCTGATACTACACAGGATGTTCCCTTACTAGTACCATCCAAGTGTTGCAGTTTTTATTCCTTGAAAAGTGGAATTCAGGGATTAAACAAATTAACCTTTGTGAGTGTTGGGTTTTTTGTTTGGTTGTTTGGGTTTTGTTTTTTTTTTGAGAGGGGTCTGATTAGATTCCTACACTCTTCAGATCCAGTTGCCAGGGTGTGGCTGACAAATTTCTTCCAAATATTTCAAGGGAGTGTTTTTTTTTGCCCTTCATTAAAGTGACTCTAATTTAGGCTGGAGGTTTCGCAAAGGCAATCGCTAGCTCCTTGCTAACTGCTTGTCTGTGGGGCAGGGAAGGGAAATCCCATTCCATCAAGAAAAGCTGCCTTTCCCAGTAGGGGTGCTGTGCCACCCCTTGGTTTTCTAGTAGATAACAGTGTCTCAAGGTCGGTGACAAACTCTGGCTGGTCTGTTTGAGCTCTCTGGCTGAACTCATAGCTGGGGAGAGGAGAGCCAGACCTGCTGTACCCTGCCATATAGAGTGTCATGGTCAGAGCCTGCTTTTGCATATTTTTCAGTGTCTATCCCTTCTTTCACACTCCATCCCTTTCTTTCAGTGTGATTCCTAAGCTCATGGCAGAGCAAATGCATTGTAAATAAAGTTGCTCTTCCCTAACCATCCCCTGAGATGGAATAGTTAAAGACTCAGTGCATTTCTCCCTGTAATGTTTTCTGCTGTCACAAGGCTATCAAAGAGCTCATAGTCATTGATGCTCTGCAAGATCATGCAAAGAAACAGACCCTCTGAAGTCATGTTTTGGTACTCTTTGCAAGCATGTCAGAAATTCAACCCAAAATGAATCCATTACAAAGGGGTTGAATAGACACATTGCTGCAATATTTGGACACAGATATTTGGGCAAGTTTTCAAAAGATTATTGAATTATTGAAGACTCTTGCCACTGTGTGGCCAAGAGATCCCAACTTAGTTTTTAGCCTATGTATATGTTTATGCAGACATTTCTTAAAATTAGTTACATAGTTATACTCTATCTGTTAAAGTATGATTAATTTTAAGCACTGAGTGCATTTGAGGCAGAGTGGGCTTATCAGGAAAATAATACCATTTGTTAGAAAAGAAGAACAATTTTCTGAAAGCAAGTATTAGTTGATCCTTTAAGTTAGAACTATACCATAGATTGTCCTAATACTGATATACCTTTCTTTTTTTGTTTCAGTTTAAAAAATGGATAATGCAGTGTTTTCCTTCATTCTTAATTGTAGTTTCTCTTTGGATATATTAAAAATATTTTGAAATAAATAATATTTTATTTCTAAATCCTAGTTTTGCATCTTATAATGGAATATGCACCATTGAGCTGATCACTGCAATGTCACAATATTGTTTTCCACTTTTATTTGAATGTAAATCACCAAATGAGAAGCGATAAGTTTTCAAATTACTGAGGTCATTTCTCTGTGATGTTATGAGATGACTTGAACAAATGTTAAAACTGTGATAAAGACAAATAAACAAGAGTATCACAGAGCACAAGAATTCTTGATAACCCTGGGTCAGACTTAGAGAATGAATATCATGAGGTACCAGTTAAAATCTTTCTAAGATAACAGATATAAGAGAATCCTTAGTCTTTGTCTGTAGCTCCGTAATAAACAGTATTTTCTTAATTATTTTAGCCGTTGCTACCACATCTCATTTTGTGCTCTACAGTGTCTCTCTCTTTTGGGTGATTTCTTGTTCAAACTAAGATTTCTTTCTGTGATGTCCTCTGAAAATATTCTGGAATTAAATGTATTTAGCTAAGGTAATCTTCCCTTGTTTACATGTTAGTCTTGAAATTTACTTATCAAATTTGTCCATAATTTCTTATATATCTATTGCACCCTTGTCAAGAATATGCCAACATGCTGCTGTTCTTCCTGTATTGTAAACTTTTTCAGGTGGAGTAGATTAATGGCTACTGCAGTTATTGATGCATATAAAAGTGTAAAGAACTTGTGCCATGCCCTAGAAATTAGGGTAAATATTAGTAGAGAAATGCTAGGACACAAAAGCTATGCAAAACAAATAGAAGAATATCAATTATCAATAGCTGTTAATGATATTCCATTATAGCAAATATGGGCTAATATCAAGCCACAGCTTACTCTTCAAGATAAAGTAAAATTTCCTAAGCCTTAACCATTGCTTTGATTAAAGATACCTGAAATTTAAGTTTCGGGGATTTCTGGTGGGGTTTTTCATTCGGGACTTTTTTGGTTGGTTGTGGGTTTTTTCTTCCTATTACAGCTTCTACACATTTGTAATTTTGATGAAGATGCTTTGAAAAGCTGGTACTCTTTTACAGTCCATTTAGTATGAAATACAACACTTTGGACTAAATACAAAGGTTAATATGAAGAGAGGTACCTCAGTTTAGCAAATGTTTGGTTATTTGCATAACTAAGGGGCTGTGAGAGGTCTAACTTTATTTGCCTTGTAACCTTTAAGCCTCGTACTATGATGTATCGCAAAACCTGGATGACTTTAGCACTTGCAAAAGCACAAGCTTCTTCTGTAACAATAGTGTTAGAATTTCTTTACTGAGATATTCAGTCACTTGTTCTTATAAAACTGAAGCTCCCACCCATTTTTAAACAGCTTTCCTCAAAGCTATTTGCATGTATAGCTCCTTTCCACAGCAAGAACTTCTGATGCATATGTCACCAATACTGGAAGACATAACTGTCAGATGTCAATGCTGTCACTGTCAAAATATTCCTGTGAATATTAAGAGTAATGCAATCTAGACAAATCTCTTTGGAAAATAGCTTAGGGCCAAATGTCACTATGTGGTAGGGAAAACAAATAGCTGCCTTTCTTCTGGTGAACAGGTTTACTCAGAAATGTGACTTGGAACTTGAGCCATTGTTTGTGTAAAGCAATCCTAACCCTGGATGATATTCCATAGAATTAAAGTTGTTTTTATTGAATGCTTAGCTCAAAGGTAATGAAAACTGTTCCATATTTGACAGGGAATTATATACTGTACATAAAATAACAGCAAAACACCAGTAAACAAACCCTTCTGTTCTTGCTTTTCCTGAAATTGGAAATGAAGCTAAATTGCCCCTTCACTCCAATATCCTTTTTAGAAGCTCTTGAATTTTGTTCACTCAGTGGTATATTGCTGAAATGGCAAAGTCTCTTCCAGTAATTTTAGGAAAAGCTATCATCAAGCTGTCAACAGTCTAAACTGAGATTAAAAGTACCAAAGAGGAACCTTCACTATTATCAGAGTCCCAAATAAGTACACTTGAATAGGCAGATAACATCTAGAGTGTACAGTATGAGAACACTTATTCCTCCAGTTTTTGGAGTGATTTACAGTGATAAAGTCTTATGTTAAATAGTTAGTGACATTTTTCTTCTCTTCTTACCCAGAACCATTCAACCCAAAGAAAACATACAGTTGTGAACAGATGCCTGTTCTTGGAATTAATTTCAAATATCACATTGCAGAGTGTAAGGGGCTTCTATTTCTTCCTCTGACATGTTATGTGCCCTCAGCTCATATTGGTCATCACAGAGATTTCCAATACTTCCTAGTCCAGAGTAGACTGAGCTGCATGTTTACAGTTTCCCCAAATCAAGGTATTATTTACTCTAGCTGAAGGTGAGAGTTATGTCTATACAATACATCTCTGAACAGGAGATTCCCTGAAAAGGGTAGGTCACTGGGAGGTCAGCAGAGGCAGGATATTCTACATCTTTCTTCATATCCAATAAGCAGAATCCTTGCTGTTTAGGCAAACCTGTCTCTATTAAGATGTTTGTTTCGATGTATGATGCACCTTCAGGTCGTGACCTGATTTTTGCTAGGGACAAAAATGGGATTTTAACTACGGACTGATAGAAATTGATGGCTGATCTCCAAAAGGAAAAGCTTAGTATACTAATCGACTCAGTCACTTAGCTCTTAACATTTTTATATGCTATCATCAAGGAGACAAACAGCTACAACAAAGATTTTTAAGTTACAGCCTTAAACTATTAGCGTGATTAATTTTCAGTGTTGTGGATTTCTGATTATTGTTCTTGGGTTTGGTCTGACAATTAAGATTTGAATCAGTATTTAAGTTTTCCTTCCCCAAAACATTAAGGCCCAATTTTACACTTTTACCTTAATCAAACATTGTAAGTCTGTTTTTGAATTCTTTATAATTAGAAAATATTAATTACAAAGTACGATTGAGGTGGATTCTTTGACTTACTTCTGCAGCTTACAAGTCAATATCTCATTAGGGAACAAACTACATGGAAGATAGTAATTATTTTCTCAAGACTCACTTTAGTAAATGATCATGAGATTCAAGAAATAGTTTAGTTTTTGTGTTTTTCTCTTTATATGCCTTATTTTTGCTATCAGAAATTGTCGTGTAACTTTTAGTGAACACTGTCCTTTGTGTCTTATACTAAAACACATCACCTTTTTATGTATGTTGAAATGGGAAGAGTGTAAACACTCCAGAGCAAACTCTATATCTGAAACTGGCCATATCAGTACCATGCTATCAATCGAAGTTAAACTGAATTTTAAAACTGATGATGATTCATATTCACCAACACAACCCTTTATTTTCCTATCTTCCCCCAAAAACACAACACTGCTGCTCTATAACTAAAAAGCACGATGGTAAATGTGGCTTGTCTTGACTTTACGTTGCTCTTTCCTTCAGCTGAAAAATCCAACTGAAAGAAGATTAGTTTGCTGTAAACTATAAGTCTACAGTCTAATCTTTTAAAATTGGAATGAGAGTATTTTGAGACTTATATTATGGAGAAAGATTTGTTTTTTTTCTCTTTTCCCTTAACATTTTGGTATTAAGGTTTCTGAGCAAGTCTTCTTGGGTACCTAATTATTTTATTTGAAAAAAAAAATAATAGGGTTATAATTGTTTATTATTAATAATTCTCTATAAATGTACATTTTTTTGCACTATAGGCACTATAATTTATAATAGGTTGCTTTATTTAGTTCACAGGAGAGTGAAAGAGGAAAATCTTTTTTTTTCTTTAGTTTTGAAAAGTATGGTGTCTTATTCCAGTTTTCTATTTTCTTCCTCTTTCTTACACGTGGACTCACTCATAACTTCCTTTAGGTAAATATCAATCTGTTTCACCAAGAACATTTTTAACCTCTCCCAAATATTTCCCGACAACGAGGGTAACTTTTTTAAGCTGTTACCCATACGAAAATACGCTTTTAGTGATGATACTTCATGTCATCGTTGAAACTCTTGTGAGTACAGCTACCTTGAGGGACTGCAAGCAGCCTTAAGAAAAACAAGGCAGGTGACTCTGTGCGCCTCTAATCATGTGATAGCACTCATCTTGCAGGTGCATCCACTTTGCACGATCATTGCCTCCCACCCTCGACACTGACCGCGTTTTTTTGTTCACACAGACCTCCAGTGGTGCTGCCCCTGCCTCTCCAGAGATGCACTACACACCTCTGCCTTCTGGCTCCAGGGACCTCACCAATCACAGAGGTAGGAACTAAAATTTGTCAGTGGGAACTGCTGCAAGGTGATGAACTCTGATGGAAGGCTTTCTCTGGGTTAGTTACTGCTGCATTTCACTCCACACACGACACCCTGGCTTTCAAACGGTGAATGAGAAAACCACACCTGTCAAGACTACAGGTTTTAACTCAAATAGGATTTAAAAGTAGTCTACTGGGAAAGCAAATAAATCTATGGATAATAACATTCAATGATTTTTGTGTGTATGTGTGTGTGTGAGAGAGAGAAAAACATAAAGAGATTAGAGTGCTTAAACATTGCTAAGTAGATGATTACATGCGGCATTGGTAATTTTGAGAGAATTTGTAAACTTTCTAATATTTGTGAAGTGAGAGCTTTTTGGCACTTTAGCAATTTAGGACTATAATTTTGAAATGTTAACACATTTTCATTGCAATAAAAAGGGATCCTTCTGTTTTTCAACATTAAATGCAAATCAGTGTTCAATTTCCTTTTTCATCAATTCAAAGAACTTAAAAAAGCACCTTGGGCAAATTCTCAAATTCTTTCTGCATGTCTCTGGAACAAAAACTTCAGGAAACAGGTGAAAAACTGGAGCAGCCAGGAAGGGCGTGCTCCAAGCTTTTTCATCTTTGTGTTAAAAACCAACAACAAAAAAATTAATAAATTTAGAAATGTGTAAAACTTGTAGCCCTTGTTTAGCCTAAAACCAGAGCAACAATCCTCTTCTTTGTTTCCTATATTATACATTGATCATATAAACCATTTGTATAGAGTCAAGTTTTGTACATTTTTGAATTGATGGCAGCTTGGTTTTAGTGTGTATTCAAATGCTGTTGCACCACAGAAGGTGGAGGCAGCTGTAGTAGGTTGTCTGAAACTCTCTGAAGGAATTAGTCACTCAGTGCACCTGAACGAGGATCTGTGACTCAGGTGGGAGGGATGAGGAAAGCCACTGATTAGCTTTTAATTGGTTGCAGCCTATTTAACTGTTGCTGTGCCAGAGCTGAAGATGGCTATGAAGCTGCATGCTGGCCTTGGTGTAAACTGATATGGTATAATGGAAATCAGGTGTTCCAGAAATTCATGGTGCATTGTATTTTACCACTGACCTCACCTAGAAACTGATACATTTTAAAGAGAAAGGACCAACCAAAATCCTGGATTTGAGCACACACATGGACTTCAGGGAACAATGCCTCCCCCCCATAACTCCACCAAAAAACCTGCAACCCATTGCCCAGACCCACACCTCCCCCTTCTTCCAATAAGTGCCTTTGATTTTCTGATAAGTATGTTGGCTTTGGGGATGGATTTCTGGTGTTGGCTTAAATGGCTGGGGTCTACAAGGACAATAAATAGAAACACAGAATTTTGTAGATCCCTGACTTCTATAAAAATATATACACAATATCATTAAAAGCCACAGAGTCTCAGATCTTTTTATTTAGATGATAGTGGATACTTCCAATTCAGTGGCTTCATGGCTGATTTTGTTATCTGACTAGGCAAAAGAAATGTCAGTAGCATTAAGTATTAAAAGCTGTGTGCCTGCATTATTGATTGACTTCTCTTGCAGTAAAGCAATTGTGTGGCTTTAGTAGGAATTTCAGACGTGTCCCTGGGAGTGTTCATTCAGAGCTGCAGCTTGCCAGATTCTGAGTACCACTGGCATTCCTAAGATTTGAGAATACCTCCTCTCTTTCTAAGAAAGGGGAAAATTGTATTTCCCAAATTACCAGCTTTTTACCCTTAGCTGTTCACATAATTCTTTATTATTTCTGTCTTTTCTCAGAGCTACTATGCTCTGCATGTTAAATACGCTGAGAATTTCCTTGTGATTAAGCACAGTTATAAATAATGTGAAGGGAGATGTGTCATCCAAAGAAAGGATAAAATTTGCCCTAAAAAGACATTGTTAGCATGATCTGACAAGTTTATATATGTATATATAAAGAGATATATATATTCACAAGGAAATAACTAAGGAAACTTCCCAAAATTCCAGGTGTCGGAACAACCAATTCAACAACCTGCTGGCAGGGCCCACTAACTCAATCAACTTCTTTTATACAAAGAAAAATCTCTAACTTCACAATCCCATAAAAGATTAATTGGATTCAATAGAAAAATCTCCAAGGAAAGAAGGAAATACTTAAAAATGCTATTTTAGGTTCTGAATATCTTCAATTTTTTTCTTCCCTGAATGCTTTCAGTGTTGTAAAATAGGATTGAATCAGCTATTGCATATGTAAATATTGGCACTTTTCAATGCATTCTAGAAAGAAAAATGATGTAAGTGTGTGTGTGTGTTCTTATTTGTCCCCGGAGAAACTTGTTTATCAGAACCCTAAAGTCTGGCAAATGGTTTGGTACAGCTCTAAATTGATTTTTGGGGGACTGGGAGGGGGAGCAGGAGCAAGCTGAATGTATTTGGTTGGTACAGTTTTACTTGGACATTTCTCACTCTATTTAGCCATGATTTTTTGCAGGGAGAGCAAAAGCATATAGTTATGCATGAGTTACACCATGTGTCCTGGAGCATGTGATTTCCAGTCAGGATCTGGTCTTTTTAGTTGACTCCATATTTTGTACAGGCAGTTTCAGGAAGGGTAAAAATCTCACTCTCCCTTTCCAAGCCCACAGGAACAGCCCGCAATGGTGTGGCATCAGCATGGAATAACATGAAATAATCACTGTAAATATTCTATCAAGTGTTATTATGTTTGAGTATGACAAGAGCAATACATGTTAGATATGTGTTTTCAAGCTCTAGAAAATTTCTCCCCATCCTGGGAAAGTCGTTTTGCCTTGTAATACTTTGCTGCTTAGACCCACTTCTCTCAGCTGAACCTTCACTCAGTCCTACTGTTCATATTTTTCATTGAAAAATGTGTTGGTCTTCTATTCAGGTTTTGGGCATCTGACAGCAATATGGCTTGAGTCTTTATGTGATCTAATTGCTGTCCCATTAGGCAAGCCTGCCAAAGTGGTAATTTTATAGCTGGCTGTACTTTTGGTTTTGATTCCAAAACAATGATCTCAAACTCCTAAGAGTTTTTCAAGTTGTATTTTGTATTTCATTTTATATGGATTTAGACCCCAGTGATTTACTAGTATGACATTTGTATAGAGCTCTTACCTAGTTAAAACAAGTCGGTCTGAAGACACACCCTCCTGTCACATAGAGTGCTTAGTTTATTTCTAAATTCTAATTATTCTAATTTTCAAATTTTCTGATGAAAGAAAATAAATGGGCCACACTCTTCTATCCGCTTGTCCAGATCTACCCTTAAGAAAAAAAAACACCAAACAGCAAAACCCAAAAAAACTACAGTTACTTATTGCTGTTTGTAAATAGAAATGGCCATGCAATCAATACAAAAAAGTAATGAAATATAGTGCCTTTTAGCAGAAACTTAGTCCAACACTTTTGGGGTTTATGCAATTTTTTAGTGGTTTGTACGTATCTTAAAGTAGAGCTTTCAATTTTTAACATAGTTGGCATTGATGAAAAAGAAATTTTAAAATCATAACAATGTACTCTAAAGGATAATTTGTTTCATGTGTGGGAAAAGGCTGCCCACCTTTCATGCCGCTCAGGTTGTATATTTGTTTTCCATAATGGCACCTCTGATAAGGAAGTGCCTTTGTTATGTGTAAACATTCAAACTCAAATGGTCTTCTAAAAAGAACAGGGCCTTCCAGTTGCTGGGGGAAATGGTAGTTTATCATTCCACCTCTTCAGAAACAATATCACTAAATCATGACTATCACGATGATCTGTTTTGCCCATATAAAAAAAAAAATGTGCTGGGTGCCCTTTGGATGAACAGCTATTTTTATATCACTGTCTTTTGCCTGATTTACTTGAAAACATACTAATTTGCCAAAATGATTTGGTTTCCAGTAACATTTTACAAATGATGACTCCTTTTCTTCTTCTCTTGTTTCTGGGAACAACCACTGGTAAGTCTGCCCCATAGCTTACTGGTAAAAGGAAGAAGAAGCAGTTCCCATTAAAAACTTAGCCTGTATTTATGTAAGTACTTTTCAGAGCCTTAGCTTGGATTTAGGCCAAGGTTTAATAGTTCTAATCTATTCTGACTTGTATGAACTTTCTGAACAAATCCACTGCCCTGTTTTGGTGTCTATACAGTTAATTATCCAAGGGTTCTGGTATGTACAGGCATTGCATTGTCTCATTTTATATTTGAATGATGAGTGTCCAAATGAAAAATTGGTATTTATTCTGCCAATATGTTTGAATCAACTGACAACTGTGTTTTCTTATTTTCTAATCTGATTTAGAAAGTCATAAACTACATTCAGAGCCAATGTCTAGAAATCCAGGAACAGAATATTTTAAAGCTTCCTATTAAATCTCTAAAGGTAATTTTTATAGGGTCTTTTTGAACCAAGGGAAGGAGGGATTCCTTCTTTTAGAATCACTCTTTCCAATCTTTCCCATTCCCAAGCAAGTAGAGGTACATAGGCATATAATCTGCTAAAGAAACACCTGAACCTGATATTCCTTTTTTTTTGTTGTTTGTTTGTTTGTTCATTCATTTGATTGTGCTCTTGTATTTAGAGTGTTTGGCTTAAGTAAATTTTCACTGGTGACTGGTAGGTCTGTGCAGAATTCATTCTGGTTGATTGGTGGGGTGTACCACACAGCAAAGCAGCTGGGAGCTTTGTAGGAGTTGAGATATGAACTTCTTCAAGACAGAAGTGGGCTTTAGAATGCACAAGGGTTTAGCCATCCAGTTGTGCTGGAATTCACAATTCAGTAGATGTCAGAGGACACCTACAACTTTCAAAATTTGGTGTCAAAGGAAGAAGGCAGAATTTTTGAACAACCAGAGGGAATAGTAAAATTGCTGTGACATGAAAATCCCTGGCTATCCTCAGAGGATTTATCTCTTCTGCCTCAATTTGCTCAGTTTGCTCATACTTTAGAAATAAATATTCTTGTGTTCATCTGTAACTAATAATATCTATCAATCATTCCAGAATTTGGTAGTACTTTGAACTATTTGAAGTAAAATTATGAAACTGCTACACACTTCTTAATAATAAATGTTGATACACAAAGTTCTTATTTTCGAACTCTTTCAACTCCATACAAATGCACTGTGAAAAGCAGGCTGCCTTTAAAACACAGACATTAAAAAAAAAAAAAAAAAGAGGAAATTAGTTTACATAAAAACTTACTTCCAGAAAGATAAGTATCCTGTTTATATTATCATTGCAGTCTTCTCTGTTGTTATTGACACAGTTGTTAGGTACTCATTGTGTTTTCAAGCCAGAGGCTTATTTAGAGTTTGAAATTGATTGCTGGGAAAGTCACAAAACAATTTATATAGCAACTTATCATAATTAGTTAGTTTTCTTAGTGTGAACTGCACTTTATGCTTATCAGTTGATTTTTTTTTTCTATGTATCTGCATAAAGCAGCTCTTTGTGTTCTGTCCAAAAAGAAAGTGATGATAGTACAACTCTGAGTAGTCCTTTATCATTCAGTTAACAAAAGGTGTTTATATATGTACATAAGAAGTATTTGCTTTAATTTGCCTGGTAATTAAGAATAGGATAAATAAGAGAACTGCAAGCAGATGCAGTATATGAAAGTTCTGCATTAGGCAGAGATCCTGTGAGTAGTGAGATGTTTTCTCTGTTGTTTTACATAAGGTCTTTTGAAAATAGCATCATTTTGAAGTTGCAAGATGTTATGATGCGTCACAGACTGCAGACTTTTTAGGCCAGGATCTTCTCACCATGAGATGAATAACCTTTAAGCAAACAAACAAACAAACAAGTTCTCAGTAGCATGGAACAGACAAGATCATATTTTCCAGGGGCAGGAATGCTCAAAAATAAGCTGTGACATTTCCTATTAATGCCAGGAAATATGTCCCAACAGTGAGTTGTGCTGTGGTCATGACTTAACTTCAAGGGGAGTGGGTGTAAATTCTCTTCTTTTGGCATTGTGGGAGAAAGTTCAAATATGGAGTCTGTTGTGGGGGGAGGGATAAAAAAAGCAAAAACATCTGGCTTGCCAGTATAAAATGAGAAACTGGGTTCTCATTCCTTAATTTTTTAGTTTGGGAAATGGACATTAATGGAAGATCAAGAGACACGGGAGAAACAAGGAAAGCAAAGTGATGGTAAAGATGAGTATCACCGTAAGAGAAGACTTGGTTAAGGGAGATTTTGTTTTCATGTCTTAATTGCCCCAAGTCTGCAAATGTGTTCGAAATCTTTCCTGATTGTGTGAATTTCAAAGGTCTTTCAAAGGAACTGAGAGGTCCAAATACCCTCTCAGGCACATGGTGGGATTGTTGTGGTGTCCTGTGCAGGGCCAGGAGTTGGGCTCAGTGAATCAGATGGGTCCCTCCCAACTCAGCATGTTCCATGCTTCCATGTAACCTGTTCAGCTGTGGAGTGGTTTATTGCTGGGCAGGAATGAAAGAACAGGTTAAGGAGGGTCTCATGTAGTACCTTTCCTAAGCCTTGATTTATTTATTTACTGGAATAGAACCACCACCAATAATTGTGCTCTTTTGTGGACCAGTTCACCTCACTTGCTCAGTAGTGACAAAGTCTGCCAGCATCTGCAATTTTCTCTGTATAACACAAAGAATTTTCCAAATGTGGGAGAGATTGTAGTTGGATTTGAATGTGACCTTGACTAACCTGGTTCAAGAAATAAATTTTCTGGATCATTGGATTCATATTCTTGTCACTTCCAGGGTCAGCAACCTCTTGTCTGTGTATACAAGGAATGTTGGATTTTAATCAAAATACTGTAGATTATTAAAATTTCAGCATAAAAATGTATTGTTCTTTTTTTGTATATTTGCAGTGATGAGAGCAACCTAGTCATGTGAAACTAGGTGGGAGTGAATGAGGTGGGCATGATATATAAAGTGACTTGCAGTTTTGTGTAAAGTCTTTCTTGATGGCCAGAAAGTTGACTTGGTTTTAAATGACAGCATATTTTAATTTGTGAGCCTTCTCTGTGTTCTGTGGTTTGAAAGCAAACACAAGGGATGCGATTGAGCTGACCGGAGGTAAGTTCTGGGAGAATCACTTCCTGATGTGTTGTGTTTCTGTGGGAAGAAAATATGTGTGCTTCTCTGCAAGAAGATTTTAAAAGAAAAAGAGAGAATAATTAAGTGGTTAATCAAATTTAGACTAAAATATTATTAAATATCTAAGATGTTGCACACAAAATTCCCATTCTGCATCTAATGTGAATTAGGAATCGAAGACTCAGGCAGCCTTTCATAACTGTCAGCGTTTTTTTTTTCCCAAATATCACAGGGATTTTCATTTTTCCACAGTGCATATTCCCCAATCTGACTGTTGAAGACCTGACTGTTTTCCACTCTGAGGTTTATCATTGTAACTGTCCATATTTGCCAAAGCTAACCTAGCAGTCTAGGCCAAATTCACTCACACAAGTGTCACATCAGAGGGGATGTGATTAATGGGGAAAACAACTGTAACTTCATTTTTTGGGGCTAGACTAGAGAGTGTCTGATATTTCACAACATAGCTCATTTTGTCATGCTGGCAATAAGAAACCATAGGAATGCTCAAGCTCTAAGGAGCATGACTATAAAGTGGCAGAAAAACATGGAAAACATTGGCTTCTATAAGTGGAAATGGGATCCAAAACCATAAACCTATCTCACATCTTTAGATATGCAGGAGAACTAATGATGTGTCTACAACTGGCAATTAAAAAAGAAGAAAAATTTAAAAATAAAAAATAAATAAAAAAAGTCTAATAAATTTGCCATTTGGCTTTATAATCTTTTACAATAAAGAAGTCCAGTCATCAGTCACAGTATTACAGCTCTTCTAGAGAAATCATGTTCAAAACACACCAGTGCTGTGCAGATACAGTCTCCTGAGAGATCCCCATGTTTAGTTAGCACTCCAGTCTAGCCTGTTTTTGCAGGAGTCCTCGAATTTTATCATTCAGGCATTTTTATGGCCTCACTGGAACAAATAAACAAACATCTGGAATCATGTGGTATATTTAATTAAAAACTTTTTGTTTGGCCAGAAATAGTAAAATCATGAAAAATTGCCTGTCTCCGAGCTCAGAAAGGCCAACTGATGAAGCTGTTGGCTACAGACAGTTTTACAATGTATTGAAATTCATGGATATGCACACCTGCTGCAAGTCCCCCCCCCTTATTTTGATTCATAACCATTAATGAGTGTTTAGTGCACAGATTGTAGCCTTGTTTAAATGGGAATTTACTGGGTTTAATAACATATAGACATGTGTTACTACATTCCATATAGCCTTTACTGTTCTGTAGTACACAGACAGGATAAAGCGTTATATTATTAGTTTAAAAAAATTTTAAAAAAAGGAAAAAAAATCTTTACAGTGCATGTTCCATTTGAATATTCTTTTATATGAGCGTTTTTTAATTCCAAAGGCAGTAAATATCTACCCCATGCTAAGGTTCTGTGTAGCAAATGTTGGAAATGTGAAAGATGGTGTTTTCTCATTAAAATTAGAAGCTGTAATGAAAATGCAAATATTCATTGCTACATTCAATGTATTTTTTGAGGAAAAATTCAAGAGGTTCTTGCTTTGCAGACAAAACTATTTACTGTCATCTGACACATTACTATGTGGTCACAAAATATTCTACAGACCAGGATTATTATTTATGAAAATTAATTTGTCTAATGGGCTGCTACCATTTCAGATGCACAGATATAGGCCTTTGAACATATTGGACACATTATCTTATTTTTGAGTTTATATGTATCAGTTTCTAGATAGTTGAGCTCTCTATTAGAAGAAGAAAATGGTCTGCACACAGAAAGCAGTGCCACATCTAAACACTAATCACTATTCTTCATACTTGTAATGAATAAAATAGTTTGGCCATTCCATTTTGGGCTGCATTTCCCTGAGGATTTGGACTATTTAGCAGAAGAGGATGCTTACATGGCTTTGGCCACTGTCCTGTAGTATAACGGCCTATATATAATATATATATTACTGAGCTGAACGAAGAAGATGTGTCATCAGAAAAAGTGCTAATTCCCACACAGTCAACCATGTAGAAGCCTGCTTTAAAACTGGGGGTAAGGGGAGGGCTGAAATTTCCTGCACTGGAGGAAGGGCAGCCATCTGCATGATGACAGGGAAACTATTTTATCCCCTTGTGAGTTGGTTCTTTATAATGTGCAGATCTTGCTGTAACATCTACATCCCTTTCAAGCTATGAGCAGCCAAGAAGATGCAAGGTATTTTGCATTTCATTGTTCAGAGTGTGCTGTACTAGGAGTGAGTGAAAGTTCCTTTCTTTCATTTTGACTTCAGGAAAGAAAGGGGTAACTTTGTAAGATTTCATACCATGATCTTGTGCAAGACAAAGCTGTCAACATTTTATTGGACATGAGTATCTGTATTCATTATCTAATGATATGTTTGTTGATCAAAGTTCCTTTCAGAGCTCTGAAAGCAAATGATAAGTAGGTTGACAACTTCCCTTTTTTTTCTGTTTTGTGGCATTTTTGTGGTCTGTTAGTAACCTTATTGTTAGAAATTTAAATGATAGGAAGCACCGTGGCATCCTTCATTAGCTTTGTATGCCCTTAAGCAGAGAGATCACACCTGGGGAGAAGAAAGGGAGGAGACAGAGGGGTAAACAGTAAGTATAAACAAGTGTAATTTCTTTGTGTCCCTTACCAAACAGAGGATGGCTGCTCCCTTTTCTGGTGTTATACATCGTGTAACCTTTTACAGTTTGAGATATTTTGAAAGTTGTTTCTATTTACACAGAATGAAATTCTTTTACTGTGTGATTGACAACACTGATATGTTTTGTAAGACCTTTTTAAGAAAGCTTGTCTATGACTCTAAAGTGCCTGGTAAACCTAGGCAGCCACCTGAAAGACCCCCCACCTGTGGCTGCATAAAACTGAAATAAAGAATGGAAAATAACCTATTGAGTATGCACTATCCCACCCACTGAGAGCAAAATGCAATGCAGTGCAATTTTAGTACTTGCGTGCCACTGGGGAAAATAGACTCCTAAAATCACACAGTGAAGCACTGGAAAAACTCAGTGACTTTGTACTGAGTGTTATGTTATAAAACCTAAGGAACCGTAGGCTTTGCTCCTCAAGTGAAACAGATTTGTATTGCAGTTCTGTTGGAATGCCTACCAATTGCAAGGATGATATTTAGCACACTAGGCTGAAAAAAAAATATTAGGGTAGTGAATAGAATTTTTTCACAGGGATGCCATACAGAGAGGAGTGCAAGCAACCTTGTGGTGTCTATTCAAAGACTAAACAAGACTGCAATCTCTGAATTTGTTTTCTTTTACTTTTGTTCAATGTCAGGACACATGCAGAGATGTGGAAAGAGGACTTGGCCCAAGTTAGCTCTTTCAAAATCATTTGGAGTACTAGACATGGCTTCTCATGATAAATAGAGACCCAAAGTAGTGTTCATGTCTTGCCTGAGTGAAGTTAGAATATGCATGTACCAAAGTTACAGGGCTACCACAGCAACATGCTGGATTTCCCCACACCAATGTAGCAGCTTCTGCACCAGCTATTGCAGTAGCAGCACCTGTAGCAGTTTTAGCATTGTATTTAGTCAGATATGCTCAGAAAAACTTCATCTCTCCCACCTCTACCTTTTTCTCATAGGATTGAGGATACTTCAGAATGGTATTTTTGCTCAACCATGAGTGGGAGCAGTATTAACAATAAATTTTGTTTCCTTAAAATGAAAGGAGTGGGCTCAACAGAAATAATTCCTTAGACCTAGAGGGAAGAGCTGGAATCTGTCTTATAGCCAAAAGCTTGGCAAAAAGCATCTTGCACTGTCCCCACCAGCACCACCACCAAATCAACAAAATGCACCCTATGGTCCCTCCCAAATCCAGCTAATTAATTAATTTGGGAGGTCGTTTCCTTCAAATCAGCTAATGATGGATTTCATGAGGGGACAAAAGAGAGTAACTTTAGAATAAATAGATAAAATATGAGCTATTGGATCACTCAGAAGCAATTTGGTGCTGTCAAATGCCAACCATTACTGATGCAAAGTAAATGATATGTCAAGAAAAAATACCAGGTGAAATTACAGTAAGGTAAAAAGGAAATATGCAGACATCACTCAGCTGATAATTGTGGATGTAAAGTTTGCCTCTGCTCTGTAATCTGATGCTAGATAACAATGGCAGCAGAAATGTGGAGGGTAGCTAAAGGAGTCCCTTTTCTATTAATTATTGCAGTGCTTTCTTTTCACTCTTTTCCCATTCTGTCAATTTTCCTTTTCCAACATGAGTTTAATAATAAAGAGAAGCTGTCAACTAAATTATTTTTTGGTGTGTGTTGAAAAATCTGTTTGTTATAAAGGAGTATAATGGCTTTATTCAGAGGAGAATGAGATGAATTAGAACATCATGAGAACATTATAAGAAGAATTAGAACATCAGGAGATGCTACAAAGAAGAGAACATTTGAAATATTGTTAATGCCTGTCAATTCTCTTATCCTTCCAACTCTTAAATTTTTTTTTTTTTTGTTAGTTCGTTTGTTTTCTCTGCTTGTTTAGGAAAGATAGTCCTTCAAATGAAAATTCTGGATGAAATGAACTAGTTAAAATACACTGCAAGATTTGTAGATGGCATTGAGTTAGGAGATACAGGAACTATAATTCAGGAATTGAGGCAGAAGTTGTTCCCACAAGAAGCTACAACATGGATTGCAATTTAGTAAATAAAGAAAGAAAAATGCAAAAAGCAGGTGTTCTTTGCAGAGTATCCAACAAATTTGAAAGAGTTCAAGGAGTGACATGGTCACTGAGAAGAGATGCCATCCTACTGAAACTGATATGGTAGCTGGCAATGAGCTGAGGGGGAGATGTGTGCAAGAAAAGGAATTCTTCTTTCAGAAGAAAATTAGCCTTAAATCATCCATTCTGCATGGAGACACTGTTCCCCTGTCAGATTAATATTTATGCTCCAAAATAATTCTTTGTAAATGTAGCATCTCTCGGAGCTCCTGTGTTTTACCAGCAAGTTGAGTCTTTGTTCTACTTTTCACTACCACCGGCATGAAAGCATTAATATTGCTACTGTGCAGTTCTGGAGGTTGCTCAGGATTTGTAGGAGAGATCAGCTGTGGAGCTATGCTGCAGCAATTTTAGCATGTGCCACTTTCTAAATTAGATTAAAAAGTTGTTCTTCCAATCTCAGAGAGCTTGGGAAGGTAAAGGGCATCCAGTTCCTAAAATCAGGCCTTGACAGTAGGAAGCCCAGTTTTAAAATCCATATAACTATTATAGCTTATGTAATATAAGTTACTTAAGCTAAAATAGTTATATTATTTTATGTAATACAAGTTACTTAAAATTCAAGCAAATTGATTCTGCTACCACTGAATCTTAATGGGACCTGCTACAGGAAGCACTTTTAAAAAAGAAAAGTGCAACAGCCGAGTTCTGATCTGTGAAGCTCAAACTAACTTTACCTTTTGTTGGAAGTATTTTATAAATAGGGTGATGGAAGAAGAGTGAAATGAAAAGCATAAATCAAAATATGGATAGCTGGGCTAACATCTTTACTCTTTGAAGTAAAAGAACTAGCATGTTCCTTACCTGAAGTTTTTACTTGTTCTTTTACTGTTCTTTCTTCAGGGATTTCAAAGATTTCTCTAAACTTCCAAAGAAAACTATTTAATACCAGTTTGTAGGTATTTTGAACCGCCCCAATTTATGAATTTTGAGATAAATCTATTTTTTTTCCTAAATTGTATTATATTATTTCCTTATAAAAAGGACATCTGACTTTTGTTTCTCGTCCATTCCCAGATTTCATAAGCTTAATAGAAAAGATTTTTTCCATCAACCTAGGGAATGTTTTCTCTGATCTGTAGGTTAGAAATAATGTGTCAGAAGCAAATATGTTAGTACAAGAGGGGAGTCCCTAGGTAGTTTCTCCCCCTGGCTGTAGTTAAAACTGCACAGATCATGGGGAGGAAATCCATACACATGCTAGACATCTCCATGCTTTAAAACAACTCCTTGCAGGTGTTTTAGCCATGCACATGAGGCTTTTCAGGTTTTCAGCCAAGTCTTCACTTGCAGGGTAATGAAATGTTGAGGAAGAAGGGAAACAAGATACATAGACACATAGAGGTTATGATGTCATATGTGATGAGTTATTGCTGTGTTGATACTTCTCATAAATTCGTTCCAAGTCAAGGGCTGATAAGTATTTGTGCCCAATATGTTTAAAATCTTTGAGAGGTTGTATGTACTCATACATGTAATGTGCTCTTTGTATCAGCCAGCCACTGTCTGCTGAGCTGAGGGAAGCACCTTCAGCCCTCTGGAGCTTCCCTGCCTGCTCACTGAGTTACAGAGATATTCCTTATTACTGAGCTCAAGCATCTTGGGAGCAAATTTAGGTCAGTGTGGAAGGATCTGAAATTCCCTTTCCCGTCAGCAAAGCACATCAACTGGGCACAGATTTTTTTGAGCACCACAGGTAGCAATATGTCAGTTTTGTACCACATCCGAAACTGTAACTCCAAGTAACTTAAAAGTTTGTTGACAGTGTATTAGGAGAGTAACTCAGAGAATTACTTCTTCACAAGTATGAACTTCTCCTGTAGTGCCAAGTTATAGGTACTGCAATGCCTTAATCCAAATATTGATTTTTGTGTATTTTAATCTTGTTTTCTAAGCTCTATGTGGCAACTGAATAAATAGAAGCTTATGGGTGAATTCTATCCAAGACATATGCAAACTTTCTGCTGCTCTTTTCAAATAGTTGAAATGTTTTGATTGATCATCACCAATACTACCATTTTGGTGGTTCATGATTTGAAAATAGACTTGGAGATGCTTAAGAACAGCTTGATGAGATTTAACCTCTCTAATGAGAGCTTGATAGATAGATAGCATGTTGAAATGAGAAGGGGAAGGGGGACAGTGTGAAAAAGATCATGTTGTAATTTCAGTAATCAAATGCACAGAAATATGTCATTGAAGAGATACTTAAGAATCTTAAATCTTAGGATGGCTGTCAGATTTCTTTTAGTCTAGGAACAATGACAATCATAATTTGACAATGAAATACGGTCAGAGCTTCTGTCTCCTTGACAATCACTCCAATATTTAGACAAAAAGTGTGCTCTCACAGATTTCATTAGTCAACTCGTTCTTTTACCTTTTCCCTCATGTAACTCTAATACCCTGTGAGAAGCCTAGGCAAGCAGAATTGAGTGTTACCTCTTACAAACATGAAAGAAATTGCATCTGAGTATGTAAAGCCAGAGGAACTTAAGGACAGTCAGGCAAGTTGTGTAACCCAGGAAATAATCACATTGCATTTGATGAATTTGGGTGTGCTTTTGAGCTATTGCAAAACATTCTCTAACTGTTTTAAAGCCACCTCCTATATTTTCTATGATTGTTGCACAGTTGAATTAAGTTTTTTAAGCTAATTTTTTCATATGTTGTTGCCTTGATGCTTAATATACAAAAAAAAACCCCTCCAAAAATCAGGAGTGCTGGCAAAGGCTTGAAGGACTGCTCTGGATAGCAAGCCAGAGGGAGTAAGAGATTCTGATTAACAAAGCAATCTGCATTTATGAAGTATCTTTTATGTAGAGTGTTTCTGGGCACTTAAAATGCAATAGTTTGTGTGGAGCTTGGCTAAGCAAGTCTATAAGCTTGAAAGAATGGGAATTTTGAAAGCAGGGAAAGAAGAGAGCTTGATCTAATGTCAGAAGGCAGGGAGCTTTGGAGCCTTGGGGCACAATTAACAAAGGGTCTGGCACCTGCCGTCTCCAGTCTTTGTGTTTGTTTAGAGAAAGATTTAGTAATTCTGCTCATGGGATGTTTCTTCTTAATCCCACTGTGGCTGAGAATCCAACTGAATGTTGGTGGTAATAACATGTCATGTGCATCCTCAACTCAGGTGAGGGTAACAGACAAGAGTTACTCAGAATTGCCTTCTTTTTTTGTTGTTGTGTCCCGTCCCTCCCCTCACACACACCTTTTAACCCCGCTGTTTAACATCAGAAAGGTGTTTCTAAGATGGGGGGAAAGTGCAAAGGAATTTATGCTGCTTTTACAGCAGGGCTATCACAGACCTTACCAAGTTTAATTTTATTTATATATTTTTACCTGCTACTGATGGAAATGGCAGGTTTACTGAAAAGTCAATGTTTCTTGCAGAAACATGAAGATTTTAATGAAATACATGCTGCTTTGGAGAAAAGTTGAAGATACTACTGTTTACTGTCCTTGAGAACGTTAGGCTTTCTCCTTATGAATGTATAAACAAGAGCCTTTTTTCTTACAGCTGTATTGTCACCTTGAGAATGCTGAAGTCTCTTCTGGGCCCATTGCCAAGCATATGTGTAGCAAGAAGCCATCCATGGCTTGAAGCATTTACTTAGTTAAATGGGCAAGATAGGCAGTGACTAAAAGAAAGAAAATACTTGTATATTTGAGAAGGTGAAGCAGAAAGTGCTGTGTGTGGTGGTTAAGCCACCATGAGCATGACACTGTGTGGTGTTAAGTATCCTAGTTCTTGGACCATAGGTTTAATAACTAGAACACCCCATCCACTAAAAATCCTCATGTCTGTGGCCTACATGCCTCCTGGGTCATTTTAATGATATATCCTTTATCACTGTTGTCTACCAAGTGCTTGTCTGCATGGTTTCAAGGGTTAGTTCTCCTACCTGGATCATTCTGACTTGCCCGTGTCACTTATCTTCTATTTTTGCAATCTCTCAATAGATTTGCATATCTTTCAAGACTTCCCATAAAAAGAGCAGAGTTAAGCATGGCCAGAAGCACAGTGTAGTCACTGAAGCCTGCATAGTTCAATACAAAGGTGTCAATCCCAATGAATGAATCTCATAGAGTATAAAATAAACAAAAATAAAACCCAAAAAACAGGTGATGGGGGACGTAGACAGGCAAGTGAGGATTAACAGTGCTGGGCATCTGACATCATTATCTTTCTGAGCACAAGGAGCCTTCAATGCAGATAGGCTACAGTTTTCAAAGTAGCCTATAGATATTAGTTTCTTCTAAATCATATAGGAGAATCTCATCTGTAGTGGATTGTTGTGGGATTTGGGGGGATTTCTTTCTTTCTTTTTTTTTTTTTTTTTTGACAACCTTTNACAACCTTTCTTTTTAGCAATTACAAAACACAGATTCAGGAAATAAGCAATACCTTATAATTTAGCCTGGTCAAGCCCACTTTTTTCCAAAGCTATTGTAAACAGAGTGGCAGCAGCCCAGCTCAGCTTTAATGCATAGATGATTAGAAAGCCAAGGGCTTTTGCATCAAAGCACAAGTTTTTTTCCTGTCCAGTAAGCTCAAAAATCGAAATTATCCAAAGTATAGTTTTCTGAGTTGTCCCCAAAAATAATGAAGTATTATGTGATCACTTCTGATGCTGTGTCATTTCTTTCCCGAAGCCGATGCTCTTATGGCCATAAACTACTCTAGCATAACAGCTGTTTATCAAAAGAGTCATGAAAATGTTCTGTGACAGGAGAAATGTGCATGCTTGTAATACCGTTTCCATGGAAAAAGAGGCACGGGCTTACATTTAGTCAAAATTATGGCATACTGTTTTAAACTTGACAGAACTAGTTCAGCACATAATCCATAATAAAATAGGAGCAGTGGCATTTAAACTCTAATTCAGTGCATATCAGTTTGTATGCAAAAGCTTTAAGATATTGCAAAACAGGTTTTCTTAGTAAATGCCTATGGCATCTATCCCAGTCCTGGGATATGAGTAAAGTCTTTATCTGTTCTCCAAGCTGTGGTTCCATGGATTCCTCTCTCTGCCCAGTATAACAACTAGTGGATGTTACATGCATTTTTGATTGATGAGGTATTGAGGAGAATTTGGAAATCTGAAAAACTATGTTATTATAAGGATTATGGAACAGTGGGAAATGGAGCCAGGAATGTACCTATAATTTAAGGGTAAAGAGTAATAATGAGTGCCCATAAAAATAAATAACCATGATGTTAAATAGACTGCAGATCATTTGCACCTTGAGGCTTTTCTCAGATTTCGCGCCAGTAAAGAAATGTGGTAATAAACCCTCGTGTTTTTAGCCAAAAGAGTTTCTTATGCACAAATTTTATTTAAGTGATTTGAATAATGCCAGAAATACTAAGGACGATGAAGGGGACAAAAGGAGAAAGATAAAGGCAGAAAAGCAAAAAGTCTGCACTATTTGGAAGAAGTACTTTACATTTAGATTGTCTTTGATACTTTGTTGTGGGTTTTTTTCCTGCTGCTTCTGATAACGCCATTCTGAAGTCTGTTCTCAAGTTGTAATTATTTCAGTTCTATTCAACAAGAAATCATTTTTGATCATTGTAGACATGCAAAATGAAACTATGTGGTTGCTGGCCAATTCTCATAGGTCTTGAAAGTTCTCTTAGTTTGTCCTTATCAGTTTCTTCCTTTAGAGATATGTTATTGCATGTAGATAGTAGGCCTAGAGACCGGAGGTTAGGTTTTCCTATACCTGCAAGTGTAGGAGAAAGTGTAAGATGGTTTCATGGTTGAGTAATGAAAAGCTCCTTACTTGTTGCTTCTGCTTTATCACAGAAGACTTTTTCAGATAAAAATGAACACTGTTGATTTTTAAATAACATCCATCCATGTCAATATTTATCCACAGCCCATGTTGTAATCAGAGTTGTTTATAACATAGTACGATCGGTATGTGATAATCAACACTGGAACCATGTTTTGCAGCTTCCTTTCTTTTCATTCTTGAAGTCACAAAAACTGTTAGTTAGTTATGTGTCTAACATTGCAGATTAGTGATTTCCATCTTACAGACTGTACACGTTCAGGCAGTTTACAAGTCACTTAGTTGTCATACTGTTGTGTAAGAACTTTGTGGGTATCTTTACTCTCTGACTAAATTTCAAGACAGTTAAAGGGGTTTTGAAAAGCAAAACGATTTTAGTAAAATTTTGTTAGTTCAGTGAAAGGTGGAATGGTCAACAGCTTTCTCCATGCAAGTTCCTAAAGCAAAAAGGAAATATAAGTTCTCCATTGAGATATAAACTGGTTTATTTTCAGTCATTTTTCTGAAAAGTTGATGCTCAGCATAATAATTCATCAAATATTTTTTTGTGAAGTATATCTGGCAAGGCTCCCTGGCATCAGCGTTTGAAATTCTGAGTTCTTGCATCCTCTGGGAAGAGAGTCATTCTCTCTTCTTATTGCACATCTGGAAGGAATGCTGCTGCCTTTTTGTTTCAGCAAGGAGAGATTGTCAGGATAACAGTTTAACCTCTCTAAAATATTTGCTAGTATCTTCAGATTTTTGAATATGAAAGAGGTAAAATGCTATCATTTGTAAAATACATTAATATTGCAGTTTCTCCTTGTAAACCATAAAACAAAATTTATTGCGTGAGAATAACAATGGGAGCAAAAATTAGAAATAAAGATTTATTAAATCTTATCATTAAGTTGCAGATTTCCAACTATATTAACACTTTACTTGGCCTTTCATGAGGAGTGAGAGACTAAGATTTATGAGTATAAATATGTGATGTGTGTTAACTCTGTTCTCTTGGTTAATCTCATCAGGCCCTTTGGTTAAACAAAACGTAGATAACTGCTTCTGCTTTCTGCTACAATTTGCCCTTTTAATGATCTAGAAAGCTTAGTTAAAACTAAGAATTTTAATTGTGATTTCAGATTTTTTAGCAGTGAATTTCTCTGAGGAAAAGTTTCCACCTACTATTCAATTCTACAGCCTTGTCTGCATGACAAGAAAAGTCTTAATTCCTCATTGCAAAAATAGTTATGAACGTTTATGCTTAATTATCTGAATTATTTATTTCAATTTAAAAATTCTGAATTCAGTTTGCTAATGTAAACATCATTATTTAAAAACTGATCCTCTTATTGTGAAGTGGGTTTTTTTTTATTTAATGGGAACAATTACAGTACTCACCCTAATTCAGCAAAACATCTGAACTGTCACTTAAATTCCATTATGTGCTTTTGTCTTTTGCTGAATATGGATGATTTTAAGCATATGCCTAAAAGAGTTATGGAATGAGAGACTCTTGGAACAGGGGTTAATGCTGTTTGCAAGCTTTATGTTACTAAAACTCTAGAAAAGATTGAATTTGGTTTAATATTTCAATGAAAAATGGTATAAGGCATAATGCCAACAGGAGATGCATTAATAATCCATAAACCTGTGGTAGCCAACTAATTTGGGACATTATAGGAAATCTTGGCTTTATGCTGCCAATATTTCTAACATGATTTTCCATCAATAAGTGCAGGAAATACTAAACTGAGTTATTAATCTTCAAGGAAGAAACTGAAATTTAGAGAGATCTGATTTCTGTTCAGGAAGAACTTTTTTTTTTTTAGGCATTAAATTTTAATCCGGCGTATTTAAAAAAAAAAAAAAATTGCTCTATATTTTTACTGTGGACTCCTGTAGAATGTTTTTGCATTAATAGTTAGTGGTGGAATGTCAGTAACCTTTCATTAGAGAGTCTTTTTCCTTCCGTTTCTGATTCAGTCTCCTATCTCTCTCCGTTTCTGACTGGAAGCCTTTGCATAATGATTGAACATGAGTTTACTTCTACATCTAATAGCAAATATGATGTATGTGCACACTGTGTTAGCAGTCCTCCTGCTTGCCTCTCTGCTGCCATAATTAAGTTGTCTGTGACTCAAGTTGCAAGTTCAACATTTTCAACAATGTGCTGAGAAGCAGAACCCAAACATAAATCAATCAGAGGAGTAGTGGACAGTTACTATCTACAAAGGTCACTGTCCTTGGCAGATGTCTCCTTCCTTGTGGCTTGCCAACAGAGTTTTGTATATTGCCAATAAAATTTGGATGTGATAAAGCATCTCCTGTGGCTGGTATTTCTTTTTGAATGAACACAGAGATGTTTTAGATTGATGATGGCTAGATATGATTTCAGAATTCCAAGAATTATTTCTTGGAAATGTACTTTTTTTTTTAAATTTTGCCTTATTACTTGAAGGGATTACCCTATGTTCCCCTTTCTCATACAAATTCCACAGTATTGGTGAGTTGTCATATCAACAATTTCAGTGTTGTCTACATCCATTCTGGAATATTCAGAGCATTCATGTTATCCACCTGTAGTTTTGTATGCTCTTATTATTTCCATAGCATGGAGTTATCTTGGTTATTTATCTAAATGAACATGCTGTGGCTTTATTGATATGTACCTTAAAAATGTAGCCCCTAGACTATAAGAGATGAATATATTAATATTCAGTGTGATCTAACTGTGGTCACAAACTGTGCACGTGAAGTAGGGCCGTTAGGCTACCCCTCTGAGACTTACATTTCCAGGCTCTTAGTCTTTCTCTGAACATTTGTCCTGAGCTGAATCATCTAACCTGACTTCTGAAGGAGTTAATAATTCTGTGTGCAAGATTGGTTTCTATCAGTTTGTCAATATGAGGATTATAGACAATATATGTACTATTTTTAGAAAAACATAAAATCAATAGTTGTATTATGTTCTTTCAGACAGCAACTTCTTATACAGCAGCTTGGTTACTATGAATTCCATGACTGCTGCTCAGCCTAACTAATATTTTCCCTCTACTGCATATCATGGCAAGTGGCAGATTCTCAGAAAATACTACATCATTTTCTAGAAATTTTATCTGTGTGAAAGCTTATTAGAAGCTTGCTGATAGGATACATGGATTGGAGCAAAAATTGATGTTTTTTTAAAAAAAGTTCCTATATAGTTTTATTAATTATATCCTTGGGCTTCCCTCTTGCAATAGCAAAGTTTTCTTTTAATGGATTCTACAGTGCTAATCTCCTTGGAATTTAGTGCTTATCACACCCAAAGTAGATATTAAGTATGACATTCCAGAATGGATTATCACCTTCTATAATCTAGCTAAGCAGGAGCTATGACAAGCACTTTTCTTTTGCAAGAAAGAACAGACAGATGAGGCATTTGTAGTTTCAATTTATGCTCCAACCATCACCACTAGAAAAGGAAGAGGAACTTTCTCTGAATTTATACTTACATGAAAAGAATGGGAAAAGTCTAATTAAGGATCATGTTTATTACTGGTTTTACATGTTCTTGATCTGTGTACAAATTGTCATAGAAATAATAGACCCTTACCTGCTTGAGCTGAAATAGATAGTGTGATGCATTCCAGTGTGAATGTAATAGTGCTTATAACATGAACCTTAAAGAGTTTTATGCTTTCCAGCAGGGGTGCCCAAACAATGCCTACAGCCATATGTGGCCTGCTAGACCAATTTGTCCATGCTTTGTTCTGGTTCTGGCTGCTCCCTCTCTCAGGAGCCCCTCTAAAGCTGGCATGGAGTAGCTGTAGTCCTCAATTGTTCTGGCAGTGACAGCCTGTTCCTGGCTAGACTTTTTCCTATGAGCCCTTCATGAATGAGCCAAGACTTAGTTCTGTAAATGTGCTATAAAATTAACACTTAAAGTCTGGACCTGCTGCTCATGTATAGATCAAGTTGCCATACTGTGTATAAGCTGAGGAACATGGAACTTGACCGAGCTAGAACAAAATGCTGCTAAAGAAAAGCTGGATGCTTAAGTACCCCTGGTTTGGGAAGTGAATGAAAGATGATTTTTTTTAGGGATTTATTTGATGTCCTCATTTTCCATTTAAAAAATGAATATTCTAATATAAGTGTTTGAAACTTTCAAACCTACTTAAGATTTAATTGTAGTAAGTTCTTATGACATTGAATATAATACCATCAATTCAGTAGCATTATAAATACAAAAAAATAAATATTTTAAACAAGCAAATTAATAAACAATAAAAATTGAATTTGTAATTAAAAAAATTAAATTTATAGGAAACTTTATGATCTGTTGTCTTGTTGTTGTCTTCTTGAAAAAATGTCAGTACTATAGTTCAAACTTTTGAAGGGAACTTTCTCAATCTTGAACATACCCTGGGTATGTAAAGGACTTTATCATCCCAAGGCATCATTTGAATCCAGAGAAAAGTTCTTGACTTTTTTCCTCATACTTTTAGATTATTATCAGAGTTTTTAAAAAAGTCAATTTCTCTATTTCACTAGTAATTTTTCCCCTTTTTAAGTAATTATACCTATAAAATGATGCAATGTATGGAGCATTTAATAAAATATTCAAAAGTCTACCTATAAGTCTAAGATAGTGTCCAGGTTTCACCTGGAATAGAGTTCATTTTCTTCCTGGTGGCTGGCAGTGTTTTGGATTTAGGATAAGAATAATGCTGATAACACACCAATGTTTTAGTTGTTACTGAGTGGTGCTTACTCCAAGTCAAGGACTGTTGGTTTTCCCCTGCACTGCCACTGAGCAGGTGCACAAGAAGCTGGGAGGGAACACAGCCAGGACAGCTGACCTGAACTGGCCAAAGGGACATTACACACCATAGAATGTCCTCCTCAGTATATAAATGGGAGAGGTTGGCTGCAAGGGACCAAGAACTGCTGGGGGACTGGCTTGGCACCAGTCCAGAGGTTTCATTCCTGTCTCCTCTCTCCTTTTCATTACAGTTGTTATTATATTTGACTTTGTTTCAGTTGCTGAACTGTTCTTATCTCCACCCTTAAGTTTTACCTTTATTTTGCCCTGATTCTCCTTCCTATCACACAGAGGGGATGGATGGAGGGAGGGAGCGACTCAGTTGCTGGCTGGGGTTAAACCACAACACGGAGTTTGGATACTGCGAGTTAGACTGGATTCTGAAGGATGTGAAACAGCTCAAGTCTTTACAATAAGATAAAAATGTAAATGTTATAAAAGAACATCAATACAAACATTGATCTCCTGTCTCTTCATATCCTAGTAATCGCTGAGGAAAAAGTGTCTTGCCATTTGGATTACAGCTTTCACGGGCATGCTGTAATCACTGTAACAGAGTAATGACTTCATCTCCCTAAGGAGTTATCCCATTGTAGTTTTCTGGGAGATGTTGGGCATTTACCCACATGGCATCCACCATGAAATTCAAATTGAACAATGAAAGAGATGTGATTCAATTCTCTACTACCTTCTGCTGGATGCAATTCCCAGAACAGCAGTCCACGCAAAGCAATAAGTAGGATAACATGGCAGTTTGACTAAGTTATGTGCTTCCTGCTGGAATGCTTGGATATCATTTGGATGAACAAGAACTGTGTGTGAATTGCAGGTTGAATTCTTCACTTGGATCTAAAGGACAAGTAGAAATAAATGATAGGAAGATGAAGGGGTTGTCTTGTGAAATCCCAGGCATTGCCTACATTTTCTGTGCTCTTGTGCTTTCTCATATGCGTATTTGGGTATTTCTCTATGACAAAGTAGTGCAAACTACACTTTTTAGTTATGAGTCCTTTGGATTTGCCCCAAAACATTTGGTCTTTATGGCATTTGCTTAGTCCAGTCCCGTAGCTTTTTCTCTACCAGACTCTGCACTAATTCCATCTCTTTTATTGCTAAACATCCTAATCCTTAATGCAGTATTTGAGTGATGCTATGAACCTCTTATTATATTTTGTTGATGATGACGAACATTATTTGTGAGGGCATAGCAGAACTAAACAGGCTAAAATTAATCTTGAAAACAGTGCAGACTAAAATTTTAGGAAAAGGTGAATGGTATAAGTAGATTCAGAACCTACTCTAGAAAGCATTTGTTTGTGTCATGGCACCCACATGTCAACGTGAATAGTAAAATTAGAACTTTACATTATGATAGGACTGGAAAATAACAGCATATGAGTTGGGGACTGGACATGTGTTACACTTACTTTACCATCCATAAGTGGAGATCCAATGTTGTAATAACTGGAGTAACTTAGCTGTAGTTTTTGAGGAGTTGAATATATTTTAGTGAAAATGGTCAGATGTCTGGGAAAATTACCTTTGCATAAATACAAAACTTAAATAAAAGATACTTTTTTTACCTTTGCTAAGTAACAGGAATAGCATTGGTTGGGTGGGAGGCAATGCATTTGTAAGTAATTAAGTAGTGTATTTATAAGCAAGAGCACCCACATCTTTCAGTACTGATGAATAGCTGAACAGCAGAATGGAATGTGAAAAATAAAACTAACATCCAGAAACATATGGGAAATAAGTAAAAAGAAAGCAATGCAGGGCCTGGGGGACAGAACTCTTGAAAAAAAGGTGAAAGTAATGCCTATCACTGGCCAAAAAAAGAATCTGTAACTATGTAATCAAAGGAGACAGAATTATCACTGGGCTGATTGTCAGTGGAATCTAGAATGAGGAAATAGTAAGAAATTAAGTGATGGAAAAGCAGAAGCTGAGCACTGGGGAAACTGCAGTGTTATTACCTGGAGAAAAGCCTTCAAATTCGGTTACAGAACCTTTACATTGAAATGGACTTTTGCCATCAAAGGTCAATATGTAAGGAGGGAGAATTCACTTAAATGCCTCAGACATTACAGAGAGGAGTTTTGAGAAATTTCCTATACCTACTGTCTTGTTTGGCTGAACAGTGAGAAGAAACAGGAATCAATTGTAGAAATGCAATTGGTGAAAATGTTGAAAGATAATGAATTTTATTCACTTTTACTTCAATTTAACAAACCTTTACCAAATTATTTTTAGTTTTTATGGTTTTTTTTAAACTTTGCTTGAAAGTTCTCTCCACTTTGTTGAGGTGCATTTAATATTTTTAAGTGTCATAAATCAGAATAGGGGGTTCAGTACATTAATATAAATTTTATATCAAAATTTGCTTTTATACCTTAGGGTAATTCTGGAATTTTTATGCTCAGATATGGTAAAATTTATATGACCTCTTTTTTTTTTTTGTCCATAAAATTAGAGCTCTTTTTATTCCTTTCCAATGTCTGTAAGTGTCTGAAGAGGGGCATGCCAAGAGGATGGACCAGGCTCTTCTCAGTGGTGACAATCAATAGCAAAAGAACAGGCAGATTACTCCTGAACATGAGGAAGAACTTCTTTACTAGGCAGGTGACCAAGCTCTGGAACAGGGTTCCCAGAGTGGTTGTGGAGTCTCCATCACTGGAGATGTTCAAGAACAGTCTGGACACAATCCTTTGCCATGTGCTCTAGGATGAACCTGCTTGAGTAGGCAGCTTGGACCAGATGGCCCCACTGTGGCCTCTTTCCATCGTAACCATTCAGTGATTCTGTGATTATTGTCTTTGCCAGAACCCTTTAGGTATCCCAGTCTATTTTAATTTATCCTTAATAACTATGACACGCTGACAAAATATGATTGGAATCACCAAAGGATGTCATAATTTCTAGCATTCCTAGTTCAAGCTTTATGCTTTGTCTGGATGAAGATGAAATTACAGAGATTAAAAACAAACAGAAATGTCCAAAAAACCAGACCCCAAACAAAACCAAACAGCAAAAAAAAAAAAAACCATAATCCAAAGGCTTCTTTGGAAAACTCAGGACCTCTAGTTGCATATCAACAACTGATCCAAGCTGTATAGCTGGTAAAATGCAGTAAAAAAAAAAAAACAACGTATTTTTCTATATTTTGGACATCTGAGTTCTGTTCTACTGTTGCTGGTGTGCTTGCAGCTGTGCCAAAACTGAGCAGATCTGTGTTTCCTTTGTAACATCCAAAAGGAGACATTTATCATTAAGATTTATCATGGTACAGCCTGCCAGATGTTTTGGTATTTTAAAGGTGAACTGTTTGTGTCTTGTTTAGCTCATGTGATCTTTTAGCTAAACCAAACTGTATCAGTAGTACACTGTAGTGACTTTTTTTTTCTTTCTCCTTTTAATAATGCAAAAAACCATGAATGTAGAATCTGATGTGGCATAGATTGTCATTTTAGAAAGGAAACCAAACCACGAGTAATTGCACTGATTGCATTCCAATTATACTGTGACCTCCTGTTGGTTTGCATTGAAGCAGCATTCATTTCAGACACATGCTGATAAACAACATGCACAATGAATGACCCTTTAGAAGGGGCAATTTCAAGACTCAAGTTTGGAATTTTTGCTCATACCAAAGGCATTTCTCTCGCCAAGTCTGTAGTATTAGGCCAGAAGGAATGCGTTTCATTATACAGAGACCAGACTTGCTGGGAACAGAGCCCTGGGAGCTTTGAAATTCTTTCATTCAAACTGTATTCAGATTTCAAGTCATTATTGATTATGGTATAGACTAACCAGTGTAAGGCACTGAGGAGACAAACCAAAGTCGAGACTTGTCTATTTTTTTACTAAAGTTAGAAGAATCTTCAGCTGTTTGTGTGGTTTTGGTAGTGGCTGCTGATGGAGAATGCTTATTTGACCCTGAGCTGGAAATCAGTCTGCAAATCTGAAGAGAGGATCGATTCCCATGAAATGTCTGATACTTCCTGGTGCTTGTCATAGTGCGAGTATCCAGGCAGTAGCTTTGCCTATACCATTTGGGTACTTTGGAGTCTGGTCTTAGCGTGGTTAAACAATGCAGAGAAAAGAGGAGAAGCAGGTATCTCTTCCCTTGCAGCTGAATTACTTAAGGGAATTTTCAGCGTTCCTTCAGGATATGAAAAGGAACAGAGACAAGGTTTGCAACAACAGGTAATAGCTTTCATTAGAGCAACTGATGCTTAAACTCTTTGGGCACATATGCCCTTCTTCAGGCCTGTTGTCAGGCCACAGGACTTATCTGTTTGATCATCTGACAAAAATGAATAAAACAGACAAGGTCTGGGAGGAACAGCAAGCCTGAAGACGGGCACATGCACCCACAAACTTGCCCACCTCTTTTCTCCATTAGTTGCTCTGATAAAAGGTATTACCCCCTACTAGAAATGATGTCTTGCCTGCATCCCTACAATCACATCTGCAACTGCACCACTGTTACAACAGGCCATTGTGACACTTCAGTGAAAGACCAAGTCTGATTGTTTCTCTCTGCTCCTCCTCTGGTCCTTAAGTCTACCTAATTTTCTATTCTTATTCTGGTGTACTCAATACTCTGATGTATATTACAATTTAGCAGCCTTCCAATATCTCTCAGATACACTTCACAGTGGAAATGGAACTTTTATCTGGAGTGGCTCTTTGTATAAAAATTAGGGAAGGGAACTATGAAGTCCCAACTGATGTCTAAACTGAGCTGTACATGACCTTAAGGCAATGTTCCTTCTTTTTTTCTATACACAGCCTTCAGGTATTGTTTCTTCTTTTTCAGTATATAAAAAATAGTGAAAATAATCTGGCAGCAGACAAATTTGTAGCGTCTTTATGGGTGATATTGGGCTTTTTTATTATTATTTGTTTTCAGAGTTGAGACTATGTATTTCAATTACAACCACTATTATTTCTATTTTAAAAAATTACATAAAAGGGGCATAACAAAGGTATTAGGTTAATGGTTCTGTTACTGTAAAAGGTCACCTGGCTGTATGGGAGGATAGCATCAAACTTCTCTTTTTCCTGCCACCAGCTCTACTTGGAAAGTAAAACAGCAGGTGGATACATTCTGCTGTTGTCACTCTCTGCTCAACATTCCCAGTCTTGGTTATTGTTGATGATGCGTCAAGTTAGTCATCTATTCTAGGCCTGAAACCCCTGAGCAGTAGCCTTTCCCACTTACTGTCTCACTCTTTATTTGTGAAGTAGGTGGAGTCTGTAGAATTTGCCCTCACTTTTGCATTTCTTGGTTCTCTCTCAGCTGGAAGCTTTTGCTATGCAAGGTTTAACTGCATTCAGGTTAGGGTTTAGGTTTGTTCTAGTCATATCACTCTTGGTCTCTTTTAGGAGTAGTTCACCTTTTATTAGGGTTTTGAGTTTCAAATAATTAAAAGTTATTTTTCGTTTCACCATCTCTCTTTGACAGTATTTGTTCAGTTGCAGTTCTAGAGTCTTCAAAATTACTTGTTCCTTCAAGCCCCACTATTTATTTTTTCTGATTTCAAATGAAATTTTTCACATGAACTGAGTCTCAGCGAGTCTATGAGATTGCAAAATTGCACACAATCCTAGTTGGTATTGTACAAAGTTGCCAGAAATTCAGTCTGTTCCCAATCAAAATTATGTCATGGCTTTCCAAACTGCTTAGGCTTCCTCTAAATTCCGTGGGCTTGGGGAGTAAAGGTAGACTGTATGTAAAATCTTTTGCTGGATCAGAACCAGCATAAGATTTCTTTTCTTTTCCCCCCCTGAATAATCAAAGTGTATTCCTTGTTTTAGAATAAATATGGAAAAATGATAATACATTTATACAGGTTGACTGTGTGTCTTTAAATAAGTCGGAGCTCCCTTACATCCTTAATGTTCAAGGACCCATTTGTGTGGGGTTTTTTTTGTTTGTTTTTGTTTGTTTTTTTTCTATTTTTAAAAAAACAAGTTATTTTATTGACTTTTCCATATTTTATTTATTTTTATTTATATTATTTGACTTTTATTGACTGTTTATGTGTGTTAAATCTCACGGGCTATCTCTTGACTATCAATCCTGTTTCAGTAGCAGATATTTGCTTTAGATGAATCAGAGAACATACTGAGTTGGAGGGGACCCATCAGGATCATCAAGTCCAACTCCTGGCCTTGTGCAGGACACACCAAGAGTCTCACCACGTGCCTGAAAGTGTTGTCCAAACACTTGTTGAACTCAGACAGAGTGTGAGCAGTGACCACGTCCCTGGGGAGGCTGTTCCAGTGCTCAACCACCCTCTGGGTAAAAAACCTTTTTCTGATACCCAACCTAAACCTCCTCTGACTTCCAGCTGTTTCCTCCAATCCTGTCACTGGTCACAAGAGTTAAGGTGATGCTCAGTTCATCTGATGATTAGGACTCGGGTCTTAATTCCATATTGGCAAAAAAACCCCCCAAACAAACCCAAAACCAGCCACACACAGAAGTTTTGCAGGTTTTTACATCTGCTTCCTGTCAAGAATAATTGGGAAACATTCAGAATTGTTGAGTCAAGATGGAGAACTGTGGAGCACAGTACTGAAAAGTCTTTAAAGTGTACACTCCACCCTCTTTATCACTGTGTTTCCTTTCTGACATTAGTTTCTTTAACAGTACTGGTGTCGAGTTTTATATGGAAAAGTATTTAATTTAAAAAATAATGGTGGAATCCTAACCCTAATTTTAGTAATTTAAGGCCCTGTTCTGTGCAATATTGCAGGTCCCAATGTAGTTTTTAAAACTTGCGATGCCTGCTGATGTCAATAACTGATGTAGATATTCCTGTTACCTATTAATAGTATTTAGAAGTCAGAGAAGAATGCATTATTCACAGCTCATCTTGTGATGGTAGTGTACCAGAACAAGGATGCAGCAATGCCTCCTGGAATATATATTCAAGGTGAATTTGGCATGCAAATTTTAATTAGAAATATAATTCCAGATTATGATATCAGGTGTATATATATTTAATATTTTTTAAGAAAGTATAAATACTTTATTTTCAGCAGTCTCTTCATTATTCCTTTGTGACAGCTTGTATCTGTATGTGTATGTATAAATAAAAGAAAGATGGAAAATAAGTTAGAAGAGATGGAAAACTAATGATTCAAGAAATCACATAGTATCAGATAATTCTATTTTGAAATCACAGCAGTAGCACCCAGAGGCATAAACTCACCAGACTGCTAGGAAAAACCCCCTCTGATATATCCAGTGATATGGAAGCCTGAAGGCACTCTTTATTAGTGCCTAATGTTTCCTGAAAGAAACATTTTGCAGACATTAAAATATATATACTTCTTTAATTGTATAATCCAGTTTCTTTGACACTTATTTACTGATGCTTCATCTTACTACTTGGCTTTAGTGTTTGATATTATCTTTACAGCTGTGTGTATTTCAGGATTCTCAGACAGGTACCTGTGCTTCAGGCAAAAAAATATTATCATGTATTCAAGACTGCCTTTTAGCTTCACATTCCTACACACCTTCTTAAGCAGCCCTTTCCTTCCTCCTGGGCTGGGTGGCTCTCAGAAAAGCAAAGTAAAATCTGAGAAACCCATATCCACATTGTTCAGCCAAGCTGCTAATATTTGTCATGGAATTTCTCTTAAGCTGTAGTCCCACAACACAAAGGTAGATTAGTTTGTGTTTTGACAAAATATTCCTTCTGTGCCTTTTCAGCTTTTTCTTTGCTGTTGTATTTATTCAGAAAGATGTAGTCTGTGATTGTTACTTAGAAATGTGATTGGTCTTAGGAGTCTTAGACTCATAAACATTCTGTTCATCACCAAGTGAAGAGTTGCAGAAACAAATTAAATGGACAGACATGACTAAACTGCTCCTTTTGAAGGATCAGCTGTTTCTTTTAATGATTTTTGGCCCTCTTCTAGCTTTACCCAAAATAAGATTCATAAGTGTAAGCTCTCTGGAGGAAAATGTCTCTTCAGAAGTGATAGATGAGCATAAGCAAGACTTAAGTACAGTATTCTGGCAGACTGGACCAAGGGCTGGGATCTCATTTTTCAGGAAAGTTTTGTTTGGTTTGAACTAATTATGCCAAAAAAAGACTTGTTTGGGAAAGGACCAGCATGCAGGTCTGTCACTCTGCTTACACTAAAGTCTTCATCAAAGAGAGAGGTATGTAGCACTTTTTGTAAAAAAGGATAAAATTCATTGCCCTGAAGTTGAATATGTGAGCATGTCTGGGAACAAGGGAAGAAAGGGGTTGCTGCAGCAGATTCAATATTGTGGTTTTAGAAATTGGCATGAGTTCCTCTTTGTTTCCCATCTGGTTCCAAATGAAGACATCCTAGAACCCAACAGAAATATTCTCACCTATTTTGTTATTCCTTCAAACTATGTCAGTTCATTGAAGTGAATTTCGATTCCATGCTCACTCTCTCCTGCCCTGTGGAAAATTGCGGGATAAATTCTTGGGCTGTGATAAAGTTTCTGAAATGAAGTTGATCCTAATGAAGAAGCACAATGCAACTTTTGTATTGAAAACTCGGGGTAAAGTATCATTTTAATTTGAGAGGACAACTCACTTCAGTTTAAAAATTTGATTGGCTGATGATTTTTGACAAGCAATGTCACTTCAAGAAGATTCGGATGAATGAATTCCAGAGCTCAGATCTAACAGCTGACTCCAAAATGCTGTAACTTTGTGTAGTAATGTATTGCTTTGGACTAGAGAGGAAAAAAAATAGATTGAAATGGTATGTAATTATGTGGTTAACCTTAGCACTTAGGTTTTCTCTGTCTTTGCAAAGCTAGTAATTCAGAGTGATCGGAACAGCCAACAGCCTCAGATTTGGCTTTTTTCATCCTTACAAAAACCAATCTGATTTATGATGGAACTAAAGAAATTTAAAAATAAAAAGGTAAAGTGAGCAGATTCAGTTTTCAGTCTCATGTTATTTAAAAATTGGACTGCACTTGAAAGTTGACTCTGTGAGACAAAGGAAACATCGGTGGCTGGCTCAGCAAGGGGGGAGATGAATAACTGTGTATTTCTATCTATTAATCTGATATATTGAAAAGGAGAAAGTATCCATATGGTTTTGAAACTGGAGTTTGGATAGGTGCAAAAAAGTAGCTGGAGTCCTAGCAAACTTCCTTTAAACTGCTTCAGCAATTCTGTGTGTGCCAGTCTTTGGGTTTGCATGTGTACATTATGCATATTCTGTGTGGTACCTGTTCATTCAAGCTTTACATCTGCATAGGAAAGTTGTTTTACTTTGATGTGGAACAGTATGAGAAATACTTCTCTTGGTCTTTACTCCTCTTTAAATTTGACTTTGGATCTGCTGCGGTCATTCTGTGATAGGGTAACCCTCTGGCAATAGAGAGTATTATCAGTTTCATTCTCAGTGTTTTCTTTTGCCCTGTTTGGTTATTCACTTTTAAGATAATTTACCTTTACTGACATAGGTTTACTTGAATTTTATTACAGTTCCCTACTATTTTGTATAAGGCAAACTCATGAAATAGGCTCATGGTCCCCTGAAGCCATGACAAAAGGCATCATTAGAGTCCAAATCTTAAAAGGTTGACAATATTTGCTGGAAAAATTTTTAATAGACTATAGGTCACTAAAACAATGTTTCTATTTGTTATTTATTTCTTATGGCTTTTGGTTCCCCTACCCTTTTCCCAAAACATTAGATCCTCATTTAACATTCTCTCTAAAAAGCTGTGACTTGGGAAATGGTTTAAAGGGAAAAGTTATTGCCAGAAGGGTTCCAAAAATACAAACTGGTGAAACTATTTTAAATAACCATCATAGCTTGAAGCTTGGATTTTTCCCTCTAAAGTGCTTCTGAGCAGGAATCTGCTGTCTTTAAAGTCAATGAAGAGTTTTACTATTGACCTTGTCAATTAGTCAATTGCTGTGTGCTTTTGCAGATTGGGGATGGCAAAAATGCATTTTTATGCTCTCTTTAGTATTACCAAAATTCATAAAATGTTCAGTTTGATTTATTTGCAACACATTCTTGTGAATCTACAACTGGCATTATTGATTAATATACCAATTTTTCCCCTTTCTAATAAAAGTATTTAGATTCAAGACAACAGCTTTTTGCCATTTTCAGACCTTCAATGATGACACATCCTCTTAGTTCCCCATACTCCCATACCATGTTTGTCACTTTTCCCTTTGGATATGTCCAGCTGGCAGGCAAGATTTAGGTATTATTTGGCTACTTGCAACAAATAATTCCTCTTATTGGCAACTGCTGGTTTTTCACAATGATGATTTTAATATCTGCATGTGTCTGTGTGTGAGGAGGTGGATAAGGAAAGTGGGGTAGATCAAGATATATGTAAAGGTATGTTGGAACAATGCCACATGGAAATTGTAATTTGGTTCTCTCATGTTCTTCTGTGCTTTGATGGTCTATGAGTCTCATCTGGTCTGAAATCTATTTTATAGACACACTTCTCTCCTTTGCAAGTCAGTACTTGGTCAATAAAGTAATAGAGTACCTTTTCAGTTCATTGGGACTTAAAATTAATTAAGCAGCCTGGGAAATTTCTAAAATTCTTTAAAACAATACTAAAAATAGTTTTTAAAAAAGTGAGACAAAACATTGGGTTTCTTTATCCCTACTTTTATTTTAGTGTGTCTCCCTCTTATTACTAAATAGAAATGAAACTCACTCATTCACAAGACACATTAGTGTCACTAAGTCTTGATTTTGTTACCAAAGGAGATTTGTTTGCTTGTTGTGTTGGCACAGAGCACTATGTCCTGGTGACACTTAAAAGAAAAAATTCTTTTTATAGAGAAGAAACATTAGGAAATGTATTTTAAAAATAAGCTGTGCCTTACTCATTTTTTTAGATTGCTTTTAATATTGAACAGGTGAGAAAAAGACCTTTTTTTTTTTTTTCTTTATTCCTCCCTACCCTATCAGTAAATTGTTTATTCAGTACTTATGGTGTGTTGGTAGTCTGTGTTACAGGAAAGTCTCATGTCAAATGCTGCATTTTGCCATCACCACATTTTCCATCCCACATAGGAGTAGCTGACAATTTCTGTAGAGCTAAAAGGTGATTTTTTTCCCATCTCTAATCTCCTAAATGAGAACTTTAGAGAGTATCCAATCTTCTCTAATTATATTTTGAATTTTTTTTTTTTTTTGCACAGTATCTCTTCATGTTCATCTAAACAAGAGATTATTTTTTTACTTCTTTTTGTCTGCTGTATATTAATTTGCAAGTTTTTTATAACTGGTATAAACTAATCCATTCTCTACCTAAATAGTATTCCCAGCTTGTTTCTTCTTGGCATGTTCTTTCAATTTGCCAAACTTCCCTCTAAAGGCTATTTGCCTTACAGAAGAACATGGTGAAGAGTCTTCATTGCATATTTCATAAAATATTCAGTACTGAATATTTCATCCACTAATAGTATTTTCTATTATCTAATGTAAGTGCTAAAAGTCCATGGAAGCAACTCTCTTGCTTGACTTTTATTTTACTGTAACAGTTCCCTGTACCTTTAAAGTTCTTTTGAGTTATCTCTTGAGGGGTACTTCTTTGTCACAGGATCCCAGAACATGCCAAGCTGGAAGGGACTCACAAGGATCATCGAGTCCAACTTCTGGACCTGCACAGGACCATCCCCAAGAGTGACACCATGTGCCTCAGAGTGTCATCCAAATGCTTCTTGAACTCTGCCAGCCTTGGTGCTCTGACCACTTCCCTGGGGAGCCTGTTCCAGTGCCCACCCACCCTCTGGAGTGAAGAACCTTTTTCTAATATCTAACCTGAACCTCCCCTGACACAACTTCAGGTCATTCCCTCAGGTCCTGTCACTGTCACCCCAGAGAGGAGATCAGTGACTGCCCCTCCTCTTCCCCTCACAAGGAAGTAGTAGACTGCAACCTGCCCTTGACCAGGACCCCCAGGTCCCATTCCATGGCTCTACTTTCCAGCATCTCATTCCTCAGTCTCTATGAACATCCAGGGTTGCCCCATCCCAGCTGCAGAATCCAGCACTTGCCCTTCTGGAACTTCCTGTGGTTGGTGACTGCCCAGTGCTCCCATTTGTTGAAGTCCCTCTGCAAATCTTCCCTGCCTTCGAGGGAGTCAACAGCTCCTCCCAGTTTTGTGTCATCTCAAACTTGCCAGATTGGATGCACAATACAGGGATTTCATTTTCCCTTTTGGCTATTACTATTAATTGTCATTCATTTTTGTGTGTTTTCTGGAGAGTGTCCCAGTTCCATTTCTCCTATGGTTGATATTATCAATGTCATGTTGTCCACATTAATTGGCACTAGGAGGAGAGCACCTAGCCATGTGTATCTCATGTTTTGCTACTAGAATTAGGTGCCTTGCAATCCACAGCTCTGAAATATATTGAGCTGATATCATGTGCCTGGCCCTGTTAGTTTCAAAGCAATTTTGGCAATAAAAATGTTTTGTGGTTTTGGTCATGACATTAACATTTGTTTTCTCTTAGTTCTTGTTCCATTTCCTTGATAAAAAGTCTCTGATGCCCAAGGCAGTGACCTTTTATTTCATATTTCCATAAATTGAGTATTCATATAGTTGGTAAAGGAACTGCATGTGTAGGTCAGCTGCTCACAGTCTACATTTTTGTCTCTATGCTTTGGCTGAGTTCGGTGGCCCAGTTTCCCCTGCTTGCATGGTGGGGTCTATATCATTCATATCTCACACTAGAAGGTTGCAAACTTAAAAAGTTTTGGATAAAAAAAGTATTTGCAGGAGGGCACTGACCCCATTTACAAGTGCAGTGCAAGCTTTTATTTTCCTTTTTTTTCCTTTCCCTTCTTCCCACTCAGCCCTCCCCACCCCTCCAAAAAAAAAAAAATAATAAAAAGGGGTAGCCTGTGAATTGGTTATTATGAAATTATTTTTTGACAACTTTCAGTAAATCAGTTACTTGAAACCTCCTACATGTGAGGTGTTAGTCTGATAATATCACTGCAGCTACATGTTCGTGCCCACCTTGATTGCCACTGTAGTCAACCTGGTGGTGCAATGACTTTCTGGGAGCAAAGATTTTATTTTTGAGTTGGGATGGCTTCTGTACCCTGCCTCCAAACAAGCAAAGTGCAGAACCTTGTTCAGCATGGTTTGCCATAGAATTCATATATCATACCATACTGAGTAGTGTTTTCATAAAATAAGAAATGCCTCCCCCCTATCAGAAGTATACAATATAATTTATTCTAGGGCACTAGGATCATATATTGCAATACTGAAACTATCCTAAGTTAAGTTGGTGTTTCTTACCTGAAGGTAGATTTAAATAAAAAGCGTAAAAGAAATGTACAAAATAAACTTAAAATTAAAAAAAAAAATCATCACAAAGCCCCAAAAGAACCACAAGAAAACCCCCAAGAAGCCTTCTACTGGTTCAGTATAGTAGTTCTGTAATTTATAATCGATATATAAAGGCACAACATATGCTTCATTTTTTTGGTGCTATTTCCCTTTCTAATGCAAGGCAATGGTCAGTAAAGGATTAGGAGATGAATTTGTGCCAGTCATGCCAGAGCAGAAATGGACTGTGTCTCAGAGCCAAGTGCCAGAGGATTAGTAATCATTACATAGAGTAGGAAGGGATACTGAGGCAAGGAAGCTGTTACAGAGGAAAGTGAGATGCAAGTTAATTTCTCTGGGAAAATGAGAGGCTGGTGTACTTTGTTCAGCATTTCACTGGAAGCCTGTATGCTTTTGGATATGGGGAAAATAGTGTGGCAGTATGTAGAGTTGTGTTCAGATTTTGTGCTAACAATTTACCATGGATATTTTTAGATACATTTTTGGGAGCTGATGGAAGGACAGACACAACGTGATTTAAGTCTCAAGTCAAAAGGACTGCATTATTATAGATGAGCTTTTGGTTTTTTCAAGGGTCAAATGGAAGCAGCTGAGTCCGGAAATTCTCACTACTTCCTTGCTTATGAGGAGTGCCTGAATATAATATGTATAAAACATTAAACAATAAAAGTAATAGTCTCTAAGGAAAAGGGAATTATTTTCTTTTGAAACCATGATGTCATGGTCTTACCTCACCTTTAGTTTCAGCCAAGCAAATAATGTGTACTGAGCTTTCTATCATGGACCATTATAATTAGCTCTGTCAGGTCTTAGCCCTGCAACCCTCATGCAGATAATATGATAATATGTCTTCATAACCAAGTGACCTTACATGCACAATATTTCTCCCCTTATGAAGATTGCATGTCAATAAAGTAATTGAGTCTCAGAGGCTGCAGCGAGGGAAGATTTAGATGATTGGACTCTCAGGGCACTGATGTATGACCGTGATTATTCTACTTGTCAGAGCGCTGCGTACGAGCGAGGATGGTCACAAGATGACAGGGATGAAAGGTTGTGTTTCATTAAAAAAAATATTGCTGTTAATCACCACTCTATTCTTTTCCAAGTCCTGGAGGAAGGAAACTCCTTTTTCATTTGAGCTCTGGTTAAGGATTTAAACATTAACATGTAGAGGGCTTTCGGAGCCCAGTTATCCAGTTTCATTATTGCTTAATTAGAAGAATAAATGATTATTTTGGTAAATAAAAGACAACAAAATGCTAGACACTGAGGCCACCTGTATATTTTATCAGATCATTTTAAATTAACAATAAATGCATCATGCTAGGCTTTAATTCAAATTTTGCCTACAGATTTAAATAATTATAACAAGTGCAATGAAGCTGGTAGAAAATAAAACCATACTGAATTCAACTATTTTTACTTGTACTAATTTGTTTGGACAGTTGAAGTGTTTGAAACATTTATATTTCCATACTTTGTAAAAGCAAATGTTTTTTTTTTTTCCTCACCAAGCTGTTTTGTAGCTGTAAATTTATCTTATGATATCATAACAGCTGGAAACTTGTAGCTTGACAAGGTTTTGTTTCATATTTAAACAGCTCAGAAATTATGTTTGAAACATAGTATATTTCTTTCTCTCTGTGAGACTTTTCTCATTTTGTTGCACATTATCTTGGAAGTATCTGCAATATATTATAAAACAGATTATTTATGCAATCCTTTAGTTAATAATTCCTAATGATTTATATGTGTAGCAGATCTTTCTTATACACATGAAAAAGAGACCAAAACTAGGCCAAAATAGTATTCACTGGCAAGTGCTGTATAATGAAATACTGATGTAGGTTCTGGAAGGTTGATGAGCAAAGAAGCTTGGCAGTGCTTTTAGTGAGTGGAAAACTCTAATAGAAGCACATCTTTTCTGAAAAAGTGGTTTCAGAAGTCTTTAAATCTTCACAGTTAGGAAATTGACTGAGATATAGCAGCTCTGACAGAGATGGAGGTTATCAGATGATTTTTGGCTCTACATAGTAAAGCAACAATTTATTAACTAAAATTAGCCACTTCGTCCTTCCAGGATTGACTCCCAGAAGACAATTTTCTGAGTGGAAACAACAGAAAACAAGAATTAAATCTTCATATGAAAAAAAAAAAAAAATCAAGTTCTTTTACATTTCCTCCTGGACACATTTTTAATTTAACATGTAATTGTAAAATTGTAGGGTCTAGTTTATTTGCAAGCTCATCTTCACTGTTATTAATGATTTTTTAAACCGTTATGTTCAATATGATGTAGGCCCTGTTCTATTCACTGTATGAAAAGTGATATTATCTATTCCAAGAAAAAAAAATGGATATTTGATTTAGGAAAGAGAATCCCCCAAATTTTAAGTATTTGACTTCTGTATTACTGTGTTGTTGATTAGTGGCATTCAGGAGCACGAGCATCAGTCTTGAGTTCTCTGTTAGATAAATCGACTGCTTCTCTTCTTTCCACGTAGATATGTAGCATTAGGAATGTAACTGTTGGTAGATCAAGCAGAATTCATACCTCGTACCTAAAGCTGATGTCTCTTGACATAGGTTTTCTCAAGTCACATCACTACACTGTGAAGTCAGCCACAGCATGAATAGCAATGTTCCTGGCTTTCACTGATGTGTCTGTAGAACAGTCTTTAAAGCACAGAAAGAACTGAAGTGTTCAAAATACACAGGGATCACTAAGGATCTGAAGAGAAATTAACTTCCCCAAACTTAAATATCTATTCAGAAAAGAAGGGTTGCTAGCCCATTATATTTTCATATGTCCTTTTAGATAAGGGGAAGAAGACTGATACCTTCCAGTCAAATGGAAGGCTGATATGAGTGATCTGACTCCTCTATCGATGTGACATCTGAATGGCTGTTAACAGTTATTGGTGTTGATAGGCACACCCCACACAGAGAGCCAAATGCAGTTGTTTTGATCCCTTGTTCTTTTATTTCTATTCCTTCTCCCTGTTTTCTGTCACAATGTCATGTTGAATCATTGTTTGGTGGCACAGGCAGGACCTCTCAAGTACCGAGGTATCAAACTTCAGAAACTGCATTGAAATGAATATAATAATGAGAACCAGAAGGCACCACAAACTCCCTTCTCTGGGAAAGAGGCAGCTAAAAAGTGTTATTGGTGGATTCTGGGGAGAAGAACCAGAGGTGCATCCTGTGGACAAGCAGGTGTAGACTGGCTTCTCCCAGGGTCCAGTTGCAGGCACACTGAGAAGATCTGTGCTGATGTCTGTCACTTTGTTCGCATCAAGATGCTTATTTAAGAAAACAGACTAGTGGTATGAAGAACAGTATTATTTAAAAACAACAGCAAGAAAAAACAAAAGAAAAACAAAGAAAGAAAGACAAAGAAAAAGTACTGTGCTTTTTAGATTTCTGTATACAGCTTTCTGTATTCTGTTAGAAGGAAATGGATCGTCATCTTCCTCTCCTATTGCTTTTTGCTAAGTATATTACCTTATGATGCTGAACTCTCCAGATTTGTGTACACATATTCATCATACATGCACAATGTAGGTTCTTTTCCCACACTGTTTAGGCATTTTGTTAGGACTCAGCTTTCAGATCAGTTAATGGTGTTTTCAGTGCATGTCTGTTTGGAGGGCAGATTACAAATTTGTTTTCTATTTTGTGAGATTATAGCTGGAACTTTGGATACTTGTTCCATTTTGTCTGAGTCAAAAAGTTTTACAAGGATGAGAAGTTTGAATAATATTCCAGCTATAGACTATTTTTGTATGTCTGGATGTGTATATATATATGCTTGCATGACAATAATTCTATTTATGGCAATTGAAAACAATGACTGATGTGGCCTAAGTGCTTCCATTTGCTTACAATTACATGACATTTTTAGCTATATGAGATAATGAAGTGCCTTATTTCTATCCAGAGGAGAAGGTTTTCTAAATTTTTTCCTTTTCTAGCATTTAGTCAGATAATCCTATTGTTTTTCACATATTTATGGATTTGGGCCATCCAAAGCTATTCAGACTGTCTATTGTTCTATACCTTATAGGCCTTGCATTTCACACAATCATCCCTTAACTGCACTCCATAAGCTGTATTTGCTAACACTTATCTTCAATGAAAGCCCTGGCTTGATTCAAAGATGTAAACTCCACTGACTTACCTGATGGTCTGTTCAAATTGTTAATCACCATATGGTAAGAAATGTGTCTAATTTTGCCAGGCTTCCACTTTCAGCCTTGAGAGCTACTTTTGGTACTGAATATTAATCCTTTCATATTTGGTATTTTGTCCTTGTGTGGATAGTTATGCAGAGTAACGAAATAGCCTCCCAGTTTATTTTCTTGTTTGTTGTTTGGGGGTTTTTGTTAGTTAGTTTTTTCTAAACTAAAAGCATTGTACTGCTGAAAACCCTCACTCTCAGCTATTTTCTCCAGTCCTCCTGTGGGTCTTTTCATCACCTTTTCTCATTTGTCAACACACTTTAAAAAATACCACCATCAGTTTTAGCTAATCTAGTCTTATGAATGAACAGAAGTAAAATAACTTTCCATGCCTTCTGTGTCCCTCTATTCTATTCCTCTCCCTGCCTCTTTAACCCTCAAAGTAAAAGCAATTGCTTTAACTTGTCTTCCTTTAACATCATTAGGACTTTCTGTTGAATTGCTTGCCCACCATGTTCCCTAAATTAATTTTCAGAGGCTCTACTTTGTGTTCTACAGTCTCACTTTTTATGGATATAGCCAGTCCTTCCTTGTCCCTTATCCTTAGGCACACTGATGACTGGCATTTCAGTCAGTTTCTAATATAATTAACTTTAATTTTGTTGCTTAACACATGGTACTAATTTAATGTTAGTTGTTTGTTAGGGCATGAATTTGTATCACCTTTTTGCATTTTCATCACAACTCAAAGCATTCATTACTAGTGACTTGGACAAGAATGTCTTTTGTTTGTAAATCAGCCTCCACCCAGTGCTTCTAACGCCACTGAAACCTGGCAGGGGTTCTGTGCTCCTGAAGAAGTAGAAAAAGGTGAGTTGATGGTGTAATGTAATCATAGTGCTCATTCATTGACCTTTCAGATGTGCCCAAAGATTGTGCCAGGAAACCAGATTGAACTGGGGTTGAAAGTGAGAACCCCCTCGAGGCATTTTTTCTTTCTGCTTCTTCATTTTGATGAAGTCCATAATGAGAATCTGCCTCACTTTCTCCATAGCAGCATGTGTCTTTCCATACAAGTACATACTTCTTAAATTATGAATACATTTATCTGTTTTTTCCTAATGAATCAGTCCTTTCTTCCAATCCTTTCTGCTTCTTCTATCTGGAACTTGGAGCCTGCCTTGAGTTTAGTTTTCAATGTAATTAGTTTGTTGCAGAAATAAAAGTGATTGGTGGCTTACCAATGTTTTCTTCACACCCATCTGTTTTCTTTTCTGCCTTTTAGTCCTGAGAAAAGGCTGCACACTTTCATTAAATCTAGCAACTTAAAGGTCACTTTTAATTTACATTTTGAAAAAGGAACTGTATAAAAGTTAATCACATACTCTTGGCCTAGTCACACACAAGTCTGGGGAAAAAATATCTTAACTTTCTTGTCTGTCTTTTTGAGATACAATCAATTTACTTATAAATTACTTAGCTTGTAATCCAAATCTCAAGACCACTGCCTTTCACGAGTTTCATGAGTTACAACTACTTGTAAAAATATCTATAATTTTCAAGATGGTGACAGGAAGTCTGGTTTATAGTTATTTAATACCGAAGTGTTCCACCTACGGATATCTTTTAAGTGTCCCTGCTTGAACACGCTGGAGACCTTGCAAAACAGAATGACTTCTACATGATGATGATCTTGAATGGAATAAGAAAATTAGATGGGAAAGTTATTTACATTTTCATATTTATTTCTTCCTCTAAGTTTTGAAAGTTTTATATCATCCTTTGTATTTTAGAATCTCTACATGACTATCATGTAGGTTAGCAAAAGGACAGTTTCCAAAAACACTGAAAGTAGTGGCATTTTACTAATCATCTATTTGTTTAACTGTCTGAACTATAAAATGATATCTTCAGGACAGGAGAGATCACTGAGCATTCTTTCTTCAACCAGAGGGTATTGGCTGCCAAGTGTGTATCTGGACTTTTGAGAATGCTTTTCATTTAAATATCTTATTCTGGCCAGTTCTTAATATATGCACAGAATAGTTGCTGAAAAGGTCATGCTGGACTGACCAAGTGTCTGCAGGAAAACAAGAGGTTTTATCAAAGAAAACTTCACAGAATCACATAATAGGCTGAGTTGGAAGGGACCCACAAGGATCATCGAGTCCAACTCCTGGCCTTGCACAAGACCATCCCCAGGAGTTACCCCATGAGCCTCAGAGCATTGTCCAAACACTTCTTGAACTCCGTCAGACTTGGTGCTGCGACTACTCCCCTGGGAAACCTGCTCCAGTATCCAACCTCCCTCTGGGTGAAGAGCTTTTTCCCAAAATCCCTCCTAAATCTCCCCTGACACAACTTCAGGCCTTTCCCTTGGGTCCTGTCACTGTCACCAGAGAGAAGGGATCAGTGCCTGCCCCTCCTCTTCCCCTCACAAGGAGGTTGTAGCTGCAATGAGGTCTCATCTCAGTCTCCCCTCCTCCAGCCTGAAATCACCAAGTGCCCTCAGCCACTTCTCATGTGGCCCTTCCCTATCCTCGTGGCCCTCCTTTGGACTTCCTAGTAACGTCATACCTTTCTTACATTGCAGTGCCCCAAACTGCCCACACTATGCCAGGTGAGGCCACCCCAGCTCAGAGAAGAGCGGGACAATCCCCTCTCTCAACCATCTGGAGATGCTTTGCCTGATGCCCCCCAGGACACAGCTGTGGATTTCTTTAGCTGGGTTAGCTTGACATAGACACAGTTACAATCCTTTTGTCTGACTCAGCATTAGAATTCAACCCTTAACCAAGAGCATTTTTGTTGCCTCTGGCATAATTTCCCCAATCAGGGTATCCCCCTGTAGTTAACAGTTGTTATTCAGTGTCCTTCCAGCACCAGTGGAATTAATTACTGTTTTATCACCCTAAGTCCTATTTCTGAAATATTTGTGTTAAAAACTAGGTAACACCTTTTTAAAGGCTAACACTGAAGATATAATTCAGTATATTTAAGAACTTATTTTTATTGGTGTTTTGTGTCCCTCCATGTGTTCTTTGTTCCTCACTTCCCAGGTAATTCTGTGGTTTAGAAAGAAGGAAACCACAAATGTCCTTACTCTATTACTTCCTCTTAAAGTCTTAGCTTTTAACCAGTTTTTCACAGATAGTCTTTGACACCTGATGGAGTAATTACTCATCAGAAAATGTATTATGTGAATATATGATTTAATAAAAACATATGCTATAACTGTAAGCCCTTGTGACCTGCCAACCCTAATATTACCCAGGTCTTTCTCATATGTTTGCATTATTTCTCAAGTTCTTTGATACTAGTTTTCTTTCTCTCAAAAATGCATGAAGAGACCCCAAAACAGCTTTCAGTGGTAGCCAGCTGAAACCAGTCCCTAAATATGATGAATATTTCAAAATGTGGCATGTTCCAAGCCTGTGACTGGCCACAGAAAATATGCCCAGAGTCTTTTGGTTTCTCCCTTTGCATGCTGTCCTGGGAAGAGGTGCTGGGGGGGATGTCCTCTGAAGCCTCAGTGCTGAATAGCTATTCATAGCAGCTCCAGCCTCTAAGATTTTCTGCTGCTCAAAGTGAATTGTAGAAACTCATGAGAATAAGTACGACAGTAGAAATACGTGGTTGTTCAGTGTGTGTTTGGCTTGATCAGTGAGGTGAATCAGTCCTGCTGATGTTTATAAATAGATAATTAGAGAATATATATAAGAATATTTTAATATAATATTTTTCTTAGGTACATACCCAACAAATCTTGGTGGCTTCTTATTGTTGCACAATTTTAACATGTAGAACAGAATATTCACAATTTCTTTCAGTGTTTCCAATGGCAAGTAATACCATTTGCTTGTAAGGCTGTTTTTATTTAGGGTTCTCAAAATGCTTTGCCATCTAGAAATAATTACATTTGATGCTGACTGGTATTTCTTCTGGTAATTTTGTTTTAAAGCACGTCAGATCTGTCTCAGTGCAAGCTAAGAATTGTAGCATGAGTCCTGTCCTGCAGAGTTCTTGCAGAAGGTTAGTTAGCTTTTAGCACGACGTTTGCTGGGTGTAGTTCTTCTGTCTTTTCAGTGGAGTGTTGTTGTAACTACAACTGTTGGGAAGAATGCTGCTAAAGTGAGTGCTGTGCTTAAGCTATAGAACTTGAGCTGAACCTCTTCCAGTTGTTGCTTCATCACCCTGTGCCCCTTTATGCTCACTGTGGACCCCATAAACTGATCTGTCTGAATTACTTTGCTGTCTGGCAGCAACTGCTCCAAAGAGGAGAGTGATTCTGTACTCAGGCACATGAAGATTAAAAAGCTTTCTCCAGCCTGAAGTCTCAGACTTTCTGACCCATCCTTCAGCACAGCCGAGCAAAGCACAAGTACAAAGACATTTTGATGTACTTGTAGCTTCTCTGTTCCATTGGAGGTTGGTGATAAAGTATTCTGACAGCCAAAGCAGAAGTAGCAGGGTGGGGAGGGTTGGGGTGGAATATTTCTCTGCAAAGCTGGTATTGTCTGCTAATACAGCAACTTGGGTCCAGCCTGTTTCCTCCTTAAGCCTAGAGATCTGAACAAAACCGCTGCTGATCAAATGCAGTAAAACAAGAGGATTATCTGACTTTATGAGAATTGTGGTGTTTGTTTCATTTATTGATACCTGAGGATAGTGGAAATAAGCATAACAAGAGGATGAAGATGACATTAGGTTGCATGTTTCAAGCAGATTAATTGCAAGTGGGAATCAGAAGAAAGCTTCTTTTATGTAGTAATACCTTGCAATACAATGCTCTTTAACACCAGAACAATAATGTGCTATATTTTGGAATGACAGTTAGAAGTATATGTCAGCAGTCACAGTTTCCTCACTGAATTTATGATATATTTTGTTGTTCTTCACACCAATGAAAGTACCAAATTACTCCATAAAAGACTAGTACAGATTGACTTAATTGTATGTGTGGAAAAAAAAAAATCCAAGGCGTGATAAAATTCAGTGCTGTTTTACAGTAGAGTAATAATGCAGTGCCACCAGTTCCTGAAGGCAGCTGAATTTCTGAATATGACTGAAAACTCAATAAGGATATTTTAGAAATGTATAATATTTAACCAATTATTTAACATGGATTTGAGAAACAGTCTTCAAAGGAAGTGTAAATAAAAACGAACTCTGCTAAGTAAATCTGAAGGTATTATCTCAGAGTTGGAAAGCAGCCTGTCTCCAGAAAAGAGCAGAATGTGACCAGCAAATACAAATATAGGTTGAGTTGTATTGATACATGCATAGAAACAGTGCAGTAGTTAACTTTCATTTAGTCTTCTGGTGCTAAATTCAAACTAATGAATACTTATGCCTTTAGAGTGATGTGAATTGGATGATGTGATGATGGTTTCTTTACGATTTCTCTTTCAAACTCTCTATGCTGTAGCTAATTTAAGCCAATTTAAAGAGTGTGAATGTTTTCTGTTTTATGTGTATTATTATTGTCCAAAAAGGTAACATTTTGTGGTCCTTTATTCTACCTCCTTTCCCCATTGTTTCCTTACCATAATATTTCATTTAAAAAGTAATTAGTTGGAATCATTCTCATCCGGGAGGGGTGTGGCAAATAGTTTTCTCAGACAATATTCAGCCTCATAATACTGATTGTAACATACTGTAGAGCTAAGTATGGTGTCGTTGATCCTCCTTTAGGATAAGCAAATTAATTTTTTTGGTAAAGATCAGAGGGTTCTGTCTGTATCTAATATTGTATAATCAGATAGAGAACATAATATAGCAACTCATATATCAGGTCTTGTAATTCACCTCAGTCATATTGCAGTGATGTCGTGTCTTTACTTGCTATTGGAATTTTGTAGAAAATCTATAATTTTGAGCAAATCAGTATCAGTGAAATTATATTTGAAAAATTAAATTTTGAAATGAAATGTCATGAATTCAATATTTTCTCTTATAATGCGTATATAAAACAAAAATCTATTAAAATACAAGCAGAAGAGGTAAAACCAAAAGGAAGGTATCCTAACAAAACAATCCACTGCAAAGAGGATTGCTTCCTTAGTGGTTTTCACTTCTTCATAAAATATTTGCCTTGGACAAGAAGACAACTTTATAGTACTTTCAGGCTGTCATAAATTGAAAATAGTGTTGCATTAGTATTGTTATTTATCTCTGCTATGTAAAGAAATACTAAAAACCTAAGAAGCAAAGGATTTTCCATTAGCTAGATAGAAACCTGACATTGCTTACTGTTCTCCAGCTACTGACAGATTACTACCTTGACAAAAAATTACATTAATAAATGTCTTCAACTAGGAAACTCTCTCTGAGACAGCACACTGAAAGAACCTGCAGAAAGAGGGGATTTGAGCTGGGATTGTCATCCAGAATTCCGCAAAGGAGAGAGAGGCCTAAGATGACCTGACATACCTCTCAAAGGAACGCTGCATCACTGGAGGGCTGATGCTCCAGCCTCCCTGCCACGCACTCCTCTGCCCTCCACCTGCCTGGCATACAGACAGGCCTTCTCACAGAACCAGGCAGGGCATGACAAACACTTGTTAGGTTTCCATAGCTAATGGGTCTGATGTCTCATGGACTATTTCTATTCCTGTGTTTCAGCGAAGTCGTTCTGCATTCAGACGAACATCTGTGTAGACTGCTGTCATTCAGCATTTTAAAGAACACTACCTCTCTTGACGGTTTGATTCTCTAGCAATGGAGCACAGTTTTTTTGGGGGATCTATTTTCAGCAGCCTAAGGCTAGGAAGCTCAATTTTTCAACAGGATTGTTTACTGGAAAGAAGAAGCTACATGATCTCGGTGACAACTTGAAGACCGTTGTCTCAATAACTAGTGATAGGACTCCGTTGCAGACAGGGCAATGTCTGCAAGAGCAGCTCCTTTTTCTTGACTGTGATGCTGTGAGAGCAAGCTTGTAAAACCACTGTGATACTAAAAAAGAATAAAACATATTAAAAGCCACATTAAAAGTCCAATCTTCTATGCTGCACTTTCTCTCATGTTAAAAAAAAAAAATAAAGTGCAAGAAATATGATCTGTCATTTACAGTAAATGACTTTTAATGAGTTCTAGTCCTGCTTTTGCCATTGAGACATGGGGCTTACTCTCTCTTGAGACTTTGTTTGCTCTTTTAAGCAAAGGTAGAAACTTAATAAAATGGACAATTGTTTAGCAAACATGCATAAAATACCTGAGAGGTGATTTTGGAAAATTATAGGTGTTTTTATTTCTGTTTCTGGAGCGTTAAAGCAAGCGATACTTTCAGGTGTTTTGAAAAGTTGAAAAATATGTAGAGATTTTTACTATCTAATTCAGTTTCATCAAAAGTATTGAATAAAAGCGCCCAGTAGCAATACTTTCATTAGTTTTTAACCTAAATAAAGTTGTAGTATTCAATAAAAGTTGGACATTTGGATATCTATTTGAATATTCAGTGTTTATTTGAAATTAATTTTGGATGATTAGAAGCTGATGAGGAGATAAGGATAATTTGTATCCTTACCAAAGAATACAGTTCTCTGTAAAGTGATTTTTATAACATTGGAGTCACGAGTTAATGCTATAATTTTATGATTCTGAGCACTAATTACTTCAGCAACTTGGGGAGAGGTTTGCTTGACCGGGGACTTCCCTGGCATTCAATGTTTCTTTGCTTAAGAAAAATGTTGATTCCGTGATCACAGTCTTGTGTATGTTTTCCAGGAAATTGCAGCCAGGATTATTAATACTGGCTTTAGTACAGGAAAAATAAGATAGTTACCATAATTACTGATATTTCTCTTTTTAATTTTTTTTAATTCTTTTGCTGTTATTGCCTTTCTCAGCTCCTTCTCATTCTGTCTTGAAGTGATTTTAGTGTGATAACCATTCTGTCTCATGTTACTTAAACGTTTTTCTTTTTCAATGCATTTCTTTCTTCTGAAACATTGCTCATGGTGCCACCTCACACTGTGTTTAATCTTTCATGACCAATGGCCATCCAGCTTCAAAGATGAACAAACCAGAGATGACAGAACAGTAACAGCACCGTTTTATCCCAGCTATTTTTTTAAAGAAAAAAACCCAACACCCAAACACCTTAGCAGTGAGAAAAATAACAATGTGTGGAAATGGTGTATATCACTGGTGTACAGCAAGGAGAGGAGTTTTCTAAAACTCTGTTGGAAGTGCTGCACTGCTGTGCCGATCATGTGGAGCACAAGTGGCTTTAAAAAATGCTACTGTATAACCATGGTGAACTTCTTCTCTTTTTACCATATTCTTGATGTGATTTAGTCTGGCCTAAATGATCTTATTTCATCATTACCTTTAGCAATCAGTTCCTAATTCTTGCATTGTGATACCGCAGGTTGTGCCTTAGAAATGCTCATGAATGAGTTTGTCCACCACATCAGTGTCATCACAGCTACAAAGGACATGATAACTACAAACTCATTGACAACACTGGAGGAAGTGAAAGGTCATATCAAACTGAGTAGAGACAACAGCATTATAGACCTGGGCAAAGTGAAATAATGGCCTCAGATTTGATTTTGATGATATGTCAAAATTGAGGGAGAGATCTCAAACCCTGTGAATCCTGAAATAGCCATAGGACTTCTAAAATTATATGATACCCTCTCCCATGCACACATTGCATGTAGGATTTCTTTCCTTTAGATTTCTTTCTGAAATTGTAATATAATTTCAAGTCAATTTTCAATTTAATGTTAAAAAGCAAGAAGGCTAAAAGAATACACAGTTCAGAAAAAAGATGTATTGGTTGCAGCAATTGGAGGTTAAAAACAAGTGCAGACTTGGAAAAAGGAGATTTATGGTGCTACTGTTTCTGATATGCAGGCAATATTACTGAGAGGAATGTTAATGCGTGGGTTCATTGCTTTATTTTATGGAATTTTCTTACCCAAATATGAGGTTAAAAAAATAATAAAACATTAATGATACATTTGTATAAATAAGGAAATTGTTTGTTTGAGATTTTTTCCTTTTTTTAGTTTCTTCTTTTTGTGTTTTTTGGTTGGTTGGTTGGTTTGGTTTTTTTTTTGTTTTTTTGTTTATTTAGTTGGTTGGTTTTTGGGTTTGTTTTTTTTTTTTTTGGTCTTCCACAGCAATATGAGCTTCAATGAGCACAAATAAATGAAATTAAGCTTTTGGAGATTATAGCAATAATATCTGGAATTCTGAAATTCAGAGTTAAAAGAGTGGTATCGCAGTAATTAATTCTGTGTTTAGAATATCTTGAAATAATCGTCTTTGCCTTTTATCCTTAGCTGAAAGTTCCTAAACATCTTATTTTTACAGGAAACTGAAATGCCATCAATCTCCAATACGACTGTATTGGCAAGTGGGACCAACCAAAAAATACATTGATAGTTTTAAATATTTTTTTTCCCTCATACCCTTCTGGGGATTGGATGAGATGTGATTTAATTTTTGAATCTCTAAGCAATGTTATTTCAGGATACATGAAGAGAAAATAAAGTAAGCTTACTGGAGATGATCATTGGTCTTATGTCACTGACCTTCACTAGAACATTGGAGCGACTTTATTTTTAACCACGAAAATAAGCTTGCCCAGTTCAAGAAGTCTCCACTGCAGGTGCTTTTTCATTTAATTAATTTTTTCCCCTCCCCTCTCCTAGGCAAGCCAAGGAACTACAGAACTGAAATATTGCAAAGAAATTTACTTGTGCAAGTATTTTGGGAGATACTGACATTCTTACCAGCCACTGAGGCTCAGATAGACAAGCTCTTCTTGTGCTGTTGAATACCAAAAGATTATACCGGGCTGCTGACCATCATTTTAGGCTATGGCAGGAGGAGATCAGCTCCAATTTATAACAGCTCACATTTCCCAGTTTTGGAAAGGTTACGTGCCAATAGGAATTTGAATAAAATGTGTGTTTTAAGACTGATTTGATAACAAAAGCTGAGTGTGTTATCTGGAAACGGTGCCAAACAATCATTCATCAACTCATACCTTCAGCAACTCTTTATGTAATCCAGTATTAACAACTATTAAAATTAAGAATTATTAAAAATAAGAAAAATATGAATTAGAATATAGCAATTTAAAATTGGCAATATACTGAAATAGACTAAATCAAGAAAATACATTATGGATTATATATAAAAACTGTGCACTGAAGTTGAGCTGATTGCCTTCCTTGCAAAGTACTGTGTAAATGGTAAATAATATCAGGACATAATGCAAAGCTTGTCAGGTACTTTAGCATTCTCATGCTATGTCTCCATGGATGTTAATATTGTAAAGAACCTGGATAATGCTGCTGCCTATGAATTGAAGTGACAAAAAGGATTTCATATATTCCAAGTGAAGAGTGACTCAAACTTCATTTTTCCTATATTTGGAAAAATTCAAAATGGAGATCTGTTGCTTTCAAAATACTCCTGGTATTTAGGCTGAGCTGCATAAGATCATGCCTGCTCCCAAACTTTTGAAAATGTATCTCAAGATACCGATGTCATGACTTTGCTTTTTTCCTTAGAAATTTTAACATACCTGAAACCCTAAAAAGAGGGAACTATAATTATTCTTAAAATTATTATTGTAATTTATACTGAACTCTATTTAAGATCTGCTGGAGAAGCCAGCGGAATGGAATGGGTTCTTTTTAGTTTCAGTGCTTGTTTCATTAGATTCCATCAGGCCAAAACATTGGAGAAGCATCAGGACTCCTCCAGTACAAATGGAAACTCAGAGCAGATCAAGGAAATGTTTTACTGTGCAACATCTTAACAAAACACCAGCAACTTGCTGAAATAGACACAAAAAGTGACAGCAAGGTAGTTACATAATTATTTATTTATCTTTTCAGTGTCTCTTGACAAAGAGCTATGTCTTGTGTACAACTGAAATGGTTCCCAAGAAAATTGTTTTGAGGAGCTGCCACATTGTACAAAGATAAAGCTCCTGATGTGTAGGTGAAGCGGACTGAGAAGGATGCTGGGTGACCAACCTACAGCTGGTTAGAACCTCCCTTCTATCTCTTTTCTTTGCTCTGCCTTTCAGTCAAAACCTCTTTTTATCCCATTGGAAGAGAAGAATCTTCTAATAATCAATATTTTCTCCCCAATGTAATGATCATAATTTAGTCCACATACATGTTGCACATATCTTTATTTTTATTATGTAGTGTCTGTTGTAGTGTCTTTAGCTGTGTCATCAAGTGATTGTTTTTCCTGATGCACTGTTAATGGAAAGTCTGGACTGATATTTGACAGCTGCAGCCTGCAATTGTTCTGAACTTGCAGGTTTATATTATATCTTAAAGGTGATTTATTGTATTTGATTTTGAAAGGTGATTAGTTAGATAGGTGCTCATACCACGGTAGTTAACAGAAGATACTTTTAAATTCTACTCAATAGTGCTATTGCTATTCCAACTGAAGATGCTGTTTCTAACCTATGTATATGTATATCTAATATTTGACATATATTCCTACTAAAACAGTGCCTGTTTTAATAGGAATATATGTCAAATATTAAATCTTCATCATTAGAAAGATGTGCGTTATTTAAGAAACAAATATTAAATCTCCATCATTAGACAGGTGGGCATTATTTAAGAGATATAATTAACCAGTTAAATCCTTACAATATTTTGAAATGTGAGATATGCCTCCTGTTCTAAATTGAGATGTTATTTTGTATATTAAATTGAAATAATAGAATTATTATTGGTATTAACAATTACTAGTTAAATTTCATGTTTTACAGTTACACTACCATGATTAGACTGTTGTGGCAGTATGTAGCAGAATCTGTGAAAACTTGTTTTGATACTTGCAAATCACAGTAGTGACAGTGACTATAGTTTAAATTACATGATATGTAGATTTTCAGTTACTCATAACCAAAATATTTACAAATCTGGGTGACTTTTTTTTTTGTTGCATTTCCTTCAAAGGTGAACATTTTTTTGTGAATTAAAATTTAAATAAAAGTGACAGAGATGTAAAGAATATAAGATATAAAAAGAGAAGGAAGGCAGGGTACAGAATGAAAATACCTTTCCTTAAGGGAGGCATTTTTAAAAGTTGTAAAGTTGGTTTGGATTTAGTTTATTCCACCCTGATAATTATCATCTAACTCCTCAGACCTTTCTTCTGGATTTCAAATTGTCTGAAATCTTAAGTTATGGAGGATTTAACCTGAGTTTAAATGCCTATGTTATTTCATGAGCTAATTTGTGCTCAGTGAGTTAGCACCCCCCTGTTAATGGGATAAACCAGCTGGGTCTCCAAGGAGAGCAATTCTTGTAAGAGGGATTAGCTTGAATTTGGAACTTGTATCAATGTGGGTCATCTTTAACTACTTACATTCCTAAAATTTAACTTGCAGTTAGAATTGCATGCAGAAGACTGGGAATATTATTTTAAAATTATGTGTGTGTGAAAACTCGCCTTCGAGTTCCCAAACTCAGTGGTCATCTGTGCAAACAAAGCACACAATTCTCATCATTTCCACAAAGGGCTGGTTTTCTAGTTGTCAGTTGCATTTTTCAGAAATCTTTTAAGTATGTAGCACTCACAGTAAGGATGTTAGCTGCATGTCTGTACTGAACTACCTGGTAGAATTTATATAAGAAAAAAATTAAGTAGAGGCAGAAGACTTCTTCCTACATTTCTCACCGTTTGCCACACAGTAAATATCTGTATTCTGTCTGCTCTGAAGTGTTGGACCAGGCATTCCTTTGACTTTTAGCCAAATATTTCAAAAGTGAGGTATTGCACAATGAGCTTTTCTTGTAAACTAGAAGAGCTTCAAAGCCTCAGAGAGTGCAATTTATGGTTTGGGGGTTTTAAGAAATAAACAGAATAAGGATCTTCACATCAAAAATATTTTAAATGTTTCACTTCTTGTTTAAAGCAGTCTCTGTCATTTAACTGTGCCAGTAGGAAGAGCTATATCCAAATTACTATTTAATCTTAATTTTCTGCTTTTGCATATACTCAATTATAGCTTTTCAAATGGAACGTTTTCTCTGTAACTTCTCATTTAAACATGAAAGACCTTAAAATGTTCTGCAATAGTTTGATTCAGTGTAAAGTTATTTACTAAATGACTTGGAAAGGAATGTAAAAAGTACAGTGTAGTCCTTTCACTTAAAATTACACCAATGTCTAAGTCTTCTCAGCTTGAAGGGCAGATTTTTGTGATGAGCACAGAGATTCTTTTCCGACACATGATAATAATTTTATGGCTTTTTTTTTTTTTTCAGAAATCCTAACCAAAACAGACTATATCTTTTTTTAGGCTGAGTAGTGATGAGATTTTTATCATATTTTATGACTTTATCATACTTGTTATTTAAATTAATGAACTCTTGGTTAGTTCTCTACACAGTGTGTTAAGGTATTAGTTACCTGTCAGTAAGAAAAAATAGAAATAAAACCAAACACAAGTAGCAAATATATGCATGATATATTATTGTTAAATGTTATTTAAATACCAATATTAAAGATTATTCATGATGTTAATCAAATAAAAAGTTTATGTGAAACATTGAGAAATTAATTCAATATTCAGATGATGTGCAGAATTATCAGAGAAAAATTGATCAAAAATTTTGATCAAGATATATGAAATCAATTGGCACATAGATTGTTATTAAAGTTTCAGGCAGGGAGTATTAATTTTGACATATAACTTAAATTTATTCTTTTCTTCTTTTAATATTTTCAGTATATTCAGTATTTAAATGAACTAGTCATATATTGAGTGAAGTGTAATATACTGGAATTCCCCATTTGGAACTGACTTCAGTTTTCTTTGTATCCCAACAACTTTGTATTTTTTTTGGCCAGAAATAGAGAAAATTACAGTGTCTGCACATAGCTCTCAATTCTATAAAATTTCCTGATATTTTTAAAACATTAAGGTGAACAATTGCCAGTTAGAAATGTGCAACTTGGATTAAATCACTACCAATATGACGATAAAGGACACAGATCTTGATAGGCTGAGCTAATACAAATATCTTAAAGTTTCTTTATAGGAGAGTAATTTTGTGTCTGTATATTCTAACAGGGGTTGTATTTCTGGTGTATATTGCATAATTTACTAACACTTATACTAATACACCCACTGCTGTCTCAATCTTTGTGCTTGTTTTTCCATATCAGTAACAAATGGGGCACAAAAGAACTTGGATCAAATTAGTGTTTTGTCTGTTGCAGCAAGTTTTTCATAGATCTTCACTATCACTGCTTGCTTAATTTCCATAGTAAACTTTCTCATCACTACTCATTTTATTTAGCCTCTTTCAATCAATTTGGTTCCTTATTTTATGAAGGCTTCTAGTTTTACATTATGAGATTTCTTCATGACTGTAATGTAACATATTGTATTTAATACACAGTTGTAAATATTTGCTTTGATTACTTCCAAAACTGGTGATTTTAATGGTCTATTTTCTAATATCCACTGGAGATACCTTCAGCTAGGGCAGTTACCTTCAGGATCTTCCTGCCTTAGCTATTCAGAAAACTTAAGAATATTGAACACTGTACATGATAATATGAATTCTATGCTTGTCAGTTCATCATAGAGCTGAGTCAAAAGTGTTATTATTATTGCTTATTCCAGTAAGTCCTTTGCATCTCCCTATTTAGCTGAGTTACTGGCTCCACCATCCCCTCTAGCTAGACAATTTTTTGCTCCTCTGAGCATATTTCTGAATATTTGAAACTGTAATTTTCATAGCATCAAGAGGGTGATTTTTAAAATCTGAATGAACATTGCTCTTCTGATATTTTGCTGTATACTTTGGTTCTTTTAGCTGTTGTTGGTGTTTAAAGACTGTATGGAGGCTTTCATCTTGAAAACTAACCAGTCAATTAGAACTGTATGTACTACACAACTCATCTACATCTAATAAGACACAGATGCAAGGACTGATAAAATTGATTTTAATGTTCTCCCTAATAACCAAAAGCAGTATTGATGCAGCCAAGGGCTGATATGGACTTTGATAATTAATCTGCTGCACTTTCTTCCTGCAGTGTCCATACCTTACTACTAATCCTGCCTTGAATGGTGCTGTATTTTTTTCATCCTTTCTGGCAGCTCACACTCCTGCTGGGACAGTTCTGCCATTGCATGCAAATGTGTGAAGAGAGCAGAGGGAGATTTATTTTTGGGGTGGGAAGTTTAAACATAAAGGTCTTGCAGGCTATCCTCTGTGCACTGTCCTGTTTGTACCCATTTCATTCAAAACTTACCCTTTCCTGAGAGGTATTCGGACAAACCAGGGACTTCAGTGTGCCATTTCTGTCATTATTGGTAAATAGAGAGGTCTTCCTGATTTGCAAAGTGCAATAGCCTATGTGCTTTGTAGATGTGTTAGAAACAGGAGAAATACTTCTGTATAAATAGCATTATGTGTGTGCATAAGGAAAAGAGAATAGTTGCCTTAGATCCTAATCTTTCATGTCTGGTTCTTAAAACTTACCTATAGTGTTACTGCTGCAATAGCACTGTTCTTTTTCCTCTTTCCTTGCTGTTGGAATTATGGGATGATGTATCAAGAAAGTGCTGTTTCCCCTTTCTTTGTCAAGTCATCTTCATCTACTGTAGTCATGTTAGAAAGCCTTTGCTCTCTCAAAGGACAATTACTTCTTTTCTCTTTATTTCAAGGCCTTTATCCAGCTCAGACTGGTAAATTAGTACAAAGTGCTTGCTCAGAACAAAAGTGGAATGATGTGATTTTATTAAATGGGGTTTGCAAAGGCTACCATAAAAGTGAGGAATGATTTTCAGTCACTTTTTCTGGACTGTGATCAAGTTCATATCCCTGAGAGAACTCAAAAGAGATGTGAACAATAATTGTTTGTTTAATGATTTGGCCACCTTTATAAAAACTACAAAACGAAGTTTTTCATTGCTGCTTTGGGTCATTGCTCTAAAACCTCTGTGTTAAGCAGTTAATCATAAATCTAATGTCTCTTTTTGATGGCACTTTTTGATATTGTCTAGTACTTTTCACAGCTCTCTGTAATTGTCATTAAAATAATGATTATGCAGGTTGAAATGCAAGCCAAGAATGAAACATAACTGATGGATGATCACAGTGATTAATTTTATGGTTTTGTTTTTGATTAAAAGCATAGTCTTTCATGTAATGCTAGTAAATATTCATACTATTACCTACTGGAAATTGCAATTTTTTTAAACTGGTAAACTCAGGATTTCAACAGTGGAACATCTGTTTTCTTTTGAGAAAAATATGATAAGCATCTGTTAGCATGGAAGATGTGAATGAAACCAGACCACATTTGTTTGCAGTGTTATGGATTATCTGGTCTTACACTGTTTATGAATAAATCATGCAGGATGGATAGTGCTGGTAACCACCAGAGTATGTTTTATACTTGGTTTAAGGCATAAATTTATGTATTTGTGATTTTTCCTGTAGACACTTGAAAAATTTATGTTTTAAATAAAGAAGAAGCCTGTTGCATTTCTAGGCCAGTACTTAAGCTCATGGATACCAGAAATTCTTTTAAGCCAAGCCATGCCTGCTGTTAATATGTATGAGAATATAGCTTGAGACTTAAAAAGAAAGCAAAAAAATGTTTACTATGACTTGGAAAAAATTACTAAAATATATTTTATTTGAGAAATAGTGTGTTCTCATGGAACTGTGTTGTGGCCTAATGTACATGTAGACAGAGCTAAGTTGGTATGTGTGGCCTGGAAGACTCATCTTGGAAACTCCTGTGCTTAGTTGTGGTACTTATGGTCATGAATTCTTTGTATAGATTGCAAAAGATTTTGTATTCAAAGAGCTGGGTGGATGTACAAACATTTTTGTGCTCAGAACAGTGGGGAGATGCTCAGGTTTGAAGAGGCCAGTGGTTTGTGCGGGAGTTTGAGAGTTACATCCCCGTGTCCAACAGTGTCTGTACTAATGTCTAAGGAGGTTGGGCTGCCTTTGGTCACAACAGGGTCTGGTGGTTCTGCAGGATGAAAGGGGTGTATTCTGCAGGACAGCATGGGGGCTGATTTTATGCTTAGCAGCCTACCAATGTCACATGCATGCTTTAGTATTGCTGCTGCTCTGTCACTTCTGATAGTCCTTGGAGCCAGCACTGCTTTGAGGTTCCTCAGTGCTTTGAGGGTATCTTTACAAAGGCAACGCAGTGAAACCTTGAAATACCTTCTAAGAAAACATAAAATTTTGCATATGGTGCATATGGAGGCTGAAGTTCAGCATGGATGGATTCCAGTGGAGAAAGCAGATCAAGACTCTAGACCTAATAGTGACCACTGTCTGTGAAATGTGAATATTGAGGTCCTCTCAGCAATTAGTTACTGTCTCTTCTTTGCAGTGGTGCATGTGACTTTGTGTGGATGGCATAGCACATTTTAAAGTGTCCAATGTTAACACAAATACAGATTGTTCATTTGAATGGTAGAATGAGTTAGGGATTGAGTGAAATCTTATAATCTTGTTTTCATGCCCTTAATCTTAGCCACTGATGTATCTTTTTAGCTAGTGCTGGAGATGGAACAAATATTTCAATTAGGTAATTATTTCAATTAGATCTCCTTTTGGTCTTCAACATCCTTACAAGGGGAAGTGGAGGGGCAGATACCGATCTCTTGGCTGTCTTGACCAGTGACAGGACTCAAGGAAACATCATGAAGCAGACTCAGGGAAGGTTTAGCAGAAACAGATTTTTCACTCAGAGAGGGCCTGGGCAGTGGAGCAGGCTTCCCAGGGGACTGGTTGCAGCACTAAGACCTCTCTGAGTTCAAAAAGTGTTTGAACGGTGCTCTCAGGTGCATGCTGTGATTCTTGAGGTGCCCTCTGCAGGGCCAGGAATTGGGCCTTGTGATTCTTGTGAGTCCTTTCCAACTCAGCATATTCAATTATTCTAAATGTGCTTATATTATGTATTAGTTAATTAAGTTTCTCTATCCAATAGGAGTTACTTTTTTTTTTCTGGCAAGTTGAATGTTTCATCTTTTGCCATGTTTTGGAGTCCATTGTGTAGGTTTCTTGTTGTGGTTCTGACTTCGAGTCTTCCTCCCACCCCACCTCCAATTCTCGTAGTTTGTCTCCATAATCAATTCACTTGCAAAACAGACTGAGCAAAATCTAGTGCAAAATATCTAGTCCTCTGCCATTGTAAGCTGGATGCAGATTTCTTTATCCTGTCTTCCAGTGATGTGAAAATACATTGCTTTTTTGTGGCCTGTTCCAGGTAGGCTAAAGTTAAAAAGCTAAGGGGAGTACTTTACATGCACATACAGGAGACAGGAGTAGAGGTTTTGAATCGAAAATTGGTAGCAGGAGGCACTGGAAATCATGTTAGGTTTTTTTATCAGTTAGGACAAAGAAGGGCCTTCCTTCCCCTGGTAACTCCAACTGTTAAAAGAAGCTGAATCCTTGATGTAAAGGGCCAGTGGAGAATTCCTTTTATAGGAACACTTGTTGATATAAAGTGCTAAGGTCAATGTTCTAGGGCAGCAAGATCTTTCCTTCTTCTGCCACAGCTTTCTAAAAGAAGGAGGAAGGGAGGGTGAGGTAGAATTTTACTGTGGTCTGTCAGTTCACAATTGATTTAAGGTTCCTAGAGGAACAAGTGCTTGAGAAAAGATGTAGAAGATACTTATGTTCTGACAGCTTCTACAGGAGCAGGATAAAAGCTCTCTTTTCTGCATCTTTCCTGTGCAGCAGCCCAGCTCCGTTGCTCAGAGGATTGAGCAACTGATTGGAAGATTCTTTCTTAAAAGCTGCTGTTTAGATATAACAAGTGCTTAAATTATATCAGTTTTCATAATACACAATAATGAGTATAAAGTGTAAGTCTCTAGAAAGATATCAAATATCTGTCATTTAAACTATGTTTTTTGAAACATTCCTACATATTTGTTGTTTGGGAATAGGGAAAGCAGCAAATAAAGTAATCTAAGAAAGTGTTCCAGACATTTTTTATTTACTTGTGTATGCCACTGAATTCAGCTGGATATTTAAAAGTTTTGTGGTATTTTATTACTGTGCTGTGTTTACCTTTCTGACAATACTGTTGCTTTCTAGCTAAGATAACTTCCCCAGTCTGTAATTATTGCAGGGTTGACAAAGGCTCATGCTAACAGTGATCTTCAAAACATTTTACTTGGGCTCTCACAAATCATGGCTTTAAATTCCTGAGTGTTAAAACCAGTGTACTTGGAGGGGTTTTTATTTATTTACCGAATCTTGAACTTTTAGCTTCACAGTCCTAAAAAGTTTATTTTCAAAGCACTTCTAGTGAAAGCAAATAATTCCCTGCTACCACATAGGTTTAATGAGAGACGCTGAACTGAATAGGAATTGACAATATCAGAGCTGCTTCCTTCCCAAAGGATTTTTGGCAGGACAAAGCACAGGGACTGTGTTACAACTGAGAGGAAAGGTTGTTTCCCATGGCTGAATAGAGAATGGCATGGTCTAATCATCAGCAAATCCCACTTTGCTTGAAAGGTCACATCTTTGTCAGGTTTTTTCATTGGTATTCCAAATACTTCCCCCTCCTCCCCCTTAATCCTTAGGATTAGATATGTAAGATAGTTACATTTTCAATACTTCAATTTAGGCCAAAAATCAAGTCCTGGAACAGAAAACTTCCCAATACTTCCCCATTCACTCTTGGAAAAGTCATTTAATGAAAATCAAAGCTTTCAGTCAGCAGATCAAGTTTTTGAGTCAGAATCACAGAATATGATGAGTAGGAAGGGACCCACATGGAGTTACGGTGTTTGAAGTAGCAGCGGTAATGCCTTAAGCTCTTAAACTGTTAACAGCTAAAACAATTAAACAACAGTGTTAGCATTATGAGAAAAAAGATCTACTCTCACTTAGGCCACTTTGCATGAACTGATAAGAATAATTTGAATAACAGTTTAATAATAAAAATTGTTGTTGAAGTAGTGATTAGTGTTTGGTTTAGCCATCTATACTATTTACATTCTAAATATATTTAGAAATATAAAAATATATTCAAATTCTTTAAAATATGTATTTATAATTCCTTTAATGCATAAGAGGAAAATATCCCTGACTTAAAAAGGTCTTTTATTAATGGAATTAATTTTCAATGAAGTTCATGTTACAGATGCAAATACATTATAAGGTATGATTTGAGACAGAGTAAAAAAAACCACAGAGTTGAGCTACTCTTTTCCATTACAGTAATAGTTCCTGTCAGTGATGCTGGCTTGTATTTTCAAGAGCTTCTTTTCTTGTTTTGATCAATGACATTTTTCTTTTCTCTTGGTTCTGTTGCTGCAGGTGAGATGTTCAGCTGAGGATGTTTGCTTAGTGCCCTGTGGGATGGTGGAATTTTTAACCTGTAGGATGTGTGTCCTTTACTCTTTTCAGACAATGTCCTTCTTCATTCTTGCTGTTTCTGTGGTAGTTTTGTGATGGCACCAGTTTACTTTTTCCCTACCTGGTATGCACATAGAGAGGGAAGGGAGTGATGATAGGGAGTTGGATGTTATTACAGTGCTGCTTAGCCTAAATTCTTGTTCTAATTCTTCCTTCTGGGAGCCTCTGGCAAATGTGCTGGAGTAAAATGGTGCAGACTCATGTGAAGAGTCACCAGGAATGTGTATAAGTGTTTGTAACATTCCCCTAGGCTGTACTGCAAGTTACTTGTTCATATTTGAAGGAACATTCAATCTACTTTGGGACCGAGTGCCTAAACCCCAGTTTAGGGTTGTTTGGGGCATTTCTTGGATGTGTGTGGGCCCGTTGTAAATTCAGCATTTCTGAACCTGTAGTTTTGTGTTTACTTGACAGTCAAAATAAAAGCATTTGAACACACTTTGAGTTCCCTTTTGCGATCTCAAAACTTCATGAAGCGGAGAGTAAAGGTGCAAGCTTTAAAATGGTATGAAGGTTTTGAACCTCAGGTGTGTGAGTTAACTCCTCTGCACTCATGGAATGCAGTGAGTTCAAGGAGATGTAAAATTGAGCATGTACTTTGTAGTTTTCAGAGTCAAGGCTAAATTGGGTGCTGAAGTGTTTCTCCTCTTAAGGTAACACACTGGAGAAGAGAGGTTCTGCTGACTGTTAAGTTCCTGCAAGTCGATATTTTGTTCCTAATATTAAAAAGAGTACATGTGTTTTAATCCTGGGACCCAAACAATAGTAAAAAGCTCATTAGTGTCTCTCACAGAATGTACTGACTTCTCTTGCACTGGGTTATGTGAGCAGGAGCACCATGGAACTTGACTAAGTGAAGCATTTTGCCCTTAGTACTGTATCACTCTGTCCCACAAAGGAAAACCTAATTAGTGCATCCAAAGAAGCGTTAAATAGATTTCCTGCTGTTTAATACAGGAATTATGTGTGTTTGTCTACTGCAAAACATTAGAGGGAATGTTCTTAGTGCATATTTCTGCTGCCTCTTTCACGATTTAGGTGCAGTTTAACATTGTAGCTGCCTCAGGAAGGCTCAGTAACTCACTTCTCCATCAAATCTTTCTTCTCATTGTTATGCTCTGTTTGTTTTGGTGCTATTGCATAATGATAGACTCTAAATGAACACCTTTGCTAGTCATTTCAGATTAGGGGGGATACCAGAATATATCAGCTCGTTGTGACTTGAGGTTCAATTATTCTTTTTTTGGTGCTGATCTTTAACTAATAACTGAGAAGAAAGAGTTTACTTTGTGTCATCTGTAGCCCAAACCTTTTCATTCCTGTGTGTTCTCATTAAAATGTGGGATTTCTTCCTGGGGGTCACCATTACAGTCAGGTTTACACAGCCCTAATGGGTGACATTTTATTTCTGATTTCATCCCTTAGCTGGCCTCGCCTGGTCTGAAGTGCAGACTTTCTAGACTACATATGCTGAAGTTTAAAAGCAGAAAAATACCACCGTAGGAAGAGTAGAAAGTCTCCTTGAACTGTGCCAAATTTTGCCTTGTTGTACTATAAAACTATCTAAGCAACTTATTAAGAAATATCTCTTTGAGTCTAGCTGATTTGCTGCCCACCTATTGTAAAGTCTGTTTTATTTTATTTCATTTCATTTTTGTTACTGTTGGTTCCTCTTTGGTTTTAGCTCAGTTTATTAAGATGCATTTAAGTGATCTGGTTTCAGGTTTTATTAGGTAGTTTATATGAAATGTTACATATTGCTCATGTAACATGTTTTGTAAAACAGTTCTAAGACTGTGCAAATTGTACTGAATTAATCTTCGTAACCTGTATTTTATCCATCTTCATGGCAGTGTAAAGTGATGTAAAGAGCATCAGAAACAGAGCCATGTACTGAGTCTAAAGCTTTGGTATCCCCTCGATATTTGATCAGGATTTAGTGACATTTGAACGTAGCTATCACAACATAACATCTACTTAGAGTACTCTGAGAAGGGGTATTTGCCAACTCAATACTTCCCTGGAAGGCAGCTAAAGCTGCACCATAGCACTTCAAGATTAAAACACTGTAAATTCTTTCATCATGCTCCCAGATGTTAATGTAATACATAAAACTGTTCAAGCAGCATTTTTAGCATCTTGTTCAACTCATCGGGGTAAAATAGGTCTGAATTTTGTAGTAGTCTTTGTTCATAGCTTGCACAACTTCCTACTTTGGAGCCACCATCTCTTTAAATGTGTATTGTTTCAGGAATACCGAAGCAGCCAGCTGCTCCCAGAAACACTGAAAACCTTATAAAAAGCAACATAAGAAAACACTTAATCAGGTCCAGAAACAACCTGTGTCCTTATGTTGTTACTTTGTGTGAGCCTGCAAAACCACACAAGTCGGAGTGTGATTTGAAGGTCACAGAGTGCACTGAATTTTCCAAATGCTATATAATTAAAGAAACACCTGTGCCCCAGCCAAATAACTTCATGCTGATCTGCTGTGAAAATGTTATTCTTAATAACCCTAAAAATTTGTAATTTCTTACCCCCAGTGGAGGTTGCAAGAAGAGCAGCAGTACATAAAGGCTGAGACGTTGCTTCAAGGTGTCTTAAAGGGTCTCTTAAGATTGATTTAGTAGTGTCCCAGTGTGTGTTTCCTAGTTTCTGCCATTATGTTTAGCACATGTCAGATGGGACTAAATGGGATTTAAAAGTGCCAATGATTTATGAAGACTTAAATTCTACTCCTGAACTCCTGTTGTTCTTAAGCCAACAGAGGTTTTAAAGGATATCGCAGGTCATATATCCTTTCCTAAGGAGAAAGTGGGGAAAAAAATCCATATTGCTTGATTTTGGTCTTTGTATCTGTTCCCTTATTTTGCACTAAAGAAAGTGCTGTTGATAAGACATCTGAATGTTATAGGCTCATATAAGGGAGGAAGAAAACTGGTGTGAAATTTCAGAGTTGCTTGAGGTCCTGTCGATTTTTCTACCCAGAGGGAATAAACAAGAGGAAGGAGGGTTGCAGTGTTAACATTATGTGAAGAATCTATAGAAAATTTGTGGGAAAATCCTACTTTAGTAAAATAAGATTCCAATGGGAGTAGAACACATTCAAAAATAAAGAAAAAGAGGATAAATGAGAAAACAGGATTGGTAAGCTGGATCACAGCTTAATTTTACAGTCTTTTAAATCTTCCTCACTGAGAGCCAAACTACTGACACCCAGGATGTGCCACCAAGCACATGAGGGCACAGAAGTAAAAGATGTGGTGACAGTCCTTTATTCATAGTCTTTTCATCTCAAGGTGCACTACCTGTGCATGTTATAGGCATGGAGATTTATTTTGCTATTACTGACCACGTTCCAAATTTTAAAACAGATTTTTAAGGATAAGTTGGCACGAGATACTTCTAATTTCAAAATTAAGTTTTGCCCTTGACTGATAATAGCACTAGTTGGAGAAGAAATGCAGATCCACCAGACTCCCTCCCCAAAATCATGTAGCATGTGCTTTCAGTTATTAAGTTCAGAAAACATGGATAATTATCTGAATAATTGTGAATGGATAATGTATACAGACTAAGTATTTTGTAGGAAGTCACTGAATGACTGACCTGGTCTACTTAAATGTTTTCATTTAGTCTGTGGCTGTTCTTGACAGTAACTGAAGCCACAGTGATTTAATACTTGCTAACTGGATTTTATTAAATGACTAAAGACCATAAGCCAGTGAATAGTAAGCAATATGCAGGTATTTTTATCTCTGAACCTGTATGTAATCATCTTAAAAAAAACCCCAAACATTAAAAAACCCACCAAAAAGTCTTATGTTTGAAGAGCCAGATGTTCAAATAGCTACAGTCTTACAGTCATTATTAGTTCCTAAAATGTATGACATAGAACAAAGACCCACTAGAAGAGAAATGGTGGTGGTATTGAATTGGGCAAGCAGAAACAAACAAACAAACAAACAAAGGCAGGTGGATCCCAGATCCTGAGCAGCAAAGGTGCCTTTTCCATTAGTATGCTGTGTAGAAGTAGTCACCTGTCTTTATATGACAAAAAGAGTGAGGATCTGTAGGATCCAAATTACCAAAATCATGGTGAGCTGTGAAGATGAAGGCAGCATCTTTGCTTGGACAAAACCAAAACACAAGCATATACACACTGCTCTCTGTGAACTGAATATTCCTGCTTTAAAGACATAATGGTACAGATTATATTCAGAAAGCTTCTGTTCACTTATGATTCTAGCTTTGATGGGAAAACTCTCTGGTCAAGCTTGTTTGACTGTCTTCCTTAGCTGAGTAAGGAAATTTATGACCACAGCTGTACTGCTATCATTTCTCTTCTTCTCTTTTCTCTCTTCTCTCTTCTCTTCTCTTCTCTTCTCTTCTCTTCTCTTCTCTTCTCTTCTCTTCTTTTTCGTTTGTTTTTCTGGCAGCATGCTTCAGTGGACAAACCAAAGGTGTGAGGTCATCAGAGATGTGTGGATCACATGGATGTGCTGAATCAGTTTTGTACACAACTTTGTGGCTTTCTCCTGCATCCTCATCCTGAAATGAGATCTCTTGGAGCTTGTTTTTTCTAACTAAGACATTGGATTTTTTTTCCCAAACCAGAGAACAGTTAAAATCAATTTAATATTAAGCTTTTTATTCCCTCAGTTGGCAGTTGATAGGCAACCATGTCTTGCCCTACACCTGCCACTTCTGCTTCCTTTAATTCCTTCAAAAAAAGAACAAATGGAGTTTGGATATTCAGCCACCACTGCATCCACCCTTGGTCTGTCTGAAAACTCTTCTACCAGTGGTGTTTTAGGTGGCAGGGGAAAAAAAAATTGCTGATTCTTCTCTCAGTTTCATGTTTTGCTCCTTATTCCTCATGCTTATCAGTCTGTGCACAGATCAGTCAGGGAATAATTACTATATTCCACACAGGACTGAAAAACATGGCCACACTCATCTGAGCTCTTTCCATGCTGCTTGATGAAATCTAATTAGGTTGGATCATATGTGTTCAAGCATGATTGTCTCCAAGCTGTGTAGCTAGATCTATATGTGCTGTGGGTTAAAATTACCTCCTAATAAACAAGACCATACATGGGTGGCACATCAGCACTTATAAATAAAGTAGGTGATTGCTATTTATGATAATTTTAAAGGAATGCTCCATTATTTGTTAAAGAACTCTTCACAAGTGATTGTAACACCAGAAAAATCAATTCTTTCAACATTACAGTGCTTTGGAAATTATGTTTGCTTTACCAAGATTTATTTGCAGAACAACATGTTGAAATCTCCCATTTTGGCATACTTGGGAAGCTATTTTTGTTATTTTCGAGCAAAGCTTTGATTTCTTTAACTGGATTACAATGCTAAATTAGGAAAGATTAAATTTAGAGAAGACAATTTATCTGAATGCAAATAGAGTTATTTTGGAATTTTCTCTCATGGAAGATGCCAGTATTATAGATTATGTTCTCAGGTGGACAGAATACAGATCTTAGGATATTTCATTTCTTTCTAAATCTGAGTTTTTGTCCTGTGTAGTCACACTAAGTTGTTAAGAGAGGGTGCCAGTAAGTCAAGAACTTCTTTCTGGGTCTCATGTGAATAAAATGGTTTTTAAACTCAAAATGCCTTCCTGCTGCAAAAATTTACATCAACTGTTAACAGCTCCTAAATTTCCTCCTCCTCCCCCTTCTTTTTTTTTTCCCTTTCAGACACTAAACAAACAGTTTGATTTTCAAGTATGAGATATGCAGCAGCTCCTGGATAATTTAGCTAAATCATTGCAAGTTGCTGGACACCAACAGCTGAGTTTTAAGCACTGTTGCCCAACAGAGAATAAATAAAGAATTTGTACATTAATAGTTAAAGATACAAAGACTCTGAGTACACAGAGAGCAACAGAAAGCTGAACATTTCAGCAAAATTAATATGGTGACTAATTTTAGTGTTTGAGAGCACTTAGGTAAAAGCAGTGTTTGTGAAAACATGGTTTCTACTGTAGCTGAACTAGGAAGTGATTTTTGAGATCTATTATGCCTTTATATGATAACTGTGTGTGAAAGTTGGATTTTTAATGGAGATCACTGTGATCTATTCTACCACTCCTATTTAAGAATAACCAGTATTACCCAATTACTGATTCTTTTATACTCATTAAAGAAGCACTTCTGGATTTTGCACAGTGAATTCATGTATTTGAGTTGTGTTCAGTGATGTTCTGAAATGGACCTTGGATCTTGAGGTCTCGAAAGTTTTATTCAGATTGTATTTCTTACATGATGCACTTGCTGCTCAGAGGGCAGATATGATTTATGGCACCCAGAGATTTTGGTCTATTGTAGCATTCATATAGGAAGGAAAGGGCACTGATAATAAGGACAAAAAAGAAGGGGAAAATATTGGTGAGGGAAATACCAGAAAAAGAGAAATTTTCAACTTCTGAAACAGGGGTTTATTATTTCAGTATCAGATATTAGAAAGCACTTTTTCAAAATGGTAGTGAAATGTCCATTTAAGAAAGTGGGTATTAAAGAATGATATATAGTCAGGTGTCAGTGTGGCCTCGTGCTTTCAGCTGAGCTGCTGTGTGCTGGTGTATCAGAGCAAAGCTCAGATGCTGCCACGTTTTGGAGCCAACCACAGAAAATGTGACTTGCCTTGCAAAAAGCTTGAGTTCTCCAGTGTATGGAGTTACAAGCAAGACTGGCATGTGCACATATATGTATGTCCCTGTTATAGAAATAAGAATGCTGCAGCCATATGGTAAACCATTTTTAATGCCTTATAAATTTGTAAACATTACTGTGTTTTCAATTCTGTTATCAGTTTCTATAACGGAGGCTAGAAAACTGAAAATCCATATAAAAATAACACACCATATTATTTTCAGGTATTTTTGACACATATTTGATAATTTCTTTTAGAAGAATACCTTTTTTTATAAAAATCCACCGACTTTAATTGAAATTAATAGTTAAGATTTTTGAGAGATGCCCGTGGAGTCTACATTTCCTCTAAGTGCAAGTTTCCTACTGTTTCTTTGCTTTTATTTATTAATATGGAAAAAGAATACTTCAGTACTCTACATTTTATATTCAGAAGATAGCAATAAGCTGGGGAGTATTTTTATGTAACCAAATAAATTGATAAATACAGCTGATTCAGACTGTTTACATAATCTTTCCAATGTCAACAGTAATTTAAGTTATCCTAACTTTATACTGAATCTCCAAAATCCAATTACAAGCTAATAATAATTGTCAGTTTTACTCTAAACCTTTAATGATAGGTCACAAGGGATGTTGTACCAGAAGGATTAAATCATTGTAGACTGCAGCTATGCCCAGCCTTAAATTACTAACCTCTTATCTCATGGTAACAGAGCTACTATATGTTTTGTCGCCATTTTTGCTAAATAGAATAAATGTCACCAAAATTAATTTCATCTTTCTTAAATTAGCTTCTTAGCGTGATTTCTCACTTCAGTCAAAATTTATTTCTCAAAGAATTTAATTTCCTTCCTAATCTATTTTATTTGAGAAAGGGGAGGAAGAACTTTCAGGAACAAATCCATTTTAAATCATTCTGTAGCTGATTTTGAAATTTACCCTTCATTAATAATTGCTGACCCTTTCAGGATGGAATTTTTTAAGTCACTATATACTTAAAATCAAACTGTTCCTGCTCAGTATGTATTCCTCCTGGCTGTATTTAAGGCACTAAAAGATAAAAGGGGGTAAATCCTTCTTGTAAGGAGAGGTACTGCTTAATCATGTGAATACAAGATTTCCCATGTTGATGGATGATCCAAGGGAATGTTGGAATTAGATGGTTTAGTTTAGGTGCATTTATTAGTTTTTAATCATATTAAGGACACATGCAAGTGAAGGAAAATAGTGTAGCTGGAAGAAATGCTGCCTTGAAAAGATGGCATTGTCATACAATATAGCAACAGAAATTTCTGTCTGAGTTATTGGTATTCTTAAATAATATTGCCAATGTAATGTGTATTTTAAAATAATGAAAAAATGCAGCTATTGGCTTTTTATTACATTTCCCATTCTTTTGGTTTTGATGAGCTCAGTCAAAAACTCTATAAAGTTACAATGCAATAATTCATTCAAAGAAAAGAAATCAGAAGGATGAAGCAATTGAAAAGGGGAGGATTCAAAAAATAAACCTAAAGTGACAGGCTCTGTCTGAAATTATCACAGCTGGTGATATAAGTAGAAGGCAAAATGGGGGGGGGAGGAGGGATTTTTTGATGCTCATAAATAAAGTCGATTTTAAAATATTGAAATCTAGAGGGAACATATTGGCTGGAATGGTGAAATCTATTAAATGGCTATGATTTCCTTTTGCAAACATGTTTCTCTTTAAGAAACTATAGCATAAAGAATAGGGATGACTAGGGAAAAAAAAAAAGTAAATTCTTCTGTCAGCTGCACATGATTATCAAGGCTTTGTAAACTCAATTAGTAGAGAAGAATTTATCCAAAATCTGATTAAATTTTAGTGCCAGCAGGGCAGAAAATTAAACAGAGCATACACATTAATAATCTATTAAATATTCTATCAACTCTGAACAGCTGTAGCAGTTGTAATCAGACATTTCTTTGGGGCATCCTACAGATTTGGATGGGACTAGGAAGTCACTACTAGATTATTGCAGTACATGAAAAATCAGAAGTGTCTGTCACTCTTCTGTCTGTGGAGGAAATCTGTATATAGGGAAATCCTGAGTTTATATTTAGGTGGGAATTGCCATCTCCACTTTTATTTGAAGCGTTGATATTTATAGCTCTGTGTCTGTGCCACAATATTTGTTTGTAAGGTGGCTGAAGAGCAACCTCAGAGAAGAGCATCACGCAGAAATAGGGCTATTTTTACTACACTGCCATTTCTGATAAAGAAAGTGTCTTGGTCAGGCTGATAAAATGGTAGGTTGCCCTTTTCAGATGGATGATGGCCACTAGCTGAAGTAGGTGAAAACAGAAACATGAATAGTCCCAGAGGAACAGAATTAGTTGTCGCTTGTTGCTTTAAAGTAGGAAACCAAATGCTTGCCACTTTCAATTCTTTTGAGACAGCATTGTAGTGACTATGAGTGCCGTGTTTGTAGTGGTAACCAATCCTGTGCATGACAAGGGACTGTGCCTAGAAAAAAGAATGAAGCCAGTGAAGGTGAAGCACTTTGATGAGCATGTGCTTCCTGAGCATCAGAATATGGAGAGTGCTCTCCCTGGCGCTGATCAGCTGCCCAAGTGGTCCAATATTCTCTAAGTGTAGCCAGAAGCAAATGTCTGGAGAGGAACTGAGCAAGCATGTATGATACTCCCCTTTAGCACTCTGCCAGCTTTTGACTTTCTTTCAGCTAAATTTGTTTACTAACCTGTAACAGATCCTCAGTCTCCCTTGGAGTTCATGTAAGCTTCCATGCCTGGCAGCCTCTGGCAAGGAATTTCACAGGTTTCCTATTTGTTATGGAGAGAGCCATACTTTTCTCTGTGTTTTGAAGTTGTTTCCAACTGCTTCCTCTTGATGAACCCCAGCTCTTGAGTTGGAAAAGACAGCTGAAACTTGATCTCACCTGGCCCCTTCTAAATCTTCTGCAATTCTGTTGGTCACCAGCAAATTTAGTACGTCACGAGTTCTGCGTGTTGATCATTAAGCCAAATTGAACATGTGTGTGTCTGGGTTTCTGACAAACTTAGTATCTGTGTCCTTGAAAAATTTTTATATGACATAACCCTATGAATACAATTTGGGGGAAATATTTTTAATTTCTTTCATCTTTTGTTAGATTTTTTCCTTGTTCTATTCCAGACTGTATTTACAAAGAGGGCTGTGGTTGTAGAGTAGCATCTTCCAAATAAGGGCTTGAACCGAATCAATCTCTATAATTTCTGGTACTACATGACTTAGAAAAGAGGGATTTTTTACTAGTCTGTCACTCTTAAGTCCTCCTTCCCTTTCCTATATATATAATAATACA
>VXAU01001967.1:43180-69720 GCA_013399695.1 Formicarius rufipectus | reverse complement strand
AAAAAAAAAAAAAAAGACTGTAGAAAATCATCTCCCTGTATCTCCGTTCCCGGGCCCAAATCTTGCTTAGAAGCAAGTAAGAAAGTAGCAACATCCACAGTGTAAAGCATGAAGATATTTCAGAGTAATGACATTTGCAAGGAGAGGGACCAAGTAGCAAGGAAAAAGTCTGACTCATGGTAAAAATTAAAAGGAACTATTATCCCATAGTGGTATGTGTGCATATTTATTTGTTTCACCTTGGAAAGTAAAGATCTTCCAACATAACTGAAAGTGAACTGACACAGTGATTTGACTTAAGAAAGGCTGGAATAATCCCATATAATTATAGATAAACTTGTTCTTGGAAGACCTGTAAAGGAAAGAAAACAAGAGAATGCCTGGGAAATGACCCAAACCTTGGTATTAATCTGAGATGTGTTTCTGTGGTCTGCAGAGACTGCCTGAAGGAAAAGAGATGACAGACAGATCCCTAAGAAAAGATCTGAGGTGTTGAATTTAAGATTTGAATTTACTGACATGGCCAAGGATGCATTAAAAACAAACAAACAAACAAAGCTCCCTAAAAATAAATCAAACAAACAAGCCGCACCTGCAGTTGCGATATTAAATTTTCTTTTCCCCCAGTTTGTCTTGTATCATGGCATTAAGACATGGTAAATTATTGTAAAATCCAGACTTTGAAAACTGTTAATTCAAAAACACAGGATTTATTTAAAAGGTAGGTTTGTTTTTTTGTTTGTTTGTTGTTTTTTTTTTTTCCCCAGCATGTTTTCTTTCCAAAATATAGCTTGATTAACTCCAAAATCCTTCTCAAACTCAGTACAGATGGCAGCTTATCTGTCAGAGATGTTAACCGAGGCCATTCCTGTTCTGATCGCCAAGTCTCAGGATCTTCCACCACCTCTCTCACTGAAACTGTTCAACACTGTAAACTTTTTCCATAGCTGATGAAATATAGAAAGAGATAAGAGGGATGAAAGCTGCCCAGTGGCTATGTCATTCAAGAAGGTCTCAGAAGAAGAAAAATCAAAACCAAGTAGAATATTATATTATAGTTGTTGCTATATTCTGACAACGTTGCATTCCAGCAATCTCTCCACACTCTTGCCTTCTGCTTGCAACACCAATTAGTATCTCTAGGAACCACACACACAAAAAAATTGGAATAAAATGAGCTTTCCTCAATAATTTCCAAGGTACATTTTGAAGAAATGTTCTGAGATTTGTAAGACATAATTTTTTATGTAACAAACAAAAACCATCCAATTAGCCATGAATTTCAGGCTAACCCCTTTGTTTTATTTAGTGACTTGAAAACTGAAATGTTCTAAACTTCTGGACACCTGAACAGGTTTCCTTCTGATAGAAATCATTGTCCTTCTTCATTTCCCTATGTCCAATGACCACTAGTATTGTTCTGAAACAATCAGTCTCAAGCAATCATCCAACAGACTGTATTAAACTGTTGGACAGATCCTAGGAGACTATAAGATATATTAGGTACCATTTTAAAGTATTCTGTTTAGTTTTTGGGGGTGGGGGGCGGTGTGATAAAATGCCACAGAGTAACATTTTCAGGGTAAATTAATTTTATTTTGTAATACTCTGCAGCAAAAAGAATGAGGTTTTAATATTATTTGCAGATAACTCAAGAAATTTTGCACACAATTTCTTTACTACAGAAAATTCAGACAATAAAAGGAAATTTTTACTGTTTTTTGGCTTTTGTTATTTATAAAATAATGATTTGCAGATGGCAACTTAGGTAAGGTTTACTTTGGTGACATGTTACCTTTTCGAAACACAATAGTTTTTGGCCAATCAGACTTCTAAGTTTGAATACTGAAATTGGCAATTGGCAGGTAGCACGCAGTACCTACAGTGCCTATACTGAAACAGAATATCTGATGGAAAGTTTTCATCTTTTTCAGTTGAGAGAAAGGAGAAAACCTTCTGGATAAAAGCAAATCCATCCTTCCTTCCTTCCCTTCTTTCCCTCCCCTCCGTCCTTTCTTTCCTCTATCACTACAGTCACAGATTCTTTTACATGGCTGTTGGATGTTCATTAAGTTGTAACCAATATTGGCTGCATGTCCCTTGTCCCATCAAACAAGAGTATCTTTTGTCTAAGAGCTCCTTAGTCCAACTTGAAAATGCAAAGCTGCAAGGGGCTACACTAAAGAGTATCTTTGTCTATGTGCAAAGATGACAATGAGTCTTGGTAATTTGCTCTAATGATTCTCCAACTGCACCAACAGTAAGAAAACAAAATGCAAACAGGGTATGTGTTGTCACAGTTAGTTAGCAAGCAAACAACTAAAACAGGCTGCTTGCCAGCTTCAGAATACTATATTACAATACCAAGGTAACTAACATGGTCAAAGGGAAAATGGATTCATATTTCACAGGTTTATCCAATTCCTTCTTTTTTTAAACAACAAATATATCTAATTAAAATTATATATTTCCACAAATACCATTAGCTAGAAAATCAATACTGGTGTAAGTTTACATTTACCCCAGTGAAACTCAATGATTTATAGCAATATACCTGCTGCACAGTTAATTCTCTGGTTTTATATAAGTAATTATTTTAGGATTCATGCAGTACTTACAACATTTTCTAATTACTTCTTTTTATTACTATCAGAATTGGAAACCAAATGTTTATAGTTTAATTGTGATCAAAAGTCAATTAGGAGTCAAAACATACTTCTGTGTGAAAAAAACCTGTTTATTTGAATGGAATGTGACTGAATAAAGTTTTACATGAGAAATACAAGGCATTTAGAATATTGGAATAATGTATGCCTGTCAATTACCTTCTAGTCTCTGATTTTGGTTTGGTTTGGGTTTTTTCTATTATTTATTTTATTTCGAACAAGGGACTGTTTCATTACACTATGGACAGCTTATAATTTAACTTCAGGGTTTTTCTAAACAACAGTATTGTTTTCAAACTGAAAGGAACTACTAGTGATAAATGACATATTGATCTTTGCAGCTTAAAGGCTATTAGAAATGTTAGACTGTTTTTACAGGGGCATATTCCTACCTTGTGCTGTATTATATGCAATATTTTAATATAATTTCTGAATGAATGATGCTGTACTAGACAATATATGCATTTTTCTCTACAGAATGTAGAGAAATTTCTACAGAATAGAGAATTTTCTTCTGTAAACTTATCAAATGTCTAGAACATCTAGTAAAGAGCAATCTCCCTTGTGAAGATCATAAATGGGTAACCACAAGGATACAGCAAAAATAATTCTCTAATTCCAATTCTTTAAGTCAATAATGTATTCAAACTGTCTGCTCAGTTATAAACAGATTTCCATCCCATCCTATCCTTATAAATGAAAAGATAATGATATATATACCACCCAGATCCCTGAGAAAGCTATCCTGAAAAGAGATCTTCTTAGGACAACAGGAATTTGATACTTCTGCATATTTAAAGATAAACCCTTTCAAATCTGCATATGTGAAACATATAGAGAGCTATGCAGCATAAAATGGAGATATCTTACATAGAGTTTCTTGACACTATAAACTAATAGCCTGAACAAACACAAAATACTTCTGTAAAACAATTAATACTTTAAAACTTTTACTTAGCTGTGGTAAAAAGTAAATAAATCTCACACTTAATCCCACTAAATACATAACGTACCACAAAACCTCATTTTCTGTTTTCCCTATTAAACTGCCTTTATGAGCTTTCTCACTTTTATCCTTCAGTTTCTCTCCCTCATCCCACAGCAGAGAATGTGAGGAGGCTGTGTGGTGTTCAGATGCCTACCAGGGTTAAGCCCAAATATCCATCCACTTTCCTTTTCTTACAGAAAGTTATCTTAAAGAAATGTACTCTTTTGGGATAGCAAGAACCAGATATCATAGCATTTTTACTAACATATTTCTTCAAATCTCTTGCAGGGAGGGAAATACTACAGAAGATCATAAAAGTCTATGTGGTAGATTCCTCTTACAATTCTCAGGTTACAAAGTCATTAGGAAAATATGAATCTTGTATCTTCTNATATATATAATCTAGGAAGTGTCAATATAGGAAATGTTGATCACCTGTTATCAAAATCAATCCAGAGGATGTAAATCTATTTCTATCCAAAGCATACCATGACTTAACTAGTAGCTAAAGAATTAGTTTTATCCAATCTGCCCTGATATTTTCACAGGACAGCATCCAGCTTCTCACTTCTGGAAGGTTTATCAGAGTGGATCTCTGTCATACTGCTGCAAACATTATTTGTTGCACCTGCCAAGAAAAATGCATCGACCCAATGCTAATGTCAGCACGGGAAGAAGCAGTGCGGAGCATTTAAAACTTCCTACTCTCATTTATAGCTTGCTTTACAGTAAAGCAAGCAATTACAAGAAGGTTAGGACTTTAGACAAACATAGGAGGAGGGTTACTTGAGGTCCTACATCAATTTATTAAGGTCCAACGGATCAATGGCTCCAAATGGAAAGCAAAAGTGATTCTTAACAGGCTGTAAAGGTCACATAAATTAAATGGTAATACATTGCAGTGAATGTTTTTATTCTTTTGACTCATTGTATTCACTTTTCCAATTTCCATCCAGTGTCACTCACAAATTACTTGTTCTAGCCTACATTTTGGACATCGATTTTCACTGTCATGTTGACAGCTATACTTTCTTTTCCCAACATTTTATTTTTCCCCTGGTGTTTCTTTTACTCCTCTTCTATACACTTGCTTGAGAATGGCAGCAGACTAGCATAAGAATTCAATGTCAATGGCTGTGTTAACTTTATGTTACTACAAGAATGTCAAAGGTTTGTTCTCAGTTTCAGCAACAAAATGCCAGCTACTTTGGTGACTGAAGTATACTTGCTGAAGGTATTCACTGCTGCCACTCAGAGAAAAATGTGATATATATTTAAAGTGTGTATTATTATACTGAAAGGAACTATGGGTATTTTTCCCTTAGTGATGAGAAGTACAGAACTATAATGTTATGAAATATGTATATAAACACAGCAGCAAAACTTAAGAGGAAATGTCAAACAATGATTTCCTCCATCTTCTTTAAACACTATTTTAGAGTAAAAGGGATGTCTCATTTGGAATAAGATTTAAGAACTCAAGTGAAATTTCTTCCCATGCCTATGAACAAACCTTCCAATTTGCAATCCCTTGTTCACTCAGTGCACCTCTAAGACAGACAGCTTTATGTTAGTAAAGAAAATAAGTACCACGCCCATAAATAGTATAAAGAGAAAAATCAACTTTGAAAGAGACAGGTGTTTAAAAAGTGACCATACATTGAATATGGTATAAGTCACCCTGTTGAAAGTTTTGCACTTCTCTGGCAACTTGTGAGGTAAGACATCAAACATTACCTGGCAGACAATGAGGTCAGCAAGAAGTCATGTCATGGAGCAAGTAGATCACAGCAGCAGCATGGCTGCTGTCATTTCTGTCCTCAGCCCTGACAGGTGCTGCATATGTGTCCCTTCTGCTTTGCAATTGGACAGCAGCCTCTTCAATGCCTCTGTGCACTGGTGTTTTTCCAAATCCTGTTCCATAATCTTTTCCAATTTAATTTCCCCTCTAAAAGCTTTATTTCTGCAAATTGCTGAGGTCTGCTACAAATGTTCATCTGTGCCGAGGTATGCAAGTTTTTTCCACAATATCAAAACATCTGTAACAACATCTTACTCTTTTCATTAACAAGCTCATTTTACTCCCTTCTCATAAGGAAAAAAACTTCAGTTCTGTAGAACAATATTCTGGAAATAAATCCATGACTGATAGTGACACCTGGACTGCTTTACTTAGGGGACATTTTTTGCTGAGGTATTAAATAAAGATAAATTCTTCCTTATGGGATCTGGAGGGGAATAAGGAGGGTAGAATAAGGTACTAACTTAGTAAAAAGGATGCTAAAGTAAGATGAAAAATGGGTATGTTAAAACAAACACGTAAGTTAGGTATAAATAGGAAACCAATCTAAGAGCAAGGAGGATAAAAAGAACAGGTAACAGCAAGTCAGAAAGGATGAAGAAGGTACTGCATTAGGCATCTATCAAACATCTTTGACATCTGTGCATTGATACAAAAACCACAGTGAGCAAAGCTAGGAAATCTTGCAGTTTTTTGTTTTAAATTACAAAAATCATATGATAAGTATAATAGAGAGCTGGTGCAGTGTCCCATAGGACTGGAAGATTATGATAATATTATGTGCAGGAAAGTCAAGAAGAATAAAGGAGGAGGTAGATTTTGAAAGAAACTGTATGACACAGACAAAAGCTTTTGTAGTGCAAAAGCAGTATAGGAAATGCAATAAAGAATAGACTTTGCCTAAACCACCATCATTTAATTCAAAACATAGGGAAGCAAGCACCTCAAAAGTATAAAATACACTGTATTGCTAAATGTGAGTATAAAGGAAGAGCAGACAAAGAAAGAGGTAAAATAGACAAAGTCAAGGCAGGAACAGAAAACATTAGAGACACCTAGAATGAAGTAAGTCTGTATGAGAATTAAAACCAGGAGCATGATTGAAAATGTTCATTTAATACTCAGTGGAGGAATAATGTTTTTCAGACAGAATTAATGAAGTCAAAGAATTCAGTGTGTTCTTGCAGCAGCATTGCTTCTAAAAGTTAACATAGGACAGGTAGCCAATACAATTATTATTGGCAACAAGATATTATGATATCTGCATTAGAAATATTAATTGAAGAACCTAGATATGAATGGTCATGCTTTGCAATCCCATTACCTGTGTAATAACATCAGCATACAATCCAGAGCCATGAGGCGCTGGAGAAATCCATAAACAATTCCTAAATGGGAAGTGATGTGAACTCCCCCTGAAGGGGATGGAACAACACTGGACAAGGTGTGCAGCTGTAAGCAAGGAAACTGTTAAGTTATGGGGTTAACAAGTGACAAGACATTCAGAAATCCCAGCAAGCCAGTAGCAGCGCATTAATATGTTGATAAAATAAAACCACCTCAACACAGAAATCAGAAATGCTCAAGGACCACATACTGTTCACTGCAATTTACAGGTTTTTAAAGCCCTGGGCCTAATGAATTTGCTACTAGTATAGAACACGAATTGGCTGAAGGAGCTTCAGAATAATTAGTCATTCTATGATTAAAAATATGTATTTTCCACTCTAATTCCTCTCTAAATTCTTCCTATGATTGAATAATTATCATGCCTTGTGGACAGAGAAAAATTACTAAATGTCAACCATCTAAATGTTTGTGAGGCAAACAGACCACTGAATATGATTTAACAGCATCATCTGGATTAAAAAAAAAAAAAAAAGGAAACTAATATATAAGGAGGATTACTACCTGTAAGAAAAAAATAAGTATGCCTTTATATTTATCTCTTAGGCAACAATGGGAAGGGCTCAGCTAAAATAAGACATCCATTTTGAGCAGCACACCTTAAGAGAGATGCGGAGAAATCAGAGTAAAAGAGGAACTGTCATGATTATTCTGGCACAAGTGAACAAACTGATGGGTTATCTATAAAAACAAGGTGTGTGAAAGAGGAGAATAAGTTACAACTTGGAAACATGAAAGACTTCAGTAAGTGGGACAGTAAGCTATTTTCCATGTCTACTGAACATGCAAGAAGTAATGGTTGAGACAATTTGTAGCTGATAGAAAAAAATCACAAAAATCAGCAGAGTGAATTTTTTTTTTAATTTTTATGATAATTAGATCTACAGACAGAACTAGCACACATTAACATAGTACAATTCATCTCTTAAAACTATCTTGGTGATTAAATTCCTTTTCCACCTCTATCCATTCTTAATCTTGTAAGTGCTATACCCAGAAGACCAACCTTGAACTTCATTATATTTAAACTGAAAAAATGTAATAAAAGGCTATTATGTAATGTATATTTTAAGATATCTTTCTCTTCTGCACAGTAACTGAACAAAGGGGAACCAAGGTTTCTGGGCCAATCTTAATCATTAGACCCTATTTTGTGAAAACTAAAATAATAAAATGTTCTGTTAACCTAGATTCTACACAAGTAATATTTGCAGGCTGGCTTCCACAGCCCTCTAGGGATATAAACATAATTTGAAAAACTAAATGCCTACTCATATTTTGTTTAGCAGTAGCTCACCATCCATTTGCTTTTATAGAGTTGTCACTTTAGACTACTGGATTTTCAGATATACCTTATAACATCACTGGGAACAGGAAACAGCCCAAGGGCCAGAACACAAAATGGTTAATGCTTATATACCTGCTGTGTCTTCAAGAAAAGGAAGATGGAATGATTCCAAGTGTGCAGAAGAAATGCTGTCTGAAAGAGGAAAAATAGTATGAAAACTATAAGCACACTGTTATTAAGGATGACCTGTCAGCAACATAATGTTTGATTCTATTAGATATTTGAACTGTTTCAAATCACACTTAGCACTAATGTGATATGTAATTTATCATCAAACACAAAATATTATGTTTCCAAAGTGATTGTAGTGGAAAGCAGCAGAGGAAATAAATCAATATTCCTTAATTTACAGAAAACGTCTTTAAAAAAAAAAAAAGAAAAAAATAATCAATATGTTATTAAATTGCCAAACTACTTCCTCATCAGACTTGAAAGTTCACAGATTTATTTTATTCTATAATCCATGTTTTTTCACTTAAGCATACAAATAAGATACTTAGCCACTGGACAGGGATGAACCTGAGTTAAAACAGATTATTTCAAAACTGTGAGTTATTCCCCAGTCTTGTCTACTCAGTTTATAAATGCCTCTTATCTGTGACAGTCTCTAACAGGACACACAATTTCATCAAAGAATTCCATGCAAAGACTTCCAGAAGAAAATTCAAGGAGCTAGACTAGATTACACTAGTTTACACAGGTCTTTCTTAATGCTGGAAACCTCAACACAATATAGACTCGTATTTGTTTGCTTTTCACTCCTGCATAATCATAAATGGGTAAAGCTGCATATCTTCAGGTTATGTGTACCCTGGGTTACATGTTTCACCTCCCAGTAAACAGCTCAGGTATCATGGTCCTTCTCACCCCATTTCTTCTCAATCCTTACAGAAGCAAATATCGCACAAGATCTCAAGGTAGATGGAAGGTTTTTGAAGAGGATAACCAAATCCCAACAGGGTGTTTACATAGAAAGAGCCCCAGATATTCTACATAAAGCAGCTCAATTAGGAGGACAAATTCCCAAAATGAAACTGAGACAGAATGATGCTCTCAACACCTATACACTCATAACTGTATTCTATACCTTCTGATAATCCCAAATAATCCCAAATTTTATTTGGTATGCAGTGGTAACAGAAGTGCTCCCTCTCTAGGGTGAATGCTAATTCTTAGTTCAGTTTGAGTTCAAAACAAACCAAACAAAATCAGTTATGAGATTATGATTTATTTTATAATTCACTAAATAGTCTTCATGTGCTGCCCAACCATCAGTATAACTCACTGTGGTCATAGGGCCACAGACTAAGTAGAGTGGATATATTTAGTCTGAGGGGGGGGTGGTGGTGGTTGTGTTCCTTAATTATAATATGTTATATGGACAAAAAGCAGCCTAAAGCTCTTCAGTGATTCTGAAGTCTTTCTTGTCCTGCAAACAATGAAGCAATAAGAAGTAATAAGAAGTAATAAGTGATATATGATAAAAATTATTTTTATTTATCATTAATTCAATCTTCATAAATTTATATACTGAAAATTATTCAAGAACTATATCTGTACACCGTGAGCATTGCTGATGGCACAGGAGTTCAGGCTCTTTTTAGCCCGTCACAGCAAGCCATTTATTAGCAAGAACAAGGATTTCAAAGCATTCCATTTTTAATCTCTTATATCGTATCATACAGATGAAAGCCAAGCATCAATCGTTAACAGAAAATATGAAGTAAGAAGCAATGAACATAAATATAAAAGGAACATCACCATGCCAGAACCTCCACAACACAGAAATAAAGAAGATGATCAGGTTCAGAGTAATAGTTGGGCAACATTAGAATATAAGAAACGTTACAAACACACTGCTTAAAATATTGGAAATTTTGTGAACAGGAAAACTTAAAGGATGACACAACAAACATTAACATTTTAGGACTAAAATATTTGTATTAAAAAAAAGTACATAAGTGAAAGTTTGTGATTTGATTTCCTTTATAATTTTATAGTAGAGTCTTATGTGAAAGACTCAGTAAGTTGAAAATATTTGGCAGTGTGAGACTTACAACATTGTAGTATTTAAGTAAGATAACTTTTTTTGTTTTATTAAATATATTATTCTCTTTATTGCTTTGGATATGAAAATTTCTGCTCAATGCACCCTAAAGCAAAAGAGCAATTAAGCACTTCCTAGGTAATAAGAATGATCAGCTCAGCAAAGGTTCTCATTTTACACTTCTCTTCCCGGACAAGCTCTGATCACGTGTATTCTAGATAAAATTCATTCATTTCACTGTCCATTTCATTACTAAAGCAGAATGCTCATTGTGGTCCTTAAACCAATTCAATCAACTACATGACAAATATTTACTGGACATTGAAAGGTTATGCAAAAAGTCACTGCCTCCTCAAAATTACATGATACTAAAATTGCCCCTTCATTAAAATCAAGGTGGAAACCATTGAAGTGTCTGAAAAAATTCTACAACCCGAACACAGTACTACTAAGCATCAACTGAGGCAAATATATAAGGGTGATGACTAACTGGAAGTTATAAATATTTAACCTCAGAAATACAGAGCTGTTTTATTCTTATTTTTCTGATAGAAAATTAGTCTCAAAACAAGGCTCGGCTTGATTAAGGACTAAGTTGTCCAAAGTGCCTGAGTGTGTACGTATCTGCACAGCCCTAAAATAAAAATCAAATGTGCTAAAATTTGTATATCTGACCAAATCCTTACTATACTAACAGAAACTAAACACCAGCTTAAATAAATTTTGGAGTGCTTGGGTCTCCCATGCACATGAGTTTATCAACATACACTGGCCTTCAAACTTCTGCAGTTTTTTTCGTACAAGCTCCAGGTCTGCAATACATAGCAGGAGGTGACTTTAATTCTTCCTGGAGGCAAACTCTTTCCCTTTAATTATGAAGAGGTCATCACAAATCCACTGACACTGAGGAGCTTCCATGGTGCTGTCCAGCCCTGAATCTCCTGGTTCTTCAGATGCATGACTTTTCCGCCTGAACAAGCACACAGTACTTCAAGCATGGCCTAATTGACAAGAGCACCTGACTGCTGCTGTTAACCAAAATGCCTTTCACAGAAAGTACCAAAAGACACAGAAAGAGGCCATGTAGATTAACTCTTATTTACTCTCCCTCAGGATTTTTTTTTATTAAAGAGTAGAAAAAAATACTCTAATGTGGTCTTTTCAAAGTACAAGAACTGTAGAGTCCTTGTGGATATCAGTGTGGACTAACAAAGAGAAAGCAGGAGAGCTGATCATTGTCACCATTCCTTTCTCAGGTAAATCACTTGTCTCAAACTCTGAGGAGCTCAAAAAGAGTTGTAGCCTGGTCTAAGAGTATTGTAAGACTAGTGGAATATTCGGAGATATTTTTTTTCCCTTTGACTGAGGAGAACTTGATTGAACCCTTAGAGGGACAGTTCCAGAGACATAAGAGTTTAGTTTCTCTGAAAATGTTTCTGTCCTGCACAAGACATTATAAGGCTATGAGAACTTATTGTTAAATCATTTTAAATTTGTTAAGGCAGGACATTTTGCTCTGATTTTTAAGGAACTGAATTTTTTTTTTCCTTTTGTTGGCTCAGTTGGTTAGAACATTGTCCTACTAATATCAAGGTTGTAGTTTCAGTCCCTATAGGGGCAATTCACTTAAGACTCAGATTTGATCTTTGCAGGTCTCCTCCAAATCAGATTATTTTGTGAATTCCACTGACTCTTTACTTACTAAAAAGTGACGGCTATCTCCATGACAGTGTTTCACAGTGCTTTGCATCAGAGAAGATGGATATAAGTCCATTGAAGGAAAACACAATTTTATTTCTGAAGGATGTTGACTTCATTACATGAGTCCCATAAAAGATAATTTTATTTTATGTCTTATTTCTATATTCAAACCTCAAAGAAGGATTAAATTATTTCTACAGTGTAAAAGGTAGGGAAAGAAAAAAGGGCTTCATTTGCAACTAATGTATACCTAGGCTTTCCTGTACATCTTCATGAGAAAACAATCAAGTTCACTTCAACAAAGGAAAGATCATTCAACCTAATATCAAAAAGTACATATCAGTGTCATTACTCATAATTTGGCAGTTCTCTTTTCAATTTAAAGAGACCTTCCCAGTTTGCTCTGAGTACTGCAATCTCCAAAGTCATAGCAGCAAATTCATTCAGACTGTTCTGCAGGTGTCTGAAAAGATTGTACACTTACATTTTGTATGTAAGAACAGCCCCCATGATTGCTGGGAATCTGTGCCTTTGTGACTTTTATGTCTTGTTTAGAATTTCTCAAGGCATGATGGCCCTGAGACATGTCAGTTATATACTACTGCAGTTGTACAGCAGGATGGGTTTTTCTTCTTTCACTGCCACAGCCTAGGTACATGTTGCTTAAACTAGATTGTTGTCACAGTAGATTTAAATAATTTTGACAGTAAGGAGTACACACTAAATACACAAGTTCCACAGATCAGCAATCAACTTTATCTGACAGACTAACCCCAGAAAGAGTTTAAAAAAGCATTTTTTCCTTTTGATCATTTAGACAAGTTGGGTGACAGACACTTTTCAGTCTCCCCTTTATATACAAGATCTAACAGTTTCTAGCATAAATAATGTATTTACTCACCTACCTAAAATTCTAACTAAATTATGCACACTGGGATTGAGAGAGAAAAATCTACTATTCAACAGGTATAATTTGCAGAAAGGGCATGCAAGGGATTTTATAAAGGAAATGAGGGGATTCTAGAAATTTCACTTATTTCAAAAGCATTCTGAAATGGTCCTTAATATATATTTCCAGGCTTTCCTGAATATAATCACAAAACCATTAACTCCTGTTTTATTTCACCTCCAAATCCTCCACAAATAGGAGCAACTTCTCTAACTGACTGTGTTTGTTTTTCCCTCTCTAACTTCAACAAAGACATTGATAAGTTGAATTATTCCATCTTTCTAACACACTTTCCTAACTATCCACATACTCTTTTTACCCCCTGAACTTATTTTACCTCACTCTTATCATGTTGAATTTATTTCTGCTCAAATCCTTAGCCAAACCACTATTTCTTCTATCTGAATATCATGCTTCTTTTGCATATGGCCTTGTCCTTCATTTATTGAAGGATGGTGCAGTGCATTTTCATGTGAATTGAGATGCAACCTTTACAACACTTTCTAAATTTCAAAGCCCTTCTGTTCAGGAAATTAGATGAATGCTTATTTGAAGTACTTCAGGTATGCATATCAATCAATCCAAGGAACTCACTGTTCTTCCACAATGTTAACTGACTTATCACAGTTACATTTCTACTCTTTTGCTCTGCATGAACACAGCCACGACTCACTGGAGACTTTCCCTTTGGTAATTTTTGACATGCTACATCATCTTTCTGGATCTGTGCTTTATTTTTGTCTGCCTCCTTCTGTGTTTCAGGTGAAGCATGTTGCCTGCCTTAACTGAAGCTTTTATAAGTGAATACATTTTAAGAAACCCTTAAACCATTTGTAAAACCCTCCGAACAATTCTACTTTTCCCCTCTTGAATATTCTTTAAAATATTTTGTACTCAGTTTGCATTAAATGTAACCACATGAAAATTACACTGACATGCATACACATGTGTATTCATCCAGAACAAGATGTTAAGACGTTGCAATTTTGATAAATGACTTTCTAGAAAACTTTAAGATTTCACTTTTGAAGCCTTAATCTTCACACCTTTCTATCCAAATTTCTATCAAAACTATGACACACATTTAGGTTTGTTTTCCTTGTAAGGGAATTCGCACCATGTCAGTTCACTGGAACGAGCAACTCTTTCTTCTATTAATTAATTTAATTTAATTTTGTAAGCAAAGTGTACAACGGGAGGCAGACACAGAAAGACAGAGAAACATTTGAGTGTGTTAATTGTTGAAAGAATTTTACTGGCATGAGAAGGAAAAATTCACATTATCACATACATATACAAAACTGTTAAATCCTGTGTTTTCTTACCTTAATGTTGTGATTTTTCTCTCCATGCTCCCTGACAGGCAATGGAGTTTTATCTATAGTTAACCCAGCTAAACCAAATCAGAGAAATCAGACAATCTCTAACCATCCAAAAGGAATGTTTCAGCTATTGACTGAAACATCACAGTCACAAGTTGGCACAGCATACAACTGTACCTCAGCTAGTTATTGCTTATTAAAAACCACACTCTAGTGACTAATAGTTTAAAATATATCATAAAATTGATAGAAAATATATCTTTTATTGCTATACTTATAGTATTTTGTTTTTTAAAAATTTAGTAAGCAATATTGGTCATGTGTACAGAAAGCAATGGAATATTCTGACATTATAAAAATATTCAATTGGAACATTACTTCTGTTTCAAAAGTGAGATATTAAACAGCGTTCTCATTTGGTACTAGTTTTAATTGACTGTATTTCCTCCTCAGTGGGGTAAATTGTAATAAATCACAAAGTAATAATTTGCAATTGATTTTCAATGACAGCATGTTTTCGCATTATTTGAACCAGACTATAATAAACATCTCAAAAAAAATCCCAGAAAAACCCACAACAAAAAACAAAACCACTCATCCCCAAAAAATCCTTACTTTTGAAAGGAAGGGAACCCCTGACTTAAGAACTTAAGTAAAAGCAGGAGTGGCATCTTGATTTTTTTTTCCCCCAGCTCTTTACAGGGAGTTGTATTTTTGAATCTAGAAACTTTAATGAGACTGGAAGTTAGAGCTAAGTAAGTAAAGATGGACTATAACATAGAAAACACCTACAGAAATTGAGCAAGAATGTGATCCATACTGATTGCAGATACCTACAAGCATCATTGCCAAAAAAATAGTGTATTAAACTAATATTCATTTAGCACAGAACCAAAATCTCTAATTTTGCTGAAGCTCAATGAAAATATCAGGAAAACATACAGCATTCCTGTGATGTTATTGCTTTTCTGGATGAGCTGGTATGAATTTTCCCAAGCCAAAACTAGGAAATAAAATGAAAAACAAGAAAGCTACCACAGATCCTTCTGTTAAACATTACAGGATGTTGAAGTGGATATTGCCTTGAGCTAGTTAAGTATTACAGTATTCTACAGAGATATAATGCACTAATACAATAAAAATCCAAGACAGTTGCCTTGAACCAGTTAAGTATTTAAGTATTCTGCAGAGATCTAACACAAGAGACTAAAAGTCTATCTATACGTGGTAATGACAATTTTTGTGAGATTTTTCAAATCAATATTTAGAGGCACTTGCAAAGAAAAAAAAAATAAAATACCAAAGAGAGTTTTGTCCTGTGCATGAATTGGTTTGCTATTTTACAGTCACAATTAAAATTCACACATACATATCTATCACCAAAGCAAGGTATTTTGCTGGTAGGCATAGAAACTGTGAGCTAGAAAAGACTACCTCCTTGTTTCATATAATTATTCTTTTGCCACGAGATGGCACCAAAAGATTAAAAATATCTGCATTCCTAAGGTCCTCATTGGGAAAAAATGAACAAACTTTTCAGGCAGTTGCACAAGAAATGTCTTCAATATTTGACTTTTCCATTGGTTTACAAGTTATAAATACCATTCTGCTTACATTGACAAAGCAATGAAATACGGAGATTTGCCACAGAGTTAAAGAATATGGTGAAAAAAATGTGTCATTAAAGCTTATGTTTCCTATAAGCAGTGGACATTCAGAATTATACATTTCCTCTTTAGGACAGGAAAGTAAGAATATATCCAGTATATCGACAAAAAGTGACTCAAGAAAAAAAAAAAATCAAAGATTTATAGTCTCCCCTCAGGAGAATTTATCAAAGTTGAACAACTTATGCATTAATAATTACTCCTTTACTCAACTCAATTTTCCCTCCCAATTGTAAATGAAAAAAAAAAAAAAAAAGTTGATCATAAATTTAGTGAGCTCTTAGAAGAGCTGTGTCGTATGTAGTGTGAAAAATACTGAAGAAGCTATATTTCTAGCTTATAGGATATCAGTTTGTCAAATGAATGCTTTCTTGTCCCTACACCAAAACCTCATTCTTCACAAAGAGAAGTACTATATGACACAAACAGCTCAGAGTGGACTAAACAAAACCAAACAGAAACAAAACCCCAGAGCTTCATGTGGGGAAAAAAAATTCAAACTGTAATCACACTTCACTGAAAATTATTTCATATAGCACATTTCTTGTACCTATTAAAAAATCCAGCAAAACAACCAAAAATGGTTCATAACCTTCCACCAGAAAGAAACCAAGCATCTTGGAAAATAAACTATTAATTAAACTGTAATTTTATTTAAATCACTGTAGCTTTTTCCTTTGGAGATAAAAAGGCCCTGAAAAATGTTAAGTTTAAAAAAGAATTATGTTTGTGGCAGTATTGTCCTGACCTTCATTGCCAGTATTTTTGATTGTACATAAAAAAATTAAGCTACGTTCAAACATTTTTTTTCTGCATATCATTTCATTTTAGCTCATATATTTTAAAGCACTAATGGATTACTCTTGAGAAATCAGTGTTTGATTAAACATTAGAATCATTGAGATGAATCCTGTTTACTTAGATACAATTGAATTTAATCCTTTAGAGTATTCTTTTTTTCTTTTCCGTGATCATGCCATTATTGCACAATTTTTTCATGTTATTTTCATTATAACTATTAGCCTAGATTAAATCCACTATAATGATAGCAAAATAGCTTCTAAATTTGTCCAAAAATAATTTTTTTTGGTGGCAAAGCATCATGATTTTTCTTGCTGTGCTCTTTCTTTTTAATTGCAAAGAAAGATTTTAATGTACTTGAGGTAGAAATGGACTCCAACCAGCATATCCAGAGTAGTAAGAAACCAGTCATGTCACTAAGACCTAAAATGACCCAACAGTCATAAATACCTCTAAGGCAAGACTGGGTGCTTTTCCAGAGATTGAGCTGGAACTATTCAACTGGCAGCTGTGGGTCTGATCCACCTAGGCTGCTTTTATCCGGTAAGATCTGACTTTCACAGACTGTCCAAGTGGCAAAACAACCTCAGAGTCTACATACATAGGCACTTACTGGTTGAATCTTGATGGCTGCAGCCATAGAGAAAGGAAAGGGTGAGAAAAAGGTATTTTCTCTCTAGAATAACCCAAAATGTAACAATAAAGCACTGTGTGTTAACATAGGGGTTTTGATCCTGTATTTTAGAAGACTGAAATACTTAGAAGTTTACCATTTGTTTTTAAATCCAGCTAAGTGTTGTTGTTAAAAGTGAAAACTCAAAAGCTCACTTGCAGATGGCTTTGTAAATTCTATTCTAAAATACAATGCAAGCAATATCATTTAAACCCCTGAATGTGGTGAAATGCAATTATACTGTTAAAGGAAAAAAAAAAAACAACAACAAAACAAACCAACCCAACCCAACCAACCAACCAAAAAACACCCAACACCCGAACTTCTCATTTCAAAATTTAAATAATTGACTTCTTCTTTGTCACAAAATTTTAGGTATCCAGTCTCAAATACCTCAAGCCTAACGACCTTTCTTAGTCACACTGTGATTCCTAAATTCCCTTGAAGATTTATGCCCATCAAAATTTTAATGGGATTATTACTATAATGGACTATGTCTTCGTTCTTCTTTCTTCTTTCTAGAATAATTCTCATTATTCTGACCTCAAATAAAAAGCTAGAGGAAATCAAGGCACAGAATATATTCACAAATACCACAAATATTTCAGAGTAGTTCAGATGACTTAGTAACCAAGGATAGAAAGAAGAAATGTATGACTTCATCTTAATTTTCCATCCTGTACATATAATCCATACACATAAATTTTACAGAAGAGATCAGTTTCCTCTAGTCACCAGAATGATTAAAGACTGTCTAAATTACATAAACAAAGTAATATACTTCCAGCTTAAGGAAGATTTTCTCAAATTAATTAGTCAAATCAGAGTGCTACTTCATTTGAAAACACTTCAGAAGTGAAATTTGAAGGAATTGCAAGGAAAAAACTATACATTTTATAAAAGAGCAGTATTTCAGAGGAAAATCCATCTATATCTGTACACAAGCCATTTAGTTTTAACTACCAGAAAAACAGTAGATTCAATCACAAGTAACACAATTGCTTTAACTTCTTAATAAGAAACTTAATAAGATACCTCCAAGTTACAGAGAGAAGCACATGTACCTAATATGCCTGGAGCTCTGCTCACCCATTTTAATCAAGATGTCAGTTTTAGTGATACCTTTACCATGAGCACGATGCTCTTACTCAAGGGAAAGGGCACTAATGACACAAAAAACTTGGTCCAACAAAGAGTGAAAAAATTCACACTTTCCAAAATGGTTCTCATTTTGACTTCTCATAGTGTTCTACATCCTACTTCTTTAGGGATGCCACAGATTTCTGCCAAAAGCCTCTGGAAAGTATCCTGAAGGAAAACAGCATTAGGAGACAAAAACCTAATTTAAAACTTGGCCATGGGAAGGGGGGAAGGGTAATGTATTTGGGGAATTTGGATGCAATATGCTTAAGAAAGGATATTTTTTCACTTGGCTGCAAAATATTTAGGTGTACGCCATTAAGTCATTCAGTAATTGAAGTCTACACTATTACTTACCATTTTATACAAGACTATTTGGATTATACACTGCATTTGTTTTTGTTTTTTAGCAGAAAGTCATGATGGCAGGCTAGTAGCTCTATATAGCTTACACCACAGGATCAAAATTATAATGCAAGAAAAAATAATATAGCAGGCAACAGTATTGATGTGTAAATATCCTCTCCCTTGTCAATGAAATAAAAAAAAAGTAGAAGATATCTATACTCATAATGAGAAAAAGATATATAACATGAGGCAAGCTTTTTGTGAAAGGTTATTTGCAAAATTTGCTATTAAAATTTATTCTTATAGATGGGAAGGAAATAAGAACTGACGGTTTGTCATTCTCTTGCTTCAGTTCATCGTGTTCAGGGACTTTTTGTTTTACACACATTCTGCCTTTTTTTTTTTTCATTTCTACTCTTTCTATTTTTCTTGGTTTTCTTTTGCAATAATTTCTAAAAACTGAAAATCTAGACCATCTTCTAAGTAACTTCAACATTAAAAAACCCAAACAAAACAACAAACCCCAAACCAAACAAACAAAAAATAAACCTCACCCCAAATTATCCATCTAATTAACACTTGTAAACTTATAATTTTCATGATGTGGAGAATCACTGACATTTTATCAGAGTCATAGCAAGGGTTGAATTGAAAGGGACCTGAAAGGCCTCCAGTTCCAATCCCCTTCTGCCATGACTAGTGATGCCACCCACTAGACTAGATTGCTCAGAGCAACACCCAGCCTGGCCTTGAACACTTCCAGGGACAGGACACCCATGACTTTTCTGGGCACCTTGTTCCAGTGACTCACAACCCTCTGAGTAAGTAATTTCTTCCTAACATTTAATCTAAATGTTTTGTTTAACTAATTTTCTGGTAACACACCCATAAAATTGATATACATTTATAATTCCTAGTTCCACTTGCCATGAAAAAGGCATCAGAGAAATGACAGGTTGCTATTTGCAAGAGAAAGGAATTTATACATTTATGAGATATTTTTTCTTGGAATTGTTAGAAACAGAATAAACTTAACCATCCCACCTCTATCCTGACTATTAACTCCAAATAATTACCCATATTTGGGGTTCTTATATCTTCTCTCACCTTCGTTTAAAAACTCCAAGATTTTCTCTATGTATTCTGCCTTATGTGTAAGATATGAAACATGTTCAAAGCTCTCTTTGATTCCAGTGGAAGTAAGTATTGGCTGTGATACTTCGAAGAACCAATGACAGGATGTACAGCATCTAAGTTTCCCAGACACAAGTATATCTGTTTTATTTGTGCTTACTATTAAGATAGCATAAAATTAAGGTAATTTTTGCATTCATTAAACACATGTAAGTATAATTTGAACTACCAAAGTGTGGTAGATACATGTACACAGTAACACTTCAATGATATATGTATTCATTTTATGTTAGTTCGGATGAGAAAAATTAACAGTATTCTTGGACATTGCATTTTGAGTGTTGCTCATCGTGCTGCAAATACATTGGTACCCATTCTTTGTGTCCTAAAAATCTGGATACTATAGCATTGTAGAGTTCATGAGAATTGCACTCATCTTTGAGGATTATGATCTGACCTGGCTAAGTGATGGTATGTCATGTTCTTTATGTTGTAATGCAAAACACTGCAATAGGATGATACAATAAATCCAATCTCTAATGTCATAGGTGATGGAATATTAACAAAGAAGTCATAAAACATACATGGACATACATACATATATGTCATATCATATACAGTTCTTCATGAGAAAGTATTTGGAGAGGGTTCTTATTTTTTTTAAAACAGAAGAACAATGTTGTAGCTTTTGAGCAACAGAACTCTGGAAACATCCATTTTCAATTAATTTTTTGAATCATTATTTTTACATAAACACACATGTCCTGTTCTTTGCATGATTCCCTATTGCTGGAATATGATTCAGCATTCACTTTGAGTGACAATTAAGAAATGCCATAATGAAGTTACAAACAAAATCATTATGTGAAGAAGGATGTCCACGTGGGAATAATAGTATAAGGGACAGCTGCCATGTTGCTTTTCACTGTATCCAGTTAACTTCCGAAATCTTTGTATTCCCGATTCAGTCTGTTGGTACAGACATTAGCAGACATGAGTTTACATCCCAGAGCAGATGCCCTCTGACAGTACAAGCTGGGGAGTACCTGAGATGTTTGCTAGAGCTTTACATCTCCTGCTGGACACACTTTTTGAACAAAAATGTGATAAACATTATTTCATACAAGTTAATAAGTGCAAGAAACAGAAGTGGGATCTTACAGAAAAAGTCAAGTAATAAAATGCTGAGATAAACTAAGAATGAAACTTTACAGTATTTGGTTTGCTATAATGCAATCCCTGTAGAAGCTAAAGGTTGTCCCTCTTTTACCTCTATTGTACACACACACATACACACACAGTTGAGGTAATTGTCTCTGACATTTAATAATCAGGAAGACTGCATGTAAAAAGAAATGTGTATAAAGCTTCAGCTGGCAGATTTTTGGCAGATCCTCCACATATTAAAAAATAGACTGATAAGTCCGTAGAGAGAACATACAAGCTCAATAGCCTTTGGTTGGGTGGTGTTCTGGCTTCCTACAAGATGAAAACAGAGCAAATAAAAATCCAGTGTTCAGGGCAGTTGATTTCCCCTCCCTCCCCCCGCCCCCATGTGCAGTAATGAAGCCTGATAACTATACTATACTTATCTCCCCAGAGATGATGACTTTTCCTCTGTTGTAGAGTTGCTAACCCACAGAAACAGGCATGTTAGGGAATTCACCTTGCCAAGGATTCAAAGCTCAAGAGCTATAAATCCAGGGAGCAAAAGCCAAGCAACTTTTAAAGCAGGACCTCCTCTTTGCCTGAAGAGGGATTTGGTGAACACTTTTTTTTTTTTTTTCCGCTTTCAAGTTTTTCCAAAAGTTGGACAATAGAGGAAGCACGGTTTCGTTTTTTTGGGGTTTTTTTTATGTTGTTTTGGTTTTTTTTTTTTTTTTTTTGGGGGGGGGGGGCATTGTTTTAGTTAGTTAGTTTGTTTGTTTCCCCACAGGTTGGTTGGTTGTGTGTTTTTGTTGTTCTTCTGTTGTTTTTTTCCCCAAAAAATCAAGTATTCACATTAATAGATTTGAAGGTGCAGGATGTGCAGTGTGTGTGTTGCTTACTCAGCCAGTGTTTCAGTGACTTGTACCTTTAGTTTCTGTGATCTTTTATTGATCGTTCATCTTATTCAGAGCAACTGATAGTGTGCTATGGCATCTTTATGAGAAGTGAAGTCACCCTTCATAATGTTCTACTCAGGCATATTTTTAACTGCTCATGGGAAAACAGTTTAACAGTTTTTATTTTTTTCATTTAAATTTTCCTCCTTTACAATAACTTATACATCAAATAGTACGTTGTTAAAAAGCTAATAGCAAAATGTTTCTTAAACCCGTATTTTCCGCCCAAATAATCTTTGTTTCTGTCTGCCACATAACAACTAAGAATTATCTAAACAGTGGATTTTTTTTTGAAATCTATGATGGACATATTGTGAAATTCAGTTAAAGCACCTTGAATTTAGGTGATAATAATGACTCAATTAAAATAATATTATCATAACCCCATATTCACCCTGTTACTACTATTCAATAGTGCAATCTTCATTTGACCCCATTTACTAGTGCTGCAACCTAGTGGTGAGATGGGGGAGGGTTAACATTATACTACTTTAACCTGCAATCTGCCTGTAAATATAGTTAACAGACCTAGCAACTAAGTCACCTGCACACAGTTATCCAGGTGCAACAGGCTCTATTTCATTCACTTATTTATTTGGGAAATCACCTTGATATCAGGAGATTATTCTCTCAGAATCAGAGGCAGATGTTATTTTCAAATTAATGTTTTCTGACTTTCACATTTCATTTTTTAACAAGGGAAAAAACATTACTTATCTGAAATCTACATGCTGCTTTACATGTACAGAGGTTTATTTTATTAGTATCTCTCTTAATTAGTGATGTGTTTGTTAGCTTTCACACATAGCTTTATTTTTGTGTTTTTCAACTACAGCTAGGCAAGAAAAGAACAGTAACCACAGTGTCTACTGTGAAAACATTTCAGCATTTCATCAGTTTCTTCACAGATCCTTTGTCTACTGGGAACATGAAAGTACGAACTTTTAGTCTATCTACACTCATTTACTCTAATGCAAAGCCAACAAAATTGTTTGCAAATATATAAGGTTCTACATAGACTCTGTAACATGTATTTTGTTATTTTCTTTACAATGAACTGTCGCAAAGCATTATAAATACAAACGGTTGGCAAGGCAAGTTGCCAAGACAAATTCTCCAATGCTACTGAAAGTAATGAAAAATCAAATAATCAGGAACAGTAACAAGCTTAAATATATGTATTATAGTCAACACTCTTCAGACATTTCAGAGTTCCCATTAAAGTGTACAAAATTGTCTTGACACCACACATAAAAACCACAGATATAAATCTAAACTAAGATTAACTAAAACTGCTAAAGAAATGACCTCACCTCTTCATTCAAACTTTTATGTAACAGAGTACATAAAAATATGAGAAGACTCCCTCAAGCACAAATTAGATTAACAGTTTATATTCCAAGAAGTAGTCCTCACTTGACATAAACCCATAAAGACTCCAGAAAGCCGTTTTTCAACTCTTGAGGAAAATAGCTTGTGTTTTTCTTCTTGCTTTCCTTAGTTCCCTAAGTTGCTTCTTTCTTTTCCTCCTCTCAAACAGCACAGATTACTATTAAATTTAAAAAGTAAGCAAGTAACATAAAAGTTTGAGTAACTGGAAAAATCTCAAAAAAATTCTTGTACCAGACTCATAATATCTGAAGTAAATGGCATATTTTAAAAGGATTTAGATATTCACAAGTATGTTTCAGTTTCCCACTCCCTGCTTTTCCCCTCCAGTAACATCACCATGTAAATTTCAAGCCTACTAGCTTTAAAAAAAAAAAAAAAGACACAGTTTATTATAAACCTTCTTCCTCACACTGCGCATATACTCATACACTCATATATGCATATACACAAACATGCACAACAAGTAGTATAATTCCAAAAATACCTTAAAAGCAATGGGAATGCAGTTGGGATAATAAAGAGGCTTTTACTGAAATGAAAGATGAAGATTATAGGCAACAGCTCCATTTGTGTGGAAGCAACTGAGATGATAGGTCAGATCTAAAATGCTAGTTGCTACTTGTCACTGACTGCACGTGCAGATGCATTCTCCTAATCTGAGGGACTGTTAGGTTTTTACAGCTGCAAATAGTCTCATGTACAGTATTAGCCTATCGAAAATTTCTAACACAGCTGACAATGCCATTAATAGTTAGTAGCTGAGAGCATGGATTTAGACTTGTATTGTGCTGCATTAATTTAACACCACATCAAATATGGATTTTATTGCAGCAGTGACAATAAATGCTCACACAGGTGCAGACCAAAATTTTCCTCCCTCCACCTCTTCCTTTCTCCCCCCTCCTTTTCCCTTCTCCCTCCACTCCCCCTTTACTGAAATGTCAAACCAGGCAATATTTTCCCCATTTGTGTGCATATAGCTCTGTACAGATATTTGAAATATTGCCTGTATTCACTCTGTTATCCATCTCCACAGGGATTTCCTTCATAAGAAGCATTTGCTGTGAGTGTGGATAATTATTCTGAAATTCAATTCAGGGCACAAAGAATAACAGTGTAGGCTGCAACAGACTTGCACAGGTATCTAGAAAGTGAGGGCACATATGTGTGTATTTCATGCTATGTTCATAACTATTACATGATGAAACACTGCTTTCTTCAATTCAATTACTATTGTTTCCCCCACACTGAATTTGCAAGAATTGAATACAGATGGAGACTGCTACTTATAAGAGAGTCTGCTTACTGGGAGAAAAAAAAATAATACAAAATGCTCAATGTTTCAATCTTGAACACATATTATACTCGTTTAATTTGAAGAGAGAATGCACAGCAGTTATTTCTTACTCCTTGTCCCCTTACTCTTGATGCATATTTATAAAATGTAAAAAGTTGTTTCTTGTAGAACAAATATATGACATGCATTAAACACCATGCTGTAGCTCATGGTATAATAACTATAAAACTACCAACAGAAAGATAATAAGAAAGGTTCCTACCTTTTATTCAGCTTCTGAGAAAGTGGTGTCCACCCAAACAAATGGAAAATTAGCTATTAGAATCCTTTTCTGGGGGGTCTGTTTTCTCCTGTTATTTTTTAAGACTGATCCTACTTGGATCTAACTCAGGCTTTTTCTCCCAGCATCACTTAACTCTGGAGAGTCGGGAACCAAAGCTAAGGGGGAGCTCTCCCTCCGACTGACTGGCTTTCATTCAGAGCTCATGATTAGGGTGAAAAAAAGAAAAAAAAAAAATAGGCACAGCAGCACCACACACACACGCAGTGTGCACAGATACACACATACACACACACATACACACAGTCGCTCTTGTTCCGAGGATGGGAGCGGGAGAGACAGGCGCTGCTGACAGAGCCGCAGCACTTACCCTGGGAAGGTTGGAGATCGGGGAAGAGCAGGGTTTGTCGAGCACACAGTGATTTGCAAGTGAATGCGGTGGGAGGGTACAGCGAACGGAAAGCTTTTTTTGTTAAAGCCTCTCGCCCTCCGCTGCCAGAATGGTTTTCTGGGTTTGAAGTCTAAGCCGCATCTGCTGAGCTTGTCGTAATAATGAACGTGAAAACACCTCCACTTTTTGTGGTGTGTGTTTCCTGATTGAATATAACCTCTTTACCGTATCGCCTGTGATCTTACAGCAATGTTTATTAAATAGATCAATATTTTAAAAAATACGATTCTGCTAAGTTAGATGAATACCTTGGAGGGCTCAGATGAAACCTGAGTGTAATTTTCTTTATTCCACTGCTTTTCTTATTAGATTAGAAACATTTTGTGATTCTGAGATCTTTCCTCATACTTCACTCTTTTGCATTGTGTTTAATACAAAATATGTTCATATAAAATTATTCATTTTTACATTTCAAGAGGTTGTAAGAAAATTCAGCATCAATACTAATTCCTCATTAATAATTTTCCCCTTTTGATACTTGTGATGCTTGGTTTCATTTCAGTCATTGTATTTGGACTTCACATTTTGCAATGTGTTTCTTTTCATCGGGTTAATCTGTGTTGGTTTCATGTTTCTAATACTGTAAATTGGACTTAGCACAATCCTCCTTGGATCATTTCAAGTTCAATCCTTTCATTGTGGTACTGTAGAGGGTTATATGTACATTAGTTAGAAGAGATTTAACAAATAGTCACATAAGATTAAACCAATGGATGTCAGTATTGCTCTATCTAAGAAGTGACATAAGGGACTTTCTCTGGTTATAGAAAAGTCTTCAAAAAAACCCAACCCCAACCAAATTCTCTTAAAATAGGAGCTGAAAAAAAAATCCTTTTATTTGGGAGTGAGGAAGAAAGCAACAATGAAAACTATTTCATTATTAGAAAAATGTAGTACAGAAATAGATCACTGGCTTCTGGGCTGCTTAGTGTTACCTATTCTGCTTGTTCTCAGCTGCTGTCAGTAGAAAAGACAACACACGGGAAAAAAAAAAAAAAAAAAAAAAAAAAAAAAAAAAAAACA